>JAVKPL010014527.1:0-542500 GCA_032173675.1 Gastrolobium villosum
GTAAAAGTGAGGAATTGGCTAAGTGGGTTTATGGGAACCCCTTAGTATCTTGTAGGTAATAAAATAAAGTGTATAAATAGTTAAGAAAGTCTTCCGCTAGTGTTTCAGTTACGGTCACAGCTTTTTATTATTACGCTTTTTATACTTTTACTGTTCGCGTAATAATCGGAAAAAGTTTATTCTCATTTTTATAAATGAACTGCTGTGATTGTAACTGCGCTTAATATCATAATTAATGTTAACAATACCGGTACGTAACGGGCTGTTACATTTTATGGTATCAGAGCAGTTTTGTTAGGGAACTCTGATAGGGTATAACTGCATCTTGTGCTGCATAGCTATCTGTGAACTGTTTATGATTACTGCACAGGTAATTCCTCAGTGTGAGTCTGATCAACCCATTCCTTTGTGTTACATGTGCAGATATCATGAGTAGGGCACGGGGTCGCCGTGGAGCTAGGGGTGCAGGTCGTGCGATTGCACAGGATCCTCTTACTGCAGCTATGACAGCTCTGCAGGAGGAGGCAGCTTTAAATAGAAATATGACTGAGACTCTGATGAAAAATAACCAAGATATGATGCATGCTTTTATGAATGAGTTAAGAGCAGAGAGGGCTCGGAACAGGGGAGATAATTCACCTCCACATACTGCCACGGAGACTGCTACCCGTACGCCATCTGTTACTCCTCAGCAGGAGGGGAGTGGTGCTAGTCGTCATTCTGGCGAGGCTAGTCACCACACTACTGATCCTACATATATTCCAAATCCTACTGTAGATCCTTCTTCTGTTGCTCAGACATCTGGTGCTGCTGGGCAGAGTGTTTTGATACAGGGTGCTGCTGGCACTGATGAGCAGAGGCTCATTTCCTTCCGGAAACATAAACCGCCATCATTTCAGGGGTCGAGGGACCCGAAGGTAGTGACTACATGGTTAAGAGGGATGGATAAGATATTTCAGGTTATGGGGTGTCAGGACCCCCAGAGGTTGCTATATTCTGTTTATATGCTCGAGGGAGATGCACACGAGTGGTGGTATACTACATCTCAGCCATTTGTTATTCAGGGTGAAGAAATTACCTGGGCTTTATTTGAGCGGCTGTTTCATGAGGAATACTTTCCCAGTGATGTTAGAGAGGTCAAACAGGGGGAATTTGAGAAATTGGTACAGGGTACCATGACAGTGGAGGCCTATGTGTCGAAATTCAATGAGTTAGTCAAATTTGCTAATTATGGGGGTGTAATGCCGACTACAGAGTTTTTAGCTGCCAAGTTTCAGAGAGGTCTTAATGAGAAAATTTCAAAGAGAATGTCAAATACTGCTGTGAGAAATTTTGCAGATCTGGTGACCCAGTGTAAACGGGTTGAAAGTGTTTATAACCGTTATCCAAAGTCTGGTCCTCCAAGGACATCTGGTCCTTCTGGTAATAATAACAACAGGGGTGGCTACTATCAGAACAATAACAGGGGAAGGGGGTTGCAGGTAAGGCAGCCTCCAGGTCAGTTTAAAAGAGGTGGTGGTCAAAGAAGTGGTTTCAATGATAGGGGTTCAAACCCTCGCTGTGATAAATGTAAAAGGTTTCATCAAGGGCCGTGTACTGTGAGCCCGAATGCTTGTTTCAAATGTGGTAAGGTTGGGCATTATGCCAACAATTGTAACAGTAATACTGGGCAGGCTGCGAATCTGCAGGCCTTGCCATCTGCTCCTACGGTTGGGCGTGTCTACACTACTAATGTTCAGCAAACTGCTAAGGCGCCCAATTTGGTTAAAGGTATAATTTTTATCTCAAATATTGATTTGTCTGTGTTATTTGATTCGGGGGCGACACATTCATTTGTGGCTGAGTATGTTGCAAAAGGATTGGGATTGAAAGTGTCACGGATGTTTCCCCCTATGCGTATTACAACTGCTACGGGAGAGGTTAGTGATTCCTCCTTTGTCTGTAAAGAAGTTGGATTTACCTTTGAAGGCAGGGGTTACACTATTGATTTAATTATCTTGCCCCTGGCCTCTGTTAATTTGATATTGGGTATGGATTGGCTATCTCAAAACTGCGCAATGATTGATTGTTGCGGGAAGAGGTTGATACTTGCACACGAGAGACCCTCGGTGGGTCCGTCTCCTTTTCTGTCTATGTGTCAAGCTATTAAAGCCTTGAAGGCTGGGGATCAGGGTTATATTTTCTTGGGTGGATTAGTGGGTGGTAAGGAGATTGAGATTTCTACGATTCCGGTGGTTAATGAGTTTGCGGATGTATTCCCTGATGAGATACCGGAATTTCCACCTGAGAGGGAGATTGAGTTCTCGATTGAGTTGTTGCCGGGTGTGGGGCCTATTTCCTTGGCTCCATATCGGATGTCGCCATTAGAGTTGGCAGAGTTGAAGAAACATATAGAGGAGTTGTCTGCAAAGGATTTCATCAGACCTAGTGTGTCTCCGTGGGGAGCACCGGTAATATTTGTGAAAAAGAAGGATGGAACCATGAGATTGTGTACTGACTATCGGCAATTAAATAAAGTGACGGTCAAGAACAGGTACCCATTGCCGCGTATTGATGACTTGTTGGATCAGTTGAGAGGTGCCTGTGTATTTTCAAAGATTGATCTCCGATCCGGATACCATCAAATTCGGATTAAACCGGAGGATGTGCCTAAGACGGCATTTCGTTCTAGATATGGACACTACGAGTATCAGGTTATTCCTTTTGGGCTTACTAACGCCCCGGCGGTGTTCATGGACTATATGAATCGTATTTTCAAGCCGTATTTGGATCAGTTTGTTATTGTATTCATCGATGATATTTTGATTTATTCTAAGAGCAAGGAGGAGCATACAGAGCATTTGAGGACGGTGTTACAGGTATTAAAAGATAAAAAGTTGTATGCGAAGCCGTCAAAGTGTGAATTTTGGTTATCTGAGGTGCAATTTTTAGGTCATGTTATTTCTGAAAGAGGAGTTGCTGTGGATCCGAATAAGATTGAGGCCGTTATGGACTGGGAACGACCGAAAACTGTTACAGAGATTCGAAGCTTTCTGGGTCTAGCTGGGTATTATCGACGATTTATTGAGGGGTTTTCCACAATGGTGCTACCATTGACCCGATTAACACGAAAAGATACTCCGTTTGTGTGGACTCAGGAATGTGAAAAATGTTTTTTGAAACTTAAAGAGAAGTTGACTACGGCTCCAGTGTTGACACTCCCCCGAAAAATTCCGGAGGGTGAATTTGAATTATACTTGTGATGCGTCCAGAGGTTTGGGGTGTGTACTAATGCCTTGAAGAAAAGGGGATGCTTAATCCGAAAACATTTTGGAGCTTGCTGCAATAGTGTTTAAATAAAAATCTGGAGGCATTTTTCATGAAAATCCTGTTTGATCACAAGAGCCTCATTTACAATTCCATACATAATACATATCATAGATATGAACACAGATATATGGAATGATTTTTAAGGCATACACTATTGGTCAACATCATACGTCCATAACGGCCATTCTGTTTAGACAGCGGATAGCAACAGTTCCGGATTGTAGGAAGTTTTTAAAGGATTCACTGGAGCCGTGTACTTTAAGTCTCAAAAAACATCAGAGAGAAAATGGCTCAGCAGCACCATTGTGGAAATATTTTCATCGATAATACCCAGCTGAGACCTGCTTAATCAGAAACACCAAGAAGTAAATAAGGGTCAGTATGCCCCTTCGGACCCTCTTTTTTAAATAAACCTGGTCAGATAACCAAAATTCACACCCGGCTTCGCATACAACTTTTTATTCAAGGCTCCTCCTTTCTTAGGTGAACTGGTCCAAACACGGCTTGAAAATACGATTCATATAGTCCATGAACACCGCTGGGGCGTTAGTAAGCCCAAAAGGAATAACCTGATACAACGACATGCCGTCTTAGGCACATCCTCCGGTTTAATCCGAATTTGATGGTATCCACCGGAACCACCAAGGGACTGATCCAACAAGTCATCAATACGCGGCAAATCTGCCTGTCACTTTATTTAATGCCTCTTACACAATCTCACTAATCCACTCCCCACGGAGACACAATAGGTCTGATGATCCTTTGCAGACAACTTCAATTTTTTTTATGTTTCTACAACATAGCAGAAAGGAGACGGAGCCCCAGGAAATAGGTCTCTCGTGGATTTTATTTGCTTAATTAATTATTGTCAACTCAATCGAACCTCAATCTCCCGCAGGTGGAAATTCCAATCTCATCAGGGAATACATCCGCAAACTCATTAACCACCGGAATCGTAGAAATCTCAGTCCTTGACTAATCCACCCAAGAAAATATAGCTTCAAGGCTTTACCTTGACACATATCAAATTAACAGAGGCCAGGGGCCAATCCATAATATCAAATTAACAGAGGCCAGGGGCAAGATAATTAAATCCATAGTGTAACCCCTGCCTTCAAAGGTAAATCCAACTTCTTTACAGACAAAGGAGGAATCACTAACCTCTCCCGTAGCAGTTGTAATACGCATAGGGGGAAACATCCGTGACACTTTCAATCCCAATCCTTTTGCAACATACTCAGCCACAAATGAATGTGTCGCCCCCGAATCAAATAACACAGACAAATCAATATTTGAGATAAAAATTATACCTTTAACCAAATTGGGCGCCTTAGCAGTTTGCTGAACATTAGTAGTGTAGACACGCCCAACCGTAGGAGCAGATGGCAAGGCCTGCAGATTCGCAGCCTGCCCAGTATTACTGTTACAATTGTTGGCATAATGCCCAACCTTACCACATTTGAAACAAGCATTCGGGCTCACAGTACACGGCCCTTGATGAAACCTTTTACATTTATCACAGCGAGGGTTTGAACCCCTATCATTGAAACCACTTCTTTGACCACCACCTCTTTTAAACTGACCTGGAGGCTGCCTTACCTGCAACCCCCTTCCCCTGTTATTGTTCTGATAGTAGCCACCCCTGTTGTTATTATTACCAGAAGGACCAGATGTCCTTGGAGGACCAGACTTTGGATAACGGTTATAAACACTTTCAACCCGTTTGCACTGGGTCACCAGATCTGCAAAATTTCTCACAGCAGTATTTGACATTCTCTTTGAAATTTTCTCATTAAGACCTCTCTGAAACTTGGCAGCTAAAAACTCTGTAGTCGGCATTACACCCCCATAATTAGCAAATTTGACTAACTCATTGAATTTCGACACATAGGCCTCCACTGTCATGGTACCCTGTACCAATTTCTCAAATTCCCCCTGTTTGACCTCTCTAACATCACTGGGAAAGTATTCCTCATGAAACAGCCGCTCAAATAAAGCCCAGGTAATTTCTTCACCCTGAATAACAAATGGCTGAGATGTAGTATACCACCACTCGTGTGCATCTCCCTCGAGCATATAAACAGAATATAGCAACCTCTGGGGGTCCTGACACCCCATAACCTGAAATATCTTATCCATCCCTCTTAACCATGTAGTCACTACCTTCGGGTCCCTCGACCCCTGAAATGATGGCGGTTTATGTTTCCGGAAGGAAATGAGCCTCTGCTCATCAGTGCCAGCAGCACCCTGTATCAAAACACTCTGCCCAGCAGCACCAGATGTCTGAGCAACAGAAGAAGGATCTACAGTAGGATTTGGAATATATGTAGGATCAGTAGTGTGGTGACTAGCCTCGCCAGAATGACGACTAGCACCACTCCCCTCCTGCTGAGGAGTAACAGATGGCGTACGGGTAGCAGTCTCCGTAGCAGTATGTGGAGGTGAATTATCTCCCCTGTTCCGAGCCCTCTCTGCTCTTAACTCATTCATAAAAGCATGCATCATATCTTGGTTATTTTTCATCAGAGTCTCAGTCATATTTCTATTTAAAGCTGCCTCCTCCTGCAGAGCTGTCATAGCTGCAGTAAGAGGATCCTGTGCAGTCGCACGACCTGCACCCCTAGCTCCACGGCGACCCCGTGCCCTACTCATGATATCTGCACATGTAACACAAAGGAATGGGTTGATCAGACTCACACTGAGGAATTACCTGTGCAGTAATCATAAGCAGTTCACAGATAGCTATGCAGCACAAGATGCAGTTATACCCTATCAGAGTTCCCTAACAAAACTGCTCTGATACCATAAAATGTAACAGCCCGTTACGTACCGGTATTGTTAACATTAATTATGATATTAAGCGCAGTTACAATCACAGCAGTTCATTTATAAAAATGAGAATAAACTTTTTCCGATTATTACGCGAACAGTAAAAGTATAAAAAGCGTAATAATAAAAAGCTGTGACCGTAACTGAAACACTAGCGGAAGACTTTCTTAACTATTTATACACTTTATTTTATTACCTACAAGAAACTAAGGGGTTCCCATAAACCCACTTAGCCAATTCCTCACTTTTACGTTTTTACCACTTAACTGGACTTGCTAATTGTTTTTCTACGAACACCAAAATAAAAATCCGAACTTAAACTCCAGGTCATTCTTTTTCCTTATTCAATTACCTTTCTAACAAGCTATCACACACTTGATTCCGAGCTCGTGAGCTCCGGTTATCGCCGTTTGAAGTTGGACAAACAACATTGTCTACCAACTCCGAAACAGTCTAAAAACGTCCAAACTTCACGGAATAAACTGCACCTAACCACAAGGACACTGCCTCTCAAAATTTTACACCATAAACTAGACACCTCAAACTTCGATTTGATATATCGTACGCTTAATTTGACCAAGTAACGAAGCGGGAATTAATTTCCCAACACAGACCCGAATCTGCCCACTGGTGCTGGCCAGAAACAGGGCAGTGCGTAACAACAGCCCCCATGGGCTGCGCACACCACCAATGAACCTAGGCTTTTGACACAACGTAGGGGACATCTTAAGCTTCAAAATGGCGTATGGCACGTCCCAATCGGACCACTATGGAGAGAGATACGCTCCTCCAAAGTTCACCCAAAAACTGCCAATTCTACAGAAAATTCGCCAGAGTTTCCTTTGTATTTCCAAGAATCCCCAAATTTTCATAACCTGTTTAACACCACTATTACACCTGAAATCCAGCAAAATCCAATGGGTGGCACACACAAGGTCCAACAACGCCTTGGGGCACTTACAACCCAATCCAATAAACACTTAAAACATAAACATTTTCATGCATAAACCATAATGCAAGTAATCATAAACCTACAATGGGCCTAAAGCCCTTCCATCACATTACATACATTCATGGTACATTTACAATACTGGATTACATTTACATTTCCAACTTTAACTTTAAACTACAAATATTTCATATTACAACATCACTTGCCAAATACATACATAACTAAAATGACATGAAACTAAACTTAGCCAAAATAACATGAACATAATGCTAATGGACTCCTCCTACATACATATACATGTTCATGCTCTAAGTCTAGCCTAGGCCAAATGGCCACCAAAAAGTACACCATACACCACCGCTCCACTCGTCATCACGCGGGCTTCTTGCCCGCTGCTCCGTGTCCACTGGTACATCCTGAAATAAATGCCCCGAGACGGGGTGAGATATACGGATATATCTCAGTAACCAAGAGGTTCTGGAGAAAACTCCACCCAATGGTTCACTTCGATGTATACAAATAGCATAAAAACAACACCACTGTTATAAAACGGGATAAAGCAAGGGATTTAGAGAAAGGGGGATATATCAGAACAACTACGACATGCGGGATGGTGCTACCAATACCACGCCATGTCCTCGGCTATACGCCTATGGGTACTACCCCTGGCGTGTTCATAGAACAACCCACCAAGGTACCCCTTCCAACCATATACACCCGAGACAACCTAGTGTGCTCCTATCCGGATAACACACCACGACCCTGGGTCAACTGGAACTCCCTCTCGGAGACCTATCCAGTGGCAGTCCGGAAACACTTGCCCGAAGGCTAAAAATATCTACTGGCCAGAGATCTGGTACATAAGTACCCACTGTGATAATGCACATGCATGCTCATGCTGTTCTACACTACTCATACACACTTCCTACCATTGCCATCAACTAGCAAGGTGGAACACAAAAAGGGGAACAAGCCCCAGTACCAAGAGGTTACCTTTCTTTCTTTCTTTTTACTAAGCTCCGCAGACTCCACTTGCAGCGCTTAACAGGGAACGCCTACAAAGAGGACAATTCCCCCCAATTAGAACTTTGAATCCACTCATGAATTTCAACGTACATTTGTAAACCACAACACTTACCTCAATCCACTTGATCCAGGACCAAGGGCAATCCACTGTTTCACTGTTCCAAGTCTATGTCCACGTACGGCAACCTGTACAACCATGCACGACCGTCAGTTTCAGTCACAATACGTCGGAACGCAAAAACGTCAAATTTCCTCCTCCCCCCCCCAAAGGTTCGGCCATACAAGGGTTAATTTAGGTTTTATTTTTCTAAATTTTCTTTCTCATTTTATTTCACTTACTTAGGTTACCCAAAGGCTAGTTCAATCGCCGTTTTACGGTTTTACGACTTTTTCGCATCGTTTTGCGAATTATTACACTTTAGGCACATTTTGCCACTTTCAACACTTATCATTTTTACATTGATTCTTCCACATGCCAATCACCACACAACCCATCTAATAACTTTTCCATCACACAACACAACACCAAAGTGTTCTAACACATCCATTTGCTCAATTGTACATAAATGGCCTAATCTTGGTTAGTCCAAACCAAGGATTTCCACTCAATTCCTATGGCCCACAACTCACATAATCACTTCCTAACATCATATAAGCACACTACAATTCACTATACCACACATTAACACAAAACTCAAAAATTCCATTTCATGCATCAATTTTTTCCTAAGTTAAAAATCCATTTTTTTCGCTTAAAATTTTCATTGCATTTCTAGCATTAATACATCATTCTAAGACATTATCATCTAATAGACATTTTCCATTTGAGCTCTCTAACACCACATATCACAAAATCCCTCTTTAGGGTCCATAATCCAAATTCAAAAATCAACCAATGAAATGTTGAAATAACTTACCCAATTGCAAGGTATATGGCTCCTCCTAAGCATACTCCACCATTGGAGCATGAAAAAGCTTCATGAACTCACTTTCTCCCAAATTTTCGAATCTGAGTTTGGTGCAGATCTCCCCAAATACGTGGTTTCAAGGCTCAATAATGGTACCAATGGGTTCAGAAGGTGTTTTCCATCAAGATTCAAGACAAGAATCGTTGAATTCGGTGGAGAAATGGCTAAGTTATGGCCAAAGGAAAAATTGCATGAAAATGGAGGGGAATGGGGCTGTTCTTGCGCACCAAGGAGAGAGAAAGTGAGGAAGGAGGTGATGAATAGTGCAATCTAGGTACTTTAAGTGATTTTAAGTGGGAACGGGTCCCACGCGATTTAACACTCATCCGAATTTCTCTCCGATTTCACTAAACGTCCGTAAATTCAAAACTTATTTAGAAATTCTAATTTTTAACATTAACTAATGTCCTTTAATTATACTCACTCAGATGAATCCGGAGCTTTCCGGTTGTTCGGGAAAAACACCGCATTAAGCCACAGCGCGCGCCATTGGCACGCTTCCACAAACTGACTTAAATTCATCAAATATTATCAGAAATCATATATCTTATTTCTATGGACCATTTTAAATTCATATTTGAAACCTAGAGCTCAAAATTCCACTGGCACGTTTTACGGTGCAATCTGACTGCGGTATTTTTACCCGCGAAAAACACTATTCACTGATTTTTCTGAAACTTGCCTATCCACTCAATTTTCCGTTCTGAATCCATTTCCAGGCTTATTTTTATCATCTGAGACCTTCTGCTCAATTTTTATCTTCCTAGGGTTGCGTGTTGGCTAATTACCGTTTTGCCCTTTCTTTGTATTTTGGCCTATTCTTTGGGATAATCCTTCACTTAATTTCTCCTTAACACTTTAATTACTTGAGAGGTGTTATAACTCAGCTGCTATCGATATAGTCACGAAAGAAATGATGTAAGAAAGGTTTAATTACTTCAGAACATTCCTCCAAAAGGCTAGACGTTCAAGTGATGCAAGAGGTATGTCTATTTTATTTTTCACCTACACTCATTTGTTATTTTAGGTTAGGTTTTCATTGATCAATTCAATGCCTAGAGGAATTAGGTGCTTTATGATGTTTTAAAATTGCAAAAATAATAGATTTATTTATATTTACTTATAAGATGAATTTTATTGAATTGCTTTGGACAAAAACCTCCGAGCCTCCTTTGTTTATATAACCATAAACATTTATAGCTTCCAAAAAGGGGAGCAATCCACTTACCACTAATTAAGTTTACCACCATTAATTAAGTTTACCATTTCTTACCACTAAATATTAATTGTTGATTTTTGTCAATATGGCGATTATAATTTTTTGGATGACACTTATTAATTAATTATTAATTCTCAATAAATTATAACTGTCGTATTGACAAAAATCAACAATTAAGATTTGGTGGTAAGAACTAGTAAACTTAATTGGTGGTAAATATATCTTGCCCCTCCCAAAAAAAATGCAAAATAACAATTTTATTTACTCATGCTATCCCTTCTAGATTTGAATCTATTTACTTTTCCTCTATGGTGCTAGTTTTATTAGTGACTCGGTGGATTCCTGTAGTGAGATTCTATTTACCTATAGACCTTTGGTCTTCTCTGTCTTTTCCTTTGTTGCAGTGTTCTATATTTATTGGTTTAACAAATTTTGGAATTTTAATCTGATCTTTCTTTTACTACTGCCTCTCTAACAGTTGGGCAAAAAAATATCACGTAACAAGGAAGATTTCATTATCGTCCAGTTGCAGTATGCATGCATCAATTGCAATGAAGTGATAATGTCCGGAAAGCGTTGGTTCTGCAGTGAGTGCAAGATATTCCAGGAGTGTGAAAGGTGATGATGACTTAATATGCACATATTTAGACTATTTTTCTCTGCTCTGTTTGAATATATATATATATATATATATATATATATATATATATATATATATATATATATTGTTGAATTCATTATGCACCTCTTGGTCTCTTGTGTTTTTTCCCCTCTTCTAGAATATGCTGCTTCCTTCTATGTTAATTAAGTAGCATTGATCCCTTGGATAAGAAATAAAAGTATTGATTATTATATACTTTACTATTTCAGATGTCATACTGCTGATATACACATTTCTAGTAGTGGGGAGAAGCATACACTCTGTCAGGTGAGCTGCCAAAGCTTTAAGCTATTTTCATGAGTTTTTCTCTCCTAATAGTAATTTCTGGCAAAGTAACATATTTTAATCATGTTCCCAGGTTCTTGTGAATGATATCCCTCTTCATACTAAGGAGAATGATATCATTCTTTATAATGGGTTACTTAACACTAAGGATAAATTCTTGAGCTTCTGCCAGAGGAATCATTTTCAGTTTGATACACTCCGCCATGCTAAGCATTCCTCAATTATGATCCTTCATCATCTTAAGAATACTACTGTGCTGAGTTAGAAAAACATGTAGTATTTGTTGTAAAGACAATGAGTTCCAAATGAGTTGGCAATGTAAGATATGTTCATTCACCATCTGTTCAGCATGCTATAAGAATAAAGGTGCATCTTGTCATGAGCACAAGTTGAATCAATGTTCTTCAACGGAACTTTGCCAGCCAGAATTAAGAGTTGAAGCAGAAATCTGAAGTGGTATGAACTTGGAATGGATTCTCTGGCTTTATATTTAATTTCATCATTAATTTGTTTTAGATTGTTGTTCACACTTCTTTTGTGAAGTTAAAATTATGGTTACTAACTAGGAAACACGGACACTCTAAAATGTAGGTAGTGTCGTGTCCGACACGGCGACACGCTCCTTCTCAACCCAATCAAACATCCTATTCCTCTGCTCCTCCTTCTTCTGA
Source organism: Gastrolobium villosum (assembly GCA_032173675.1). NCBI lineage: Eukaryota > Viridiplantae > Streptophyta > Magnoliopsida > Fabales > Fabaceae > Gastrolobium > Gastrolobium villosum. The sequence goes on from JAVKPL010014527.1 coordinate 11,921, forward strand.
CCCTTCAGCTCCTCCTCCTTCTCCTCCACAGGCAGTGCCTCTAACCCCTCCTCCTTCACCTCCATTTGCATGTTGTTTGTTGTCAACCTTGATTATTTTAATCTTAGATAAATAGAAAAAGATCTTCGTTGGATTCTGTTTGTTGGGTGAATCAGAGAAGTTCCCAGATTCTGGTTCTTAAATATTCATTGTAGAAAAAAAAAATAAAAAAAAATAAGGATGCTTCTTTACACTAAACCAGAAGTCCAATATTATTGTATCAATCTCTGTTGCCATTGAATACCAAATTCATTTCCTGAAAACGGTTCATTTATTTGATTTCACATATCTCTAAATCAATAATTTTCAAGCATTACATTATATCTTGCTATCTTCGGGAAAATATGATTAGAAGGAGTAATTTTAGCTTATGGTATTTATAATTGCCTATAAAAGGTGCAGATGCATCTCTGATCTACATGGTCTATAATTATGTTCTAATATGACCTAAACTGGTTTTTACTGTGTTTTGTCATTCAATTCCACTTTTGGTTCATAGCCAGCTTAAGGTAAAATGCTAATCACCGTGTTACCATTCTCTTGATTTTTCTAGTTGCGTTAGATGTCAGGCACTATACAACTGCCATGTGTTTGTACTAACCTTATAAATTCAGCAATAATTAAATGTGCAAATGGCTGCTAAAATAATTTTTTTAAACATTGATATTCTCTTCTATCTGCGCATCAAAGATTGCTTGTCTACGACTATGTTCCCAACAATACTCTTCATTATCATCTCCATGGTAAGATATACATCTCTGATTAAATAATTTGAATAAACAAGAATAATTAGTTCATCACAAATTTACATCACCAAAAGCTATGAATTGAAGCAATACAGGAACACACCAAATTCTAAAAATTGTTGGACATGGACACTTTATGTATGTGTATATATATATATGAGTCAGGATCATTTTACGCCCGTGTAAGTTACACTTTTAATCTTGACCATTGAACTCACTTATATCTAAGGGCTCTAATTTTTTAGTAATGTGAGCCATTGGGATCAAGGCTCAAGATTGAGTGTAAGACTTCTAAATCTTACACTGGTATAAGAATATCCTCCCCTATATATATATAATTATAAATTTAAGGAAAAAGATTCATCATCATGCTGTTATAAATTACTATTGATGTTGCACTTGGATTTTACAATCCAAGGGGCTTGTTCTGTAAGTTCCAGCAAATATGCTGTTATAAATTCATGATTTCGGTTTAAGGATGGTATATTTCACCTGAATTTTGATCTAAAACTTGACCTGTAAATTCAATTTTTACAGTTGAAAACAGACTAGTTCTGGATTGGCCTACCAGAGTCAAGGTTGCTGCTGGTGCAGCTCGTGGAATAGCTTACCTACATGAAGACTGTAAGTTTCTTCTTCTTTCTATCATTCTATGTATTCTCAAATGTATAGCAATCCACAGAAAGATAGCATTATCTTGGTAGATGGTACTACATGTTTCTTTCATGCTTCGAGACATTCTTTTAAATTATATATTTGCTTTAAGTATACAGAATTCTTTAGAAATTTTACAACCACATTTAAGATGCTAAACATCAGACAGTTTGCATTGTACTTTATCAATACTCTATTTGTAGTTGCAATCCACAAAATGTACATGAGTGCATTGTACTTTATCATATCAAAATTTGTTTTCTTCTTGCTGCTCAATTTGTCAATCTAACATTTCTTGTGGACATTCATTAGGTGTTGAACAAGTACCACTATGTTTTCCTCCTCTTGTAGCCATCTATCAATGCAAAATACCATAAAATTAAGAACATATAAATAACAATATGAAGTAAAATAGCATACAAATAAGTGCATTACCTTCTGTCTCCTTAAAGGAGGTATGGCTATATGTTGTGCTTGTTCTCCTTTAAGTCTTGTCTTCCTTTGAGATGGTGTTTCTCCAATAACAGATGCCTTGCAATTTCGAACATTATGCCCCTCAACACCACTGTTTCCACACTTTACAGGTTTGTTTATCCTTGTTACCTTCTTATAAGGGTTTGAAGCCTCACCAGGCTGCTTCTGCCTCATCTTCTTAAGCCTACCAGGTGGTTTTTTTATGATAGGAGCAGCAATGGTTGAACTGCTAGTAGCTAAATAGTCATGTAGATCAGGAATGGGGTTGATACAGGATGAATACACCTTTAGGTAGGTTTCCTTCGAGAAACACTTATCAACAAAGTCTTCTGGTGTCATCCTCCAATATCTAATTGCTGCAATCCCATGGACACAAGGTATTCCAGTTAATCCCCAAACCCTACAACTACAACATTTCTCCCTAATGTCAGTAGAAAATGACTTTTCATGCCACATTACTTCAACCTTATTGTCAGAGGCAGGTATAACAATACATTCTCTTGATATATTTTTAAGACTTTTGAGTCTTTTTTGGATATTGGGTGTTATTGGTCCAGAATATTGCTCCATACCAGTTTTTTTCATACCAGTTTTTTTCACATGCAACCGTGACATTAGCTTCTTCCGAATCCATTCAAGCATTGAAATTATCGGCATTTCTCTAGCTTGCAAGATGTAAGCATTAAATGATTCAGATATATTATTAACCACAACATCAGTTTTGGCCTTGAAACTGAAATGGGATCGTGTCCAACATCTTGGGTCTAAACGCTTCAAATACGTATGTGTTCCCATCATCAATTTTTTCCAGCTTCTTCATAGCAATATCAAATCTGTTCTCAGTTGTCGCAGTGGCTGCCTGCCATAGTAAGTCTTTATATTGTTTCCCCTTGAATTGCTTCTTGTAATTTTCAAACAAGTGTTTTACACAAAACCTGTGCTCAGTATTTGGCAAAAGATCTTCAAAAGTTTGAACTAAACCCTGTAAAAAAAAATGACATAAATAAATCTCAAATTTATTAATATACAAATTTAACATTAATAACAATGACAAAAAAAATATTAATATTAAATATGCAAATTTCTGCAACAAAAAAATACTAGAATTACTCATTAAAAATTGATTACCTTTTGCATATCTGACATGAATACCAAATTGGTAGGGTCAATGCCTTGCAATCCATCAAGAAGAGCAGTCATGAACCAAGTCCAACTATCTTTATTTTCTGCCTCTACAACTGCTATAGCAATCGGGAACATATTGTCATTTCCATCTCGTGCTATAGCACTTAATAGATGACCTCCAAAATGCGTTTTTAGAAAACAGCCATCAAGACCAATTATTGGTCTGCAACCAGCAATGAATCCAGCAATCATTGCATGGAAACTAACATACATTCTCTAAAATCTGGGAGGCAATTCTTTAAATATCCCATCAACCATCACATGAGGTTGTGGCTCTGTACTTAACCTAACTAAACTTCCAGGATTGGTCCTTATAATAGCCTCACCATATGCCCGTGACACTTCAAATTGATGAGCATGATCTCCATAAATTATCTTCATTGCCTTCCTTCTTGCTCTATACAACCTTTGCAACCCAATGTCATAACCCAGAATCCTATTTACTCGATTCTGCATTCCTAGTATTGACTCCTTTGGATTTGCTCTAAAATCCTTTAACAATTTTTTCCCTAAGTAATCAGAAGTAATGAGGTTTTTTTTGCTTCTCTAGGACATGTGTGGTCGGGGTTCCATGATTTAATTTGAAATGTATTTTCTCCTCCCACTGATGATGCATGCACTAGGAACTTACAATCTTTGGATACCTTACAAATAGCTCTTACCCTTGTCTTGTCAGATTTTTGGCATTTGTATTCAACCCCACGAGATACTAACAATTCTTTCAAAGCTTCTCTAAATTCATCAACATTAGCAAATTTCATGCCAACTGATAATTCAATGTTACCCTCCGATGCATTTTCTGACGTGAAATCAGCATAATTATCATAACATTCATGATCTTCATTGTCACTTGGGCCTATTGACTCTAGTTTATCACATGCAATAGGCTCCATAAATTCCTCCATATCTTCCTCATCTAATGACTCTATTGTTAGTGCATTGCAAACTGCATCAGTTGCCTCATCATCCAATATATCATTTTCAAAGTCACTTCCATCACCATCCAAGGCTTCAAAGAACTTAGTATCAACCACATATGGACGTTAGATTCTAAATACCAAATGCTAAAAATTCAATAGGGAAAAAAGGAAAAAGGGCAGTTGAGCACCTGTGACAGTTACACTGGATCACTTTGAGTTGTCAAGTCAAATGCTTCATCCAAAGGAGGCGATAAAAGACCTTCTTCATCCCCTATTTTTTTCGGTCGCTATAATCCAAAAGACCAATAATATGTAAGATTAATTAAAATAGTATAAACATTTGTATACTAGAATTATGGTTCCTAATAATACTTAAAATAGTATAAACAGAGAAAAAAAATCAAAGAGAAGTCTTCCTTTCTTTCCATTTAAAAACACATTAATAGACATGATAACATTTCCGGATAGTCTACCTGCAACAAGTCCCAATTATCTGATGTTAAAGCTCATAAAAATAGGATTATTCATAATTAAGATTCTGAACAATATATGGTGGTCTATCTTCTGAGACTCTTGATTACTTAGTATTCACCTAACTTTTTTTTTTCTTCTTCTTTTTAAATAATGCATAGTCAAGTATATAAAAGCATTTTGCAGAGGCTTCTGTTTGGAGAATACAAGGCACATGTATAAGATTTGTTTCAATCCTTGAAATACATACATAAATGGGTACTGTATTTAATGGCTTCATGTTCATTTTTACCCTCATGTGTCAATCTATAGTACCTTCAATCGTACACTGTGACAATGTTTCCTTGAATAAATGGCCCACTGCATTAGTTTTATAATGATGCAATGTTGAATATTTGGCACATGTGATTGATGAATCTATCAAACAAATTAAAATATGAAACCCGATGGTGACCCTTTTAACCATTCAAGTCAAACATTGGAAGCTTCATGCCTTCTTATAATGCTATGACCTGCTCTTATAGATGTTCATGTTCCCACGTTACTACACCCCATTGACCCAACTATATATTGATACACATAGCATAGACAACAGAGAAGAAAAAGATCAAAGAGAAGTACTAATATCAAGAGCTGCAACTTTCTAAAATTGCAGAGATATATAAGGGAATGGTTTCGTGGCACCCAAATCGTATACATTTTTTTGCAGATACTCAGATATTATCTTTTTCATTATTGGAACTAAGAATAAACATTGTCTCCAAAACAAAAAACTAACAATAAACAGCAGCAACAAGAGAAAACGAACAAAAATGTAAAAAACCCACAAAGAAATTGAACAAAATGACAATATTTACCCAGCAAGAGCACGCCTTTTTGGTTCAAGATGGTCATCTTCTTCTGCATCCAGAGCTCTTTTGTTTGCTGGTCTCTGTATTTGCATGTCACAAATGTAAAAACAAAAATCGAGTTTCAATGACGAAATCAAACGGAACAAAAGGAGACAAAAATATAGAAAACCCTCTTATAATCAACAAGAAAAAGTAAGATTTTTACCATAATTTCAACCTTTAACCCAATCGAATATTTGATCTGAGGAAATCCTAGAAGAAGAGGCACAGGAACTTGAACGAAATAGGAAAAGGTAGTGCAGGGGTTTTTTTTTTTGCACGTAGATGGGCATAAATGGAATGAAAAATAAACTTTTAACGGTGTTAAGCAAAAGGACATGATGATTTTACCTTTTGCAAATCACAGGGGCGTGATAACAAAAAACTACATGAGCATAGATGATTCTGAAGTAAACCACAGGGGCATTGGTGAACTTTTCCCTAAAAGAAATTAGGGTAAAGATTTTGCTGGGCGTTTGGTAGCCGGCATTTTGTCGGATTCCCGGCAAACTGAATTTTTCTAAATTTTAAATTTACGAATATTATCGTAACTTGAATATTTTTAACATATTTTTAAAAATCAAGATTTTTGGACAAATTTTTTTTCTCCCTTACCAAACGCCCCTAAAAGATATCATTTTGGTCATAACTTCTGCCGCAAATGAGCCCTTCAATATTACTAAATAAAAGTAAGGGAATATAATGGTTGTCATGCACATCCTTCATAATATGTGACCCTTTATTTTTTCATGATCTTTGATGTATCCTATAACCATCACATATGTGTTGAATTGTATCATATTCATAATATAAGAGATCCAGAATTTCATACTTATTAAGTAATCATTCATAAATAAGAAGTCATGTCTAATACATTTTTTTTATTGATAATTACTTGGCCAACATTTTGTATCATATGTCATGTATCGAATTGTAAGATACAGAAACATAACAAAAAATAATTTATAAATATTTTTTCAATTATTTCTTTTATTATACAAATTTTTCGAATTGTTTTTTTTTTAAATAACAAATTAAATCTTTATTTTCTTTTCCTTATTAAAAATTATATTTTAGGTTTTTTGAAATTGGAATCATAAATCAATTTTTTATTTTTTATATTAAAAGTTATCAATTTGATTTAATATTCATATCGTACGATACACGATACGTACTGTATCATCAGATACAAATCTCTTTCTGATACATCCCACGATATGCGTCTTTGTGCTTTTAAAATCGTATTATATCGTATATCATAAGATACTAATAACTACATTTTTAAACCCTTTCTCTTTTTTTTTTTTTTTGGAATAAGAACCCTTTCTCTTTTAGCTCTCATTGTGCATACACTTTACATTTTGGCAACTAATACATCGCAACTAAAATAAAGTGCACAAAAAAAATAGATCTAGAAAGTAAAGTAAGTTCTTAGGTGCTTTACCTTATTAGAATAACACGATTCTATAATTCGCAATGTATGGAAACACGGGGCAGTCATAAACATTTTTATTTCAAGTTTTTATTTTTTTGCTTTTTTTTTTAATCTTTTTCTTAATTGCAAGTCTTTATTTGTCTCTTGGTTTAATATATATATTAGGAATAAATACTCTTTTGAGCTCCTAACAAAAAATATGGTCACCATTTTAATATCTTATAAAAAAAAATTAGTCTCGAGGTCCCTAAAAAATTTAAAGCTGATCAATTTAGTTAAAATCATAGCCCCTCACAAATACAAAAAATACCTACATTAATATCTCGATAAGATCAAAATGGGTCCACTTTGAATTTCATAAGGACCAGTGACTAATTTTTTTTATAATGGACTAAAGTGAGGATCAAATTTTTTGTTAGGGATCAAAAAAGATATTTATTCTTATATTAGTTAGCAACGTTGCAACGTACAAGGATGATTAAAATAACGTAGCAACGCAAATTAATTAGAGAGAAAACTTATTCTTCCTCTCCTGTCACTTATCCATTCTCATGCTCTCTTCATCCTTTGTTTCCTTTTTCATTTTTATAAAAAGAGACGATTGATTGCAGGTCTGACATTCTGTACAGGTAGTGTTGACTTTTTATTCATTAATATAAAATAGAATGATGATGTATGGATATACTAAAGTATATTCTCATATTTATTTTGTAGGATTGATAAGATTTAGGGGGAATAACTGGTTAAACTATTGTCTGCAGTTTGTTACGGAAGCAACTAGATTATGAGTGGGTTCAAGCTTTGATTTAAATTTTTTTAAAAAAAAAAATTAGCGCCCCCGAATCCTGCCACTAAATGTGCGGACATAAAAAAAATTCTGGATCCGCCGCATGGAAAGGCAAAATACAGTAATATTGTCTGAAAATACTTACGGCAAGCTGATTTAACTCTCAATTAAATAATCCATTAAGGTAATTTTATTATTTTTTTATATTTTTACATTTAATTTTTTTTATTTACTTCTATTAAAATATTATTTTCAAAAAGGTTTACTCGAATACTAAAATTAAGAGAATTAAATTGATACAATACAGCAAAAATTAAGAGAATTAAATTGATACAAGTGGTGGTGGGGTGTGTGTACAGCAACATACAGTTGTTTCAAAAAAAAAAAGATAATTAAATTGCTGTTTCAAAAAAAAAAAATTAAATTGATAAAGCTGTAAAATAATGAAACCATGAGATAATGTACTTCGCTTTCATATCTATTTTTTCTCTACTTTCTCATCCCCCGTGAATCCCTTTTGGCATCTTGAGACTCTACTTTAGTAAGAGGTTCTTCCAATTATTTAATTAAAAAATAAAATTAAAAAAGAAACGTACAATTATATTCGATATAAGAGACAACGGTTGGACTATAATGATGTGAAACATCATTAATTTGAAGTAACACTAGCGGTGGAGAACGATGGGTAGTAATTGGAAGGGGAAATAACAAATTGGCATGTTAAATAGATAAGGTGCATTTAAGTTTAAGGTGATAGCCATTTGAAAGTTGGCATCTAGATTTTTAAGTGTAGCAAAAGTATTTAATGTGATGAAAATGATTTCTATAGTGCAGGGTATGTGTAACTATGTTGTTCAATCATTTATTGTCTTTATCCCCTCTTAGACAACGTTAAGTAAGTTCCCTTTTTGTTCAACTCAACACTCGATGAATAACAATAGCACGCGAAACTCTCCCATTGCCGACATCTAAATATATATTTTAAAAGTTATCCCATCAAGACATTAAAAAATAAAAAATGGTCGCATCACAACTTTATTATTGTGTGGTTCGAGGTTTTAGCATTCTGAATTAGTGCATTTAAAGAGAAGAATTTATCATACAGAGGAAAGTAAAGAACTTCAACATATATAAAAGTTAAAAAGTGAACCGCCATGTTATAAAAAAAAAAAATTAACTCCCAAGATTCTGATACAGGCGAATTCGGTTTGCTGATGTGTCACATTTTTAGTGATAACAAGTATCAAAATTTAAAAAATAAAAATAAAATTGAAGGTGGCTTACATGGTAGGCGAACTTAGTTAAAAACAAAGATCACTTGTATCAGAAGCGAACTTTGACACCACCAACTTCCTGACACATCATCATGCATAATTCGCTATTACTGTAAGCGACCTTGCCTGCGTGGCAGTTTGAAAAATTAGTTCAAAAATATGACATTTAGGTAAATTTATGTGGAAATAGTGACACAACGGTCACTGTTCCAGAACTTCAACGTATATAAAAGGTTAAAAAGTGTTTCTATAGGTGTATGTAGTATTACTTTTTTTAAACATATTTTGTATATTATTTTTTATATTTTATTTAAAAAACTATGTAATTCAAAATAGTACATATAATATTTTTATTAAAAAACACTATAAGTACGTAATAAACTTTACTAGTTAAGTTTAATTACTTTCAATAATTGATGAAAAAATTAATGAAGTGAATTCTAGCAAACTTAATTTGTTATGTATGAACCTGTAATTTATTATAATATTAATTGTTGATTTTTTAGCATTAAATCATTAAATGATTTTTTATTAAAAAAATTAACCTCCCATTTTGGAAGAATCAAAAACGAAGAAAATAAATAAAAGAAGGTTCCCTGGAAAGTATTGAATCCCCCTCCGAAGAATATGCATATCACGTTACAAAATATTTAGTGGTAGTGCCGTTGAGAATTCATGAGAAATGCAAATTTGATATATTATAAATAATAAAATATAATTTAATAATATTATAAATTCATGGGATTGGTATTTCTAATATTGTGCAAAAAAATATCTCCCACATATATATATAAAAATGTGAGATCATTTTTTTTGTCTTATCTTTATATGGCCCCACACGTGAGCTCCACATATTTTTATATATGTATGAGATAAAATACAACATAAAAAAGAGGAGGGATATTTTTACTACCAAAATTTTCTACTACTAACTCACTACCTATCTAATCACTATTGGATCAACATTTTCTCTTTTTTCAAAAACTTTTTAGCATTCTCTCTCTTTGATTCAATGGTGATTAGATAGGTAGTAAGTTAATAATAGAAAAATTTGGTAGTAAGAATATTCTTACTCCATAAAAAATATTAATACCTAAATTGAAATTTACGTAGGATATAGCGTAACATACTTATTGATCAGACCAATACAATATGGGCTGACCAATATGTACCGGGCCTAGTCTCACACAGTTGATGTAAGAAGTCTGTGGGTTAGGCTATCTATTTTCTGGGCTGTTGATAGTTGTTGATAATACGATGGGGTACGATTCTCCTTTGGCGCGTTGATCTTGACTGGGGTGCATAGAGGTGGCAATTTAGGTTGACCCGCCCCGCCACCAACCCGCCAAAAACGGGGCGGGGCGGGTTGACCCGCCAAAAAATATGGGTTGGAAAAATGAACCCACCCCGTTTTATGGTGGTTGGCGGGTCAACCCACCAACCCGCCAATTAAAAAAAGATTAATTAAAATTCAAAAAATAAATTATATTTTATGAATTTTTCTAATATTATTTTATTTTATTTCACACTTCTCTATATTTTTTAGTCTCAATCTTAAATGTATACTAATATTTGTCAAACACTTATGTGGTATTCTTACTGAATTAAATTATCATACATGAGTTTGTACCCTTTGTTTGTATAATGAATCTGATGCCGCCTTCGACAAGCGGTGTGTCTTCTGATTGGTTGTAGGTTCAGCTAGTGTCGCTCTGACTATCTCATCATGTCAAACTATTTTGATAGAGTAGTGCTGGAGCTGTCTTTCATGTATTGGTTCTATGGCGTGGTAGCTCTTCGTTCGTATTTCCTTAACTCTGAAGTCATGTTTACGGCGGTTTGGACGCGATGAAACCATCGTGGCCCCAGACTCTTTATGCGCAATATACATATCGCGCATTATTTGGGCCCTATCTCCTTTAATCTTTTGAGTTTTAGCCCTTGGTGGGCCATTGTATTTTATCCAGATCACCTCTTAAACTTATAGGCTAAGCATATTTGAAACTGAATTGATCTTAGCTTACTATGGAGTGTGACGTTATTTAAAGTTCGCCTCTCCACTAAATTACATACACATCTCTCTCCTTCTTCTCACCTCCACGTACTAAAAAATCACTGAATTTTACACGAAGTAGTGATTCAATTATTGCTTCTATTTCCTAAAATAACAATTTCTTAGTTTTATAGAAAAAATAATTTAAAAATTATATTTATAACCTTACTCACGTGGAGATAGAAATAAAAATCTCGAGTAATAAGATTTTTTAATATACATGTACATATGTGTATATAGATATTTATAATTAGAGTAAACATGGGCTAAGCATATTTGAAAATGAATTGATCTTAGCTTACTATGGAGTGTGACGAAATCTTTTTTAACAATAAAAAAGGATGACATCTCTCTCCTAAAATTATGAAAAAATCACGTTAATTTCAATTGTAATAGTACAATTATTGCTTCTATTTTTAACAATTTCTTAGTTTTTAGAAAAAATAATTTAAAAATTATATTTATTATTACCAGAGATAGAAAAAAAATTTTGTAATATTTTTGAATATACATGTACATATGTGTATATAGATATTTATAATTATTAGTCATAATGATAGTTACAGTTTATGACTTTTAATATATAAAAATGAAATGCTATATTCTATCATTTTAAAGTTAAATATTAGAATAAGTATGATCATTTTATTGCTTTTAACTCATTCTTATACTTATTTCCACTCTACGAATTTAAACTAAAAAGGTTATTTACATGACTTTTTCGTCATTTGAAAAAAACTCACATATTGGGATGCAACATTAATAAGGACCCCTTAGTGTTAGATAATAATGTTGCATGCATGGGACCATACCTACCATAGCTGGGAATCGAAGGACTTGATCCATTTATAGTTATTAAAAAAAGCCTATACATGCATTGAGGTTTTTGAATTGGACAGGACAGGATATATAAATTATAGGGTAAATTGTGTATCATTTTAAAGAAAACAAACCCTTGTACGCAGAGAGAGAAAGAGATGATAAAAAAAGAGAGATTTTTTTGACAAAAAAATAAGGTGACCCACACTTAATGTATCTATGACATGAGGTTATATTTCTCCGATAACATAAGATTTATTTTTCCCAAAATTATAATATATACTTCACCCTGTATCTGTCTAAGTTCTTTGTATCAACCTTAGTCCGAAATCAAATCAAATAAAAGGAAGAGACGAAGAAGAAATATAAAAGAAAATAAAAAACAGTGGAGATAATAAATGCAAGCAAATGATTGGAGAATGAGTAGAATGGACATGAAAATTTGGGAGATGGCACATGACTCGTAATCACATGTGGTAACTAAGAGTCTGACAATATTGCACATGGATTTAGGACGATAATAAGTTATTTATGGGCATTCACTAGTAACTGATACCATACCGTTTCAGGAAATTGGTTCAATCAGCCAATCACCGTCCCAAGGCGGTGTTGCTCGGTGTCGGCTCCGGCCAACGGGAACAAAGTCCGGATGATATGGTCAACGCGTTTTCTACATATTACTTTCCCAATGGAATTAATTTTGAAATAAATGTTTATTTTACTAATAATATTTTAATCCTTAAAAACAATAATAGAACAAGTAACGTAAAATGATTTTGGATAGTACAGAGAAATCAAATTCATTGCATTAAGTATTATTTAATAATGGTATATATTGGCATTATTTCAAAGGGCATTAACTATCAAAATTATTTATGACTACTTTATGTATCCAAGATTCCTAATGAAGTAATTATTAATTAATTAAAGAGAAAAACTAGTTATATGTAATAATTTTTTCTCTTACATATTCTTCGATAACTGTGTAATTTGTTTTCAGTGAACCTATAAATTTATCTCTATAACATGAGATAACTTCTATTTTCTTTAATATGAGATTAATTAAGGGTTTTATTAATCCCTTAATTAAATTGCATAAATGGTACTTGGGTGAGTGAGAGAGGCTGTTAAATGAATAAAATAAATAAATAAATATATATAAAAAAAGAAGAAGAAGAAGAGATAGCTTGTGAAAACAACAATGAAAAGAAAGGTGTCTCCTTGAGCAACGGCGTTGTTAGAGATCCAATACCCATGGCATATACCAATTCTTCAATTCTGAGTTGCAGAGCTTAACAGTTAATGCAAAAATCAAAAACAATATAATATAATATAATAATATAAAAAGAGGCATAGCCAGCAAAAGAAGAAACGAAAGTAACTGGATTGAAGCTGGTGTTGTTCCTCATCCTCATGGTCATTGATTGGATCCCCATACCCATTTCATTTTTCTAATGTCTTCTCTCTCACTCCCACGTGCACTCTCCTCTTCCTCACTCTCCCTTTCACTCTAAAATGAAATCCTAAATAAATCTTCATTCACACCTTCTCTCTCTCTCTCTATATTTTATTATATATATATATATTTGAGAAAGAACCATTTTTCCCAGTGAAAGCGACCTCCTTTACGTTGCCCTTTTAATCAGAGTGCAAAAGGGTGCTGTGATTCCACAAGGGATTTGCATGCCCATTTGAGTTTGAACTTTGAACCCTTTCCATCAATATAACCTTTTCTGCGTAGTATCGTTGTTGGGTTTGAGGATTTGATTATGGAGAGGTACGAGGCCGTGAAGGATTTGGGATCTGGGAATTTTGGGGTGGCTAGGCTCATGAGGAACAAGGAGACCAAGGAGCTCGTTGCCATGAAATACATCGAGCGTGGCCATAAGGTTTTCTTTCTTTCTCTCTGTCATTTTTTCTTTTTTATTTATTTATTTATTATAATTAAAGTTTTATTTTCTGTTTGTTTTGCGTTCCTTCAATCTTCAGATTTATAACTATCACGTTTTGCATTTGGTATGACCAAAAAAAGGACTAGTGAGGTCGGAGTTCTGATTTGTCAAAAGTGAAAATCCAGGACAAGTCTTAACATATTCATTTGTCACAATTTCGTTACACGTGAATAAAAGAAATGTAGGAGAGGGAATAGAAAATTCAGTTATAAAACTTTTAGTTTTTTTTTTTTTTTTTGTATGAAGCATATCCTTCTCAGAGATATTTATTTGTGATTACTGATGATTAGAATTTAGAACTCAAAATTGTTAATTAATCTTTGAATTAGCAAATCCAACATATGGTTGGTTCATTTTCTGCATGTTGCTTGTGTTCTTCTGGAAAGCCAAGCTGGCTAGACGAAAAGGGCTCCTACCTTGTTTCTTGTTTCTATTTTTGATAAATGAAATTCAAAAGCTATTATTTTGACATCTGTGATTATAAGTTTTTCTCCCCCTCCTTCAATTCCAGATTGATGAGAATGTGGCGAGAGAGATTATCAACCACAGGTCCCTTCGGCACCCCAATATAATTCGCTTCAAGGAGGCAAGGACTTTATTTGTTTTTACCTGTTGGATTACTTTGAATTGAGTAATATATTTAATTAATTGTGTGCTTCTATTTTTAATGGGGTTTGGATTTTGCAGGTGGTTTTGACCCCCACTCATTTAGCAATAGTAATGGAGTATGCAGCTGGAGGAGAGCTCTTTGAGAGGATTTGCAATGCTGGCAGGTTCAGTGAAGATGAGGTTAATAACTTAACATACTCTCTCATGATTTTCTGCTTTATTTCACACTTTAGTTTTCAGTGTCATTACTATTGTTGCCTTATGAAGGGCCGGCTTGGCTCAGCGGTAAACTTACGAATCAGTCTCTCTGCAAAAAGAGAGTATTCCCTTCCCCAGACACTCACGAAGTGGATATTTAAACTGGGTCGGCCCTTTTTTTTTTTTACTATTGTTGCCTTATCTCATTCATTTTCCCCTTTGATTGTTCAGGCTAGATATTTCTTTCAGCAGCTGATATCTGGTGTACATTACTGTCATACCATGGTATAATCATACTCTCTTTGAGTTTCTGAAAAATTATAGGACTTCGTGTGTTCAGAAATACACAAAGTGAGAACCTATGCTTTTACTCTTCTTTTGCAGCAAATATGCCACAGAGATTTGAAGCTGGAAAATACCCTTTTAGATGGAAGCCCTGCACCCCGCTTGAAAATCTGTGACTTCGGTTATTCCAAGGTACTAGAAATCTAGAATGAATACCATCAAGTCCTAATAATATTTACTTTAGCGTTTATATCTCTCAGTGCTCCTTTTTTCGTGGTGCAGTCATCTTTGCTTCATTCACGACCCAAATCAACTGTTGGAACTCCAGCTTATATAGCACCGGAGGTCCTTTCTAGGAGGGAGTATGATGGCAAGGTAATATATGTACTCTACATTGATTAGTTCTTTATAGTTCTTTACATCTTAGTCACACACACACACACATATATATATATGTTTTTGAATGTTAACTATATATTTTCATCCTGCTGCATGACAGAATCGTTGCTTTCTTTTTTTTGGTGTGGGTGGGGGTGTGGGGGGTTATTTCATGCTACCTGGAAAAGTCTTTTATATGCTTCAAATGTATGAAGGATTTGTACACTTCTGAAGCAATATATAAATGATTATATTAATATTCTCCTATTCTAAAAATTGTTTTAGTTGGCTGATGTATGGTCATGTGGAGTGACTCTTTATGTCATGCTGGTTGGAGCATATCCCTTTGAGGATCAGGATGACCCTAGGAATTTTAGGAAAACAATTCAGGTATGTAATCCTCCGTTTAAATACTCAATTTAATATCATTTCATATTATTATCTCATCATCTTATCCCCATTTCCTGTTCTCTTCTGCAGCGTATAATGGCTGTTCAATACCAAATCCCTGATTATGTCCACATATCTCAGGATTGCAGACACCTCCTTTCTCGTATATTTGTTGCAAATCCATTGAGGGTATATAATATTTTAGTAACTTATTTTTGTTTGCTATTAATGCAATTCGGATAGATTGTCATGTCATTTCAGATGATGTTATGCCTTTTCTCTATTATATATTCCAGAAGGATTCATTCTACCCTTGTGGATTATTTTGTTAATGAACAGAAAATAATCAAAAGAAATTTTGCTGTTAAAATAAACCTTCTTGTTGACTGAAGCTATACCTTGAGAGAAATTCTACACCCAATCCCTATGCTATATTCATCATCTGGTACACTCCTGTTTAGTTGATTGGTAAGTCTCAAGTGTATCCATTTCTCCTTTTGGTTTAAACCAGAACTTGAATTTGGTCTTCTTTTCTCTCCTTTGCACTGCTTTCCATCTTAACTTGTGTAGGGTTTATATCACAGAGCCAGGACATTACGAAATTGAGGCATACACAATTTAAATAGAAGTCTTGTCGTATTTTAATCTTTGAATATAGAGAAACTTATAGTGGTTGTATTATGAAGTTTAGGAGCCATTTACAAACTCAGAAGAATAACTTGGCTAGCTAACAGCTATCAGATGAGGTGTCAAAGGATCCTACCACTTTTAATAAAATGTTTTTGACAGAATCTTTAGTTTTTTTTACTTATATTCCATTCAGTCCTTATTAATGAAATTACTCGTATGGTTTCTACATATGACTCCCTATTTGGATGCATCTAATGTTGTGTCTTCAGTTCATTCTCCAGTTTCTTTGTTGCATACTCTAAGCAAAAGACAAGATTTTAAACATGATTGATGTCAAACAAGATGTTTTTGAAAATATACTTAACTAAATTTGATATAGGGAAAATCAATGTCTTGTTTATATCAAGCTAACCGCCAGACCTTGTTCTCTAAATTGTTTACAGAGAATTACTCTTAAGGAAATTAAGAACCACCCATGGTTTTTAAAGAATCTTCCAAGGGAGCTAACTGAATCAGCTCAAGCTATCTATTACCAGAGAGGCGGAAACCCAAGCTTTTCTGTTCAAAGTGTGGAGGAGATAATGAAAATTGTGGGGGAGGCAAGAGACCCTCCTCCAGTAGCTAGGCCTGTGAAAGGTTTTGGGTGGGAAGGAGAAGAAGATGAAGGGGAAGAAGATGTGGATGCAGAGGTGGAGGAAGAGGAGGATGAAGAAGATGAGTATGACAAGAGGGTCAAAGAGGTTCATGCAAGTGGAGAATTTCAAGTCAATTAAGCAGTCTAATTCTTGTGTACTTGTTTTAAGTATTATTTTTATTTTTTTTATGTTAGAAGTCACCTATTTATGTGTATTATAATTTATAACAAGTACTATAAACCAACGAGGCAGTATAACTAATAGAGTAATAGCAATGTTCATGTAATGTACTACCTTTATCACCTTGGACTATTATGAGAACAGTGTTGTTATCTGATAACATTCTAAATTACCCTTCCCAGTTATAACAGGATAGTTAAGCTCAAAATAATGCTTCTTATTTGGAGCACATAGTTAATAAAGAAGGAATGGCCAATTTCTCCCGGGGGATACAGCAATAATTATAATAGAAGACCTAGGTCATTCATTCCAAGCTGGGACCTAGATATGGCCACAGGTCACATGGGAGAGATCCAATAAAAGTGGAAGGGTTTGCTTTTTTCCATATAAGTTAACTTACAGTAAGTCAATACGATGTCATTTTAGGGCGAAAATTATGATATTTTTATAATTTTAATTTATTTCAGAGTTGTAACAATTTTTGTATCTATAATTTTTTAAGATTTCAATCTCAAAACAATGTCGTTTTACGAATAAATGCAGATAATTTATGTGCAGTGATTATAGACATTTTTTCCAAAGCGGAATTTATTAGATTGTGCGGTATTATTTCTTGCTCGACAAATTACCGTGTTTTTTTTAGGAGTTTTGCACAAAAAAATTTATTCCCAACTCCTCTTATCAGAATGAAAATTTACCAAAACATGAGATTATATATATATATTTTTTAGAGTAACTTGTTCAGGAATTTATTTTTAAACTTATACTAAATAAGGAAATATTCATTTCCAAGTCTATATTTTTATAAAGGTTTGAAAAAATACCCAGTATGATACACGTCTCACATGGCACACTCCCTCCTATAGAATTTAATCATTGCTCCTCTCCCAACCATAAACATTATTGCATGCTTGACTGTTACTTATAATAAAGCTTGTTAGGGAAACCCCAAGATTAGTTGGCAACTTAAGTGGTTGTATGATTCAAGATACAAAAGCATGGATCATGTAATTTCTTGCAAATTTTTTGGGGAGAAAGGATGTATCTCTTTATTAATTAGAGAATTAGCCTTATCATTTTTCCGATGCATAATTTAATTCATCTGCTGTTTTAACGAGGAGGTAACTTTTGTGACCGTATTCTAACAATAAAATGGTTAGAAGAAGAGTTTGAATGAAGATACCTTGTCCGGAGGACAAGGTGGCCAAAGCTCATTCTTCCTCCCCTGTGAAGATACCGTGTCTTTTTTCTGAGTGAAGATTAATTTCATTATTTCTCATGTGACATAGTTCAATACATTCGTTATTTCAATAAAAAGATAACATTTTGGGTCATACTCCAAAGAGAAAGTGATCAGAAAAAGTTCAACAAAAGATATATATATATAAAAAAAACTTGTTTGTTAGTCACAATTTTGTTTTTCATAAGTCCTTTTTAAAAATAAGCTAAGTCGAAGTGAATATTTGATTCTTATTCAACAATTCAAAGTAACTTCACCGATTTCATGAATCATCCATCATTGATTTGAAAATAAAGTTATTAAAAATACATATACCCTTTATTACTGATGGGTACAATGCACCTACCACCTCCTAGTGGATAACTCAGAAATTTCCTTCATATAATTTCATTTATAATTTTTTTTTATCAGTTTCTTTTTTAAGATATTTAGAAAAAAATACCAGATCAGGTAAAAAAAAACAAAAAAGTAATTAAAACAAATAAGGCCAAATAAAGGCATAGCCATCAAACATTTAATTTTTTTTGAACATATTTCTCCATATAATGATAAGTAGAGAAAGATAAACCAGGAAAATGGTAATTTTTGGAGATGAGATGATAAACAAAAAGGGAAGAAGAGGTGGTTGGGATTTTTTTCAGTTTCACCAGTCACTCTCAACCTCAAGGGTCTCTCTCTGCATTCAGATTTCAGATGCAAAGGGTTTTTGAGCACTTATAACATTTTGCATCCAAGAAAAAAATTAAAAAAAATTAAAAAGAAAGAAAGGAAATCTACATGGTCTTCATTCACAGTTCACCTTCTGCTTAGTGGTAGGTCATTCTCTTCCCAATTTGTGGGAATTTGGTAAAGTTTATTCCTTTTCCTTAAATTAATTTCTGGGCTTGATTTTTTGAGCCTTGAGTTTTGTTGCTAACATTCATTTATGCAGTAACAGAAGGACAAGCAAGTAGTGAAAGTGCTGTTTTTTTTAATCATCAAGCTATGAATTCTCCAATTCATGCCCCTTCACCACCTTCCTCTTCTTCTTGCTCCTATACCCGTCCTCCTCCTTGCCTCACTTATGCTTCTCGTAATTCCAAGTTTCCTCTGTAAGGGTTCCTTTTACCAGTTATTCTGTGTCTTCAGTTTTTCAGTAACTATTTTTATTTTTTATAATTCAACTGTATTTCTCATTATTTGTTGTAGTTTAGTTGTTGGATTTGAAGATGGAGACATTTCACCAGAAACACCATATTCTAAAATTTGAATTAGTGGCCCTGGCTATTATAATTTATAAGATGGCTTTTTGGGTGTTGATCATGCAAGTAAATGTTTTTTCATTATATAATGGGATTAATGGGGTTGAAAGGTGCATTCCATGGTCTGATATGTAGTTCTGTAAGGTTATGGTGCATTGCTTATATGGTATTTGTAGTGTTTATAACAATGTTTGAATTTTAGAATGAAATATTTCTTTAGTTTTGAATTGTTGGCATTGTAGGACTGCTATTTCAAAATAACTATTGCTATATTTTAAAAACATGCAAGGATTTTGTTGTATCCAATTCCAACTTTGTTTTAATAAACAGGAGTTATAATATTTTAAGTACTATTTGCTCCCTCTGAAGTTTACTTAAATTATCCGTGACCATAAATTCTGCATTATAAGTGGTCAACTGGTTATGATTTAAACTTGTGTTCCACTTTATTCCCTGTCTTCTTGAAGCTGTGAAGTGCTATAGTTTCATCCATAATTTCTTTCTCATTGTTCATCCAAGGCCAAATTGTCTTGGCTTTCTAGATTAGCATGTGTGGTATGCTAAGATATGAATTTCATTTTGATATTTTCAGTTTCATCTAATTGCCAAAAATACACTTTAACTTTATCCTCATGTTAAATTGTGTTTTTCTTGTATTGCGATTATTTTATTACTAAATGTTAGCAGAATTTTTCAATGCTTTTAATATTTTTTATTTTCATAGGCTGTTGCCTCAGGCAATTTCTACCTCTCAAAAGACGTATCGCTGCTCTGGAGGCCATGTGGAGGCTTCTACTAACCCTAATCCCTTGAAAAATTATATAGTGGGCAGATGTACTCCAAGATGGTCCAAGCAATCACTCAAAAGGAACTTGTTGCCGGTGGAAGCTTTAGTAACTTCAACAGCTCAAGATGTTTCTGACACACCTTTTATTGGTGATGATAAGATTGGAGTGTTATTGTTAAATCTTGGAGGTCCAGAAACCCTAGAAGATGTGCAGCCTTTTTTGTTTAACCTTTTTGCTGACCCAGTAATACTCTAGCTTTAACACACTATTTATCTGAGCTAAATGTCTTTATCACTATTCCTTTAGGTTGAGATGAACTATAAGTTTCAATTTCTTATTTTTGATTGTTAGTTATATCTTTTGTACAATTATGCAGGATTATAAGACAAAGTTTGAATTTCTTATTCTTTGATGACTATTTATATTTTCTGTGCAATTATGCAGGATATCATAAGATTACCAAGGCTATTTAGTTTTCTTCAAAAGCCGTTGGCCCAATTTGTTTCTGTTTTAAGAGCGCCAAAGAGCAAAGAAGGTTATGCTTCAATTGGTGGTGGATCTCCTCTCAGACGTATAACTGATGCACAGGCATGACACTTCCTCAAAACTTTTTTCTATACATTATTACATATATTTCACTTTCAACTTGTTAGATAGTGCATTGGAGACTTGAATTTTCAATTTATCAGATATTGAACTGATTATGTATGAGCAAGAGTGGTTCTGAGCTCTGTATATGTTTACAGAATGTATGTAATTGATCTCTTGTGGCAATTTTTAAGTTTTTGAAAGTGAAAGAAAAGCACAATGGTTGATGGCAAAAAATTGTGGACCCCTTTGTAGAAGTTATCATTGTTTGTATTACAATTATTCTGACCAATTTAAGTTAGAACTGTTTTTGGCATTCAGAAATATTCTTTTCATGGGGAATTCAAAATTACCATGTTGTAGAATTTTATGTTGTCTTCTTGTCATTCGTTTAATTAATATTTTACCAAATCTTTTCAAGCCAAAGTTAGAAGTTTTCACTAGTCCATTGAGATTTTGCAATTGACTTATGTCATATTTTTCTCTGATGTTTTTAAAATGCTTTCTAATGCTGTGGTATGAGATACATAGCATGTCCACTCCATTAAATGCTTTTTTTTTTAAACTCGTTTATTGTTCTAGCTCTTTTGATGATTCCCTACACAGGCTGAAGAGTTGAAGAAATCTCTTTGGGCAAAGAATGTCCCAGCCAAAGTGTACGTTGGCATGCGTTACTGGCATCCGTTCACCGAAGAAGCTATTGAACAGGTATTTGATCATCTTGTTCTTTGATTACAATGTGATATTGAATAGCATTTGATTAAGATTATGCCGCTGATAGAGACTTATTTTACAAGTTTCAACATGATATCATCTGAATAGTTGTTTATAAATATACGCAAATATGCATTTGTTACTGTTTGGAAAACATATAATCTGCATGAATGGGTGGCTTGCATGCAGCCACTGCCTTTTCTCCTTATTCAGATACTTCTTGGCTGGTATCCTATATCTGAGATCTAAACTTAATTTTGATTCAGACTGATACATGTTACTTTGAAATAATTTGGTCTATTTGCACTACACTCTAGCAGGCACAATCTAATGTGTTCATGGAAAAAGATTCTGAAAAATTAACCTAAAAAATATAAACAGAAGTGGGATGGTGGAGAGGGTAAAATGAGAAGATAGTGGATATAAAAACTTACAAAAATGAGGAACTTGCTGTGAGTAAATGGTAGAATATAATTGACCAAAATGTCAATTTATCTTTTTCGTTTTTATTATCTTAATATATTTATGTAAACATTTTTTTTTGGTTCGCAGCCTTACCCCACACTCGCTAGTCGAGTTTAATGGGGAGTGGTTTTATTATTAATAATAGTGTCTTAATCACATGTTAGATATGTAATGTAAAACCATTCATATGTGTTCATAACATTTGTCATTTGTCTTTGTGATTTACTCTCAATCTGGTTATAATTAATTTTCCCTTTGAAATATATCATGTAGATTAAAAGGGATGGAATTACAAAGCTTGTTGTGCTTCCACTTTATCCACAATTTTCAATATCAACCAGTGGTTCAAGTCTGCGTCTGTTGGAGAGTATATTCCGGTGATTACTGTAAAAATATATTGTTATCACATCATGTTACTTCAAGATATTATCTAACATTCTGTTATCAATTAATTATTGTTTCTTCAGAGAGGATGAGTATCTAGTCAACATGCAGCACACAGTGATACCTTCGTGGTACCAACGTGAAGGATACATAAAGGCCATGGCAAATTTAATTGAAAAAGAACTAAAAGGTTTTGACTTCCCTGAGGAGGTACAACGTCATTTTATGTTTAAATGACTTTGAAAAAGTGTGGTTCCTAGACATGTTTATCTTCTCACTGTCATACTATACTTCAAATGTTGATAGCATAATTTATATAGTGAACATATTAGTTATTTCTGGTTAGGATTACGGATTATGAGAGTAAGTAACTTACCCAACCTAACTTAAAAGTCATCTGGGAGAATGTGAAATGGCATTCTTTATCAATATTTTTCTATCAACTACTTCAGCTATTCAATTTATCTTATTTTGGCATTGCCAATGAAATTTTCCTGAACTCGAGTTCCTCTTCAGCTTGATCTTGGGCGTCACTTTATTGTAAATATTTGTTGTTAGCCCTTGTAACCTATGTACATTGCAGGTCATGGTCTTCTTTAGTGCACATGGGGTGCCTCTTGCTTATGTGGAAGAGGCTGGTGATCCATACAAGGCAGAGATGGAGGAATGTGTGGATTTGATCATGGAAGAGCTTGAGAAAAGAAAGATAAATAATGCATACACCCTTGCTTATCAGGTAACTACTTTTTAAAAAAATAAAATAATGATCGTGGTTTTCTAGTTTCAAAGTATTTACACATGATATTGATTTGTATTTGAAAAAAAAAAAATGCATAAGTAGTGAGGCTTATCCTAGTATGTGGTATAAGGTATACTAACTTCTTTCCAGAAGTGAACATTCCTATCAATGATGGGAATTTTCTAGCACAAGAAAGTTAAGTATCTAAACTAGATCTAGAGCAAGATTTCTTTTTAGATTATGTATAAAGTATAAACCTGCCTGTATAGTCCTTACCAAAGTCATTATTGGAATTTCTTTTTAAAAATAAATGATAAACTAGGCAATAATATTCTGAACTGTTCATGTGGTTCACCTGTCATTTACATAAAGAAATCTCTTTGCAAAGAAAAATATCAAAGGCCATGGTCTCGGGGAACCCTGCAATAATCATCAATATCAAAGGCCAAACATCTTACCCTTTTGGTCATGAGCTCTAGACAATGTAGCATTATGGTGAATCTGCTTGAAAAATAACTAAGTCACAAGATAAAGCCTGTAAGGCACGTAAGGCATGTAATACATCATGGAATGTGGAAGCATATCAAGATGAAGGACCTAATTTTCTTGCTGAAGACTAGATTACTCATCAAGGTCAATAGGCGCTGAAGATGACTTGTCTCTACACAATTAATCTGTACCAATCTTTTCCTACAGCCAAGCATGACTACTGCTTTTAGATACATCCTTTTTCCAATTTCTAACAATTGACTATAATTCCTGTTACAGAGTAGAGTTGGACCCGTCGAATGGTTAAAACCCTATACAGATGACACAATAATTGAACTTGGGAAAAAGGGAGTAAAAAGTCTGCTGGCTGTACCGATTAGGTAACTTCAGCCTTCTTTATTTATGTGATTTATTGTTTTAGCACTATTTTTATAGTTGCCACCTTTCATTTCATCTCTGCCTGTCTTAAACCCGCACAGAATTAAGTAACATTAATGTTTTGTTTAACTTTGTGGCACCAGGCCGATACTTCCCTGAACCCTGCTCATAGCGGGAGCTTATAGCACCAGGATGTTCTTTTTTTTCAATCTTTTATTTAACCTTTTACTTGATTCACAGCTTTGTCAGTGAGCATATAGAAACATTAGAAGAAATTGATGTTGAATACAAAGAATTGGCTCTAAAATCCGGTATAGAAAATTGGGGCCGTGTTCCTGCTCTAGGATGTGAGCCCACCTTCATTTCAGATTTGGCAGATGCCGTAATTGAAAGTCTCCCATATGTTGGTGCAATGGCAGTTTCAAACCTTGAAGCTCGCCAGGTACTCTTCTCAACTCTCATATTTACATTTTTGTATCCTAGTAAGAAACATTTTTTCGATGTTCTTTGTTGAATTCTTGTCGAAACATAGACACACACATTTTCCATTTCAGCAAACTATTGATATATATATATGATTTCTTGTCGAAACATAGACACAAACAGTGTTTTCCATTTCAGCAAACTATTGTCAAATATATATATATATATATATATATATATATATTGAGCCATATAGATTCATGTGATGCTGCATTTGTAGTTGCATGCTTGCAGTATCTGATCTAATAGAAAGTTTTGGCTCTTTGGCAGTCTCTGGTTCCCTTGGGCAGTGTAGAAGAGTTATTGGCAGCGTATGATTCACACCGTAGGGAGTTGCCACCACCAGTAATGGTGTGGCAATGGGGGTGGACAAAAAGTGCTGAAACTTGGAATGGAAGAGCAGCTATGCTTGCTGTGCTTCTTCTGTTGTTTTTAGAAGTCACGACTGGTGAGGGATTTCTGCACCAGTGGGGAATATTGCCCTTGTTTCGGTGAATAAGTCCTCCATTGTCCTCAATGGAATTTAGTTTTTCTTGTATATGCATACCATTTGCATCACATATGCACCTTAAAGTCCAAGGCATGCACTCGGGAGTTCTCAATTAAGTTTTGACATTGCATTTGTGGATGGAAACGAGAGGAAGATAATGTATGCTGGTTTGGTTTGTATACAACGCAGTGTACCACTTGTAGTTATCTAAATGGACGATTTGAAAAGAAAGGCTTGGTTTGGTTTGGTTCTCAATCTAGTGTTGAGGGGAAAAAAGGGGAAGATTTGAAAGAGTTATGTGACTGATTTTAATTGTATTCCAGTTACAGAATAATCCTATTTCTCTACTACTATTTGCATTTGGAAGTAAGTATGTAAGCAATTGTGGTTAGTTAATGTAAGCAACTGTTGCTAGTTCTGGAAGTAGCCTTATTTTGTAACACGATGTCCTTGGTTTGTGTTTTCACATGGTGCAATAACATAATCTCTTAATTATTAGATGTATTCGCATTAAAATATGAAAGATCGAAAGAATTTCATGTGTATGGCAACTTGAGTTTTTGCACCACAACATCCCTTGCCAACATTTGAATTTATGATAATGCGTATTTTTTTTTTTTTTTTTTTTTTTGGTAAAAAGATAATGCGTATTTTATTCATACATCACATACTTGTACATTGTTAAAATAATATTTGGAGTTAGTATCAAAATATTTATTAAGAAAATTGTGTTTTGAGTTACTACTTATAAGGTGTCAATTTGGTTAATTTTTGTGGATTGGGCTAGATCAGGAGTTCAGGACAATTACTGTTTAGGTTTTAAAAATGATCTTTTCTGATCTTATATCAACTATGCTCTATTTGAATCAAGCTATATTTTTTTTTTCTATATTTATACTCATATTTTTAAAATATTAATTTCAAGTAACTTGTATGATAAAATTATATCAAAAGACTTGAATAACTTGTATTCAAACTTTTAAAATCAATCATTACTTGAAATAAATGAATGTTATTTTAAAATAACATTCAAAAAATTTAAAAAGAGAAACTCAATAATAACAATAATAAAAGTTAATTTTTATAATTTTTATACACATAAGCTAGTCGAGTTCACAGCGGTTTAGCTAGCATTGAGTCACCTTAAAATACTTGTTAATTTAGCTAATCCACATATTTCTATCACTTCACTGTGTTTCAATTCATTTTCACACTTTGTAAATAATACACAATCACCTCTCCCCCGCACAAAACAAACTTTTAAGTGAGAGTCAGGAACATATAATAATGGGTTTTATAATTCTCATGTTACATGAGAATTGAAACATGTTGTAGAGATAAAAAAATTACATATGTTAGAAAAAAATTATGTATAGGACCCACATCAGCATGGAAATCAAAAGGTGTGTAGGAAGATTGCAATTCTCATGTTAAATGAGAATTATAAAACCCTATAATAATCCCCTACAAATTACAAAAGAAAAAGCATTATCACACTTGCACCTGTAAGGCTGGAACGTACAAAACCTCAGGTTATGGCATATGATCCCATAAAGCTCCTTGATTACATGCATTTTACGAACTGAGTAAGATGTACAAGTCCCTACCCCCAAAACACACAAAAAAAAAAAAAAAAAAAAAACAAAAAAACGGGACTAAATGAAAAATCATCAACATCTAACAACTTTAATTCCCAACACCAAATTTGAAAGGCAAAAAGAGGTCCTTTAGTGAAAGAAATCTATTCACTAAAATCAAAGCTTCCACTGTGAGAGCTGCTTCCATTGTGACTATGTAAGGAAAGGCCTCTAATGTGGCCAGCCAAAGTATTACCATCCTTCTTATTTTCCTGAAAAAATCTCTCCCTCTCAATGTGCTTTGCAGGTGGTGGTGGAATTGCCACATGAACAGCCTCCCCATTCTGTTTTGCACTTGGAGGAAGAGGAATTGCAGCAGCTGCATGATGATGATGAGGCTCCAAAGAGAGTGGTCTTATTAGTGGACGGTTTAGTCTCTCTTCAAGCAATCCCAAGCGAGGGATCTCAGTTTCAGTCTCTTCATCTTCAGCTCTTGCACAAGCTTTTCCTTTGCGTAATCTGCAAGGCATTATTAGTCATTCATTCAGAGATGAATGAATATTCAAGATCCACTTTCATCCTTTCATAAAATATGTAATATAACTCGCATTAACACTAGATTGTTGGTAATCAAAAGTTCTTCCATTGAGTGAATATTCAAGATCAAGTTTAATCCTTCATAAAAATGGAAAAAATGTAGCATGTTCAAGAGAAGGCAAGGCACCTTCGGAATAACTGTTCAGGTTCTTCTTCTTCTTCCTCCTCTGCTTCATGGCCAAGGTGATTAGCAGTTGTTGTTTGAGCTCTGCCACAAAGAAGGTCTTCATGTCTTGTAAGAACTTTCTGAAGCTGCTCATTTAATTCGATTGCACGAGAAACTATCCTCTCATCTCTGCAACAACCAAAGAAAAAGAAATTGAAGCTACAAATTAACCATAGAATAGATGCATGCACGTACAAATACATAAATATTAGGGAAATTTTCAAGAACAAATTTTCATAAAAAAATATTCCAGTTTAAGAACAATTAACCACTCAACTACTTAATTACATTCAAATAATGATTAATCAGTAGCCATATACTAACTTAATTTTCCCTAAACTAATATATCATGGTTTTCATTATATTATATATTAATTGAAAAAGTATATGACATGTTCCTTTAAGATTTTTCTTACATCTCAGAAAATAACAAGAAGCAACATTTTAAAAACCAAAAATCATGCTTTTCTTGGCTCAATAGCAATACTCTGCTGCAGATGAATTATTAACATATAAAGGATGAAGTACGAAAGCAAAATCTTTGAGATACCAACAGACCAGAAGAAAAGGCATAACAATCCATTCTCTTAACATTTCAAGTCTAGAAATGAGAAAGATAAATCATATATGCTTTTAGCAGAAAAGAAAGTTTTAAAGCAGCCTTACCGAGAAGCCATCACAAGATGCATTACCCTTTGCTTCTGAAATGAACATTGTTCAACAAGGTCAAGGGTGAATTCATCTCTTGCTCCCTATAAAAGAAATAACATAGTTTCAGCAAAAGGTGGAATGTGGTTATTTACATGTTTCATGAGTACATCTCAGGTTATTACCATATTAAGTTCACAAGATAAAAACTATTTAAAGAACATCATGGTCATTAGTCAATTCCTCCCTATTGACATCATATAAAAACACTCCCCATTAAACCCCAGCCATACCTTCCATATTTATTGTACAATCTCAAAGAAGTTCACCATGTTTCCATGTTAATTTTTTTTATCGAAAATTTACTTATTGAACACTTTTTAGCATTATCAAGCACTATCTTGAGCATCTCAACCTCAGTCCTTGTTGTCAATCGCAAGCCCAGAAACAAAACTAATTTGTGAGGCCTATTACTTTGATTGGAGAAGCATCACTAGACATATCAATGTAAAGGTAGATCGAGTATGAATTAACATAAAGTGCAGGTCATATTTTTGGAATGCGAAATTCAGGTTTTAGTATAATAGATCCTTGGCTCACCTGAGGATGTTGGGCCGCAACAGCATCAAGGACTTCTTTTAGAACTTCTAATGCATTACTAGCCTTTTGAATAATGCTGCAAAACACAATTGCAAAATAAGAGATATTCTTAGCTAGATGAAGATGATGACAAGAATAAATATTTTTAGAATGATATTTCTCCACCAGATCAAGAATCATCCATGCTTCAATATATTAAAAAAAACAGAAATAGGGACACAGGAAAAGTATCTAACCAAAAAAAGATTTTCGAACTTATCTCTTTTCATCATTTCATTTAATTAAAAAAACTAATGTATTTGGATAAATCTTCATCCCCAAAATAAAACATAATAATGGTAATTCTTATCATAATAAATCATTCTCGATACATCCAGCTAGGGAAGGATTTCTAAATATCATTTTAATAATCTGAAAGAAACAATGAGATTCCCATGAAGTGAAGCAAAAATGTTGCCACTCAAAGGGATTTCTAAATATCATTTTAATAATCTGAAAGTAACAATGAGATTCCTATGAAGTGAAGCAAAAGTGTTGCCACTCAAAGGGAAATGTACAAGTCACCTAGATTCAGGAACAGTCTGGGACACTGCTTGCTGAGCAACCCCTCCATCTCTAGGCGGGGCCTGCTCCCTATTCGGTACATTATCAGTCCTATTAGGCTGTGGTGGACTAGGACGATTTGATTGGACCGCTTGAGCCCTTTGAGGAAACTGCACCCCAGCATTCTGTAAAATGTAAAACACAATTTAGCGTTGGCATTCAGTAGACAAATAATGAAGGGAATAGGAAATTCATGGCTGTCTATAATTCAGGTAGCAAATATGTTAAAGAAGTTTATTAGCAAAAAGAGTGACTCTTAATGCCGGATACCCAGCATATTTGCAGACGACCCACGGGCTCTAAGGTAAATACCACCATTTGCAGCCAACAGAGCTACCTAAGGATCATTTTACCACTTAGCAAGCACAGTTTTCCCATATAACCATCACGACTGCACCTCATAAACCCAAAATGCCAACTACCATATGACCTAGCATACCAAGTTAGCACCAACTATCCTGTTAAAAAATGAACCAAAGAATAGTGTGTGCTATATCAGCTTCTTCTATTTATGATTCATCGAGTAAAATGAAAAACCTTACATATAGTCCAATAGATTCTAAAAATCATAAAGCTTAGACAATTTCACTTCTTTCCTACTCTGCTAAGACAAAAGTCAAGCTGCCACTTATTAATCAAATAATCTAGATCAGAACCATAAGAAAATCATAATAGTACCTACCACCAAATCATAATACGCATTATAATACTGTGGAAACTTTCCAGAAGCACCACCAAGGGACGTTTGTGTGGCATCTAGTAGGAGAAATATTCGCTCCCTTACAGGTAAATCTGACTGCGTGCAAATAAAAAGCCAGAGAGAGAGAGTGTGAGAGATTAAGGAGAAACTAAAATTGCAAAAGGGCAATAGTCTGTGTCGAGAAAAACTCACCTTTTTCTTCACAATTTTCACAAGAATAGGAATAATTCCTGTATCAATCACCTGCTCATGAATATGATCTCCGATATTGTTCATCAACATTTCCAGCAACTAGAAAAATCAACAGATAGAATATGAGTTAGTAGAACAACATAGTACAAGCAAACAATGAAAATATTCAAGAAAAGAAAGTCAAATAACCAATCTTCTCTGTTTCAGGTATAGTGAAAACTATGTGGTACCAAATTGTCTTCATATAAGTTGTGGGTATAGGTAAAACGATATAGAAAATTCAAATTAATAATTAAAAACAAACAAGTTCATAATAAGGTCATCATACTTACCATGACTGCATAAAGTTGAGTATTGGGGTTCTTGTTACCCAGCCTCTTTTTTATAGCTTTAACAGCATCTCTAGCTTGCCTGAATATTCAAAAAGAAACAAGTACCATGATTAACATAAGCTGAATTGCAACTTATGTTAGCAGCAAATAGTAGTTGTTTACTAATTACCAAAGGCTTCTGATGTATCCTTCTGTAAAATAAACCAAATTGACAAATACAGATAGTGCAATTAAAATGAAAAAAGAAACACACAATTTAGCAAGACATAAAAATTTGGCATGACAAATACAGAAAATGCAGTTAAAATCAAATTTGGCATGAGAACAAAATTATCATTAACGAGGTTTATCTTCCGATAATAAAGAAATACACAATTAGTCAATTGGGCATAGTTCAAGACTTCAAGTGGTAATAAGGCTAGTAGTGATGGGCTTCGGGTGGAGATAATAGATTTGAATCCCAAATCAAAAAGAAATACAAAAACATAAAGTGCCATAAGAAAAATCTAAGATAAGAATTATATGGCAAAATAAAAACAATTAAATGAGTTTAGTTTCATCATGTTTTAGGGCATTGATCAATGATCAATCAGAAAGAAACAACACGATGTAAGGAGAGGAAAGCTTAATGGGGTACCTTTTATCATGAGCAACCAATTCACAGATTTCAATATTTTTCATCCAATCAGTTTCAGCCAGTTTCTCACTCGTTGCAGCATTGACTAGCTCAGCTGCCATCTTTTTCTACATAAAAATATAATAATTTAAAAGAAAATAAAAAATTAAAAGATATTTCAGACAAGGAAGCAAATGCTGAACAAGTACTTAAATATCAACTAAAATTAAATTAGGTGGTTTATCAATTTCCCCTAACTAGAAACAAACAGAGAGGGAGCCTTATGAAGGTTTTAAGAAAAAGGCTACCGTAAAATAAAGGTTTGGATGATACACATATATGAATAACTGAAAAAAAAAATACAAGCTTAAATAATAATTAATCCAAGTTGAATACCAAACTGAGAATAAACATTTTAGCATTTGCATGAATAGCACTATAGAATATAGACTCTCTCTTTTTAAGATAAGGGCCGACCCAGTTCAAATACCCACTTCGTGAATGTCTGGGGAAGGGAATACTCTAGGCAGTCTTTCCTCTGCTTTTTGCAGAGAGACTGATTCGAACCCGCGACCTGACACACCACGGCAAGCAAGCTTACCGCTGAGCCAAGCCGGCCCTTCACTCTCTCTTTTTAACATATTGAAGTATAAATCAGAAATTGGGTTTTATATTGTATTA
This sequence comes from Gastrolobium villosum, assembly GCA_032173675.1. Taxonomy (NCBI): domain Eukaryota; kingdom Viridiplantae; phylum Streptophyta; class Magnoliopsida; order Fabales; family Fabaceae; genus Gastrolobium; species Gastrolobium villosum. The sequence goes on from JAVKPL010014527.1 coordinate 43,636, forward strand.
GATTAGACTGTTAACCATTATATATAATTTCTCTGGGAAAGTGAAAGGTAATTTGACTCACAACATAGGGAAAAGTAGATATCACAAGACTCGTAATTTGTCCTATATAAAAATCATCTATCACCATAAGACAATTAAATTGACCTCAGGAAAAGATGAAACTTACATGTTGTACAATAAGCAGAAGGTTAGTGCTAAAATAAATGCCGGCGTCAAACTCTGAACTACTAGTATGTCATGAAAGACCTGCAACAGGAAAAAATTCCAGGCCACATAATTTAGCACTTCACTCAATTCCAAAGCTAAAAAGGGCCGACTAGTTCAAAAAGTGTCTGGGGAAACATAAAACCCCCATTTTTAAAAAATTGAGGATGCTTACCAAAAGCCGACACTTCACTCAATTTCAAAGCTAGTTTAAAAAAAAAAAATAGAATTGAGGAAAAGAAAGAAAAATTACAATCTTTATGTCCTGAAGCCAAATGATCAGATCTAAATTAATACAAATCAAAGCCATAATAACAAAAATCTTAAAAACCAAACTTGTTCTTATGATTTATGGGCAAGGTAAAACACACACTTAACAGAGTGAAAATTACAAATAATAAAAATAATTATAGAAAAAAAAGTGTACCTGGATAGATGGATGCAAAGACAGAGATCACGAGGAAGAAGCCGAGGATGCACTGATAAACCCTAACTAGCTTCACCATTTCAATTTCCACCCAAAACCCAAGATCAATTTTTTCTCGCTGCTTTCTTCTTTCTCGGTGTGCTTTTTTTTTTAATTTTTTAATCTTTCTTTTTCGTTAGCTTTAAAGTTTGAAGCTTTTTAGCATATGACGATGAAAGTGTTAATTGGGCAACTAAATAATTTAAAGTTGGCGACAAACAGCTCCTCACAGAGAGAGATATGAATATCTGTTAGAATGCTGTTTTTTCATGTGATAATGGTTAGAGAAGAATCTAAGGTTGGTTTGTGTGTTTTGCAGTTATATGTTTAAGGTTATTGAACCAACTAACTACAGCACCGCCATGAGGTCTGTCCCTGTCCCTACTTACTCAAAGCCAAAGCTTCTTTTCCAAGGAGAAGCTGCAATTTGTTAACTTCACCTATCTTTCATCTTTTTTCCCATGCCTCATCCTTTCACCTGTTGACACGTATAAACTTATTCATTTAAGAGTAAACACCCTGTTTGGTCCCTGGCAATATCTACGAAATCCTTTTTAGTCCCTGGCAATAAAAAATGACCAAGTTGGTCTCTAAAATTATGAAAAAAGGGCCACTTTAGTCCTTATGTCAATTGTAATAAGTACTCATTGGTCTTTTTTTCATCACTTTAGGGACCAATTTGATCTTTTTTTATTGCCAGGAATTAAAAAAGATTTCGTGGATATTACCAGGGACCAAAAAGTATGTTTACTCTTCATTTAATAAACGCATAAATACACTTTCACGGATTAGAAATTTAAGAAAATTTTCAAAACAAACACTGTGAAGGGAAAATTTTGTGTAATTTAAAATTATGTCATTTTAATTGAGAAAGATATATAGATAGAAGATGAAAGAGTGGATAAAAAAAATTGTGGGTCCCACCGGATAAAATGATGTAAGTTACGTCATTTAAAAGAATAAATATTTTTCCCTTATAAAAATGTAATAGTTTTGTTTTGTGTTTTTAAAAACAGAATTTCTATTTTTTCCCAATTGTTTATTTTTAGTATCTTTGTATGTGATAATCGTTTAAGTTTATATTTATAATACTACCAAGATTTTTTTAAAAGGAGAAAAAAAGAATAAAGCAATATCATGGAATATGAAAACGAAAGCTGTCCCCAGGGGCACGTCATCGAATCTGAAAAAAAAGAAGATGTAGTGCATGTGACAAGTGTACTTATAATGGTTGAGTTTACTTTGAAATTATCGTGTTTGCTTTGCTGGATTAAGACTTTGGGAATGGTAGTGTGGTTTCTATGCAATGCAACACACTCGTCGTTTTCTTTGTGCTTATCCTATGTCCAGTAACACTTCACCACGTTAACAACATCAGAAAAACGAGTCAACAGTATAGAATCGGATTTGATTGAGTTTACGAAAATGACTATTCAGATTTCGCATGTTCTGCCATAAATTCTTGTATGTTTGTATAAATTAAAGGGTTTAATAAGAGTTATATTGTAGGAAAGGTGATTATGTAATGTTATAGAGATTCGTTTTGTGTGCCTTAATTTTTATTTGTTTTTTTTTGTTTTAAAAAATGTGGGTCCCACAAAATATTGTGTGTAAGAAACTTTATTGTGTTATGTTAAAGCACAAAATGAAAACCCTAAATTAAAATAGTTAATATTTAGGGTTTTTTCATCATTTTGCCTCTCATTAATTATTTAATAATTATTTTATCCCTGATTGCAAATTATCTACCAATCTGTCCCTCTTTAATCGATTAAATGGTCAAATGAAGATTTAATCGTTTAAATCTTCCTCTTTATCAGAAGAACAACTTTATGTATGGGAGATTTAATCGATTAAATAGGGAAATTTAATCGACTAAATTTTCAAGTCAACGATTTTTGCCTATTTTGATCATTTAATCAATTAAATTTTTGGCTTAATCGACTAAAGAGGGGCAGATTGGTAGATAGTTCTGGGTGAGGGACAAAATGATTATTAAATAATTAATGAGAGCAAAAGGGTGAAAATGCCTAATATTTAGTATATTATCATTATATATTAAATGGATATGTAAATTTGTATGTCATATATATTCTCATAACAATGCTTACTTCTTCTTTTTTCTGGATTTTCTGTATATACGGCCAATATGAGGCAGAGGGTCCACCAAGGCTCAGGTGCGGTAAAGAGAATTTTGGTCAAGAGAAGTTTACATTTATTCCATTTTATATTTTAATCCATTTACATTTATTAAAAAAAAATTCAAATTAATTTAATCACACGAAAATCTAGAAAGGAAGTATTTTTCTTATGTCGTTGGACATAAGTTATCTTATGTTAATAAAATAAAATTATAAGAGGGACCCATAAATAATTGGAGAAAAAATAGAAATGGAACCTACTTTATTATGTGTATAGAAATTTGGTTTATCTCATGTTGAATGAGATAAATGTAACCCAACCTAGAATTATATTAAAATTGATGTATTGTAAAAGAATTAAAATTTAGAGTAAATATCATTTTAGGTCTCTAACGAAAAACACGGTCCCCATTTTAGTCCCTTATAAAAAAAAAGTAGTTTCGAGGTCCCTGAAAAATTTAAAGTAGATCCATTTTAATCCTTTTGAGGAACTAATGTGGGTGTTTTTTGAATTTGTGAGACATCATGATTTTAACTAAATGAATCTATATTGAATTTTTTAAAGAACTCTAGACCAATTTTTTTTAAGAAATTAAAGTGAGATCTTATTTTTATAAAGGACCTAAGAGATTATTTACTCTAAAATTTAATTGCATTTGATGAATTATGAGAAGGATGGTCTAACTAAATGGACTAGCCATCTCTCTCCTAAACGTGATTCCCAATAATTTAAAACTATTTTTGTTTTTATCTTTAATCAATTCCTAACGTTCTTTTCTGATGTTACTAACTACTATACTTTTCCGTAATTGAGTAAAGTTGACTTTGTAGGTTACCTCCCAAAAAAAAAAACTATTTTTATTTTATTTTATTTATTAAAGAACCATTTTACTTTTGTTGTGAAGCAGTAATTAAAAAAAAAAATTGATGTTCACGTAGAAGTAAAAGAGTTTTATATTTCTCGTGTTAAATGAGAATTTAAATCTCATATCATAGAGATAAAAAGTATGTGGAACCCATGAGTTAGAAAAAATTAAATGGAGGACCTATATCAGCACGAAAATCAAAATATGTGTAGGAAAGTTTAAATTCTAATATTAAATGAGAAATAAAAAACTTGAATAAAATAGTACACTTTCTCCAAAACAAAAGAAAATATAGTACGCTTTCTAATCAAACAGAAATTTAAACAGTTTTATTTACGGGAAATATTAGTGTCATGTTATATGGGAGTAGTTCTCTCATGTTATAGAGAGAGTCCAAGTGGGGTCCACCATTAAAAAGTAAAAAATAAAAAATAAAATAAGGAATACGATTTTTGAAGTGAGATAAAATGAGATAACTATCTCATGTAAAATAAGAATAATATTTTTCTTTATTTATGGGAAAAAGAATTCTTATGTTGTAGGAGAATTCTCATCTCATGCTAGTGAGAGTTCATTTTGCGTAAAATAATGTTTTTTATTTTTTTTATTTTTTATGTGTGAACCCCATCATAAATTTGAGTGCGTAGGAATTTTTTCTCCTCTCCAATCCAATAGCATAAAAAAACATTGCCCTTTATTTATATATCCATGCAATGGGTATAGATAGGCGAGCCTACAACTTAAATATAAGAAATTTGAAATCTTAATGAGCAATTCTATTGCAACAAGTTTTCGAACATAAATTCTTTTACAATATTTTTCTTGCTAAAATATTGTTTTCGTCGTTTAATAATTTTTATTATTAACTTAATTATTATACTCATTAAGATTAACATCAACTCAATTTTTATAAGGTAAAATGAAATAAAATTTGCTCACATAAGGTAAAATGATGCATATTTCAATCTAGGTAAAATATGTTTTTGTTATTAAAAAAAATGTTTTTACCTAAATAATTTTTTTTTTTGTTATAAAAAAAAATGTTTTTTCCCTCTATGTGTTGCACATTTTAAATTTGGTCTCTATACAAAAAAAAAAATTGAATTTAGTCCATATATATATAGTCAAGATATTCTTACACCGGTGTAAGAGTTAGAAGTCTTACACCCAATTTTGACCATTGATCCACTTGTATCCATTGACTCACATTACTAAAAAATTAGAACCCTTAGATATAAGTGGGTTCAATGCTCAAGATTAAAAGTGTAACTTACACTGATGTAAAATGATCCTGACCCATATATATATATATATATGGGACAGGATCAGTGTAAGAATAATAAGTCTTACACCAAATCCTACCCATTGATTTTCTGCATCTAACGGTTAAGATTTATTATGTTTCACTTATTAATTAAATTTTAATTCCCAATAAATTTTAACCCTTGGATGCACGGAAATCAACGGTTAAGATTTGATGTAAGACTTATTATTCTTACACCGGTGTAAGAATAATAAGTCTTACGCCAAATCTTAACCGTTGATTTTCTGCATCTAACAGTTAAGATTTATTAAGTCTCACTCATTAATTAATTTTTAATTCCCAATAAATCTTAACCATTAGATGCACGGAAATCAACGGTTAAGATTTGATGTAAGATTTATTATATTTACACCGGTATAAGTTGATCTTATCCCATATATATAGGGTTTTATAAGAGTTATGTTGTAGGAAAAATGTTTGTGTTATATTATAGAGATTTGTTTTGCGTGCCAGAGTTTTTCTTTTTTGCTGTGGGTCCCACAAAATGTTGTGAGTGTAGAAAATTTTTTCTGATCATGTTAAGTTATAGATGATAAACCCATATATATATATATATATATATATATATATATATATATATGAGTAGATTCTTTGACACAAGTGTCAAATTTTAAAATTTAAAATTTGACGAAAATAAATTTTTAGGATTTGGTGTCAAATTTTAAAATTTCACTTCGGTGTCAACCGATATTGGCCCATATATATTTGTAACTTGATCTTTGCCGTATGTTGCTGCTATAATATTATTTGTTGGAGTTATAGCATAATAAAATGTAAATATTATTATGGCTACCGTACAGCAAGCTAAAGAATGGAAGATCTTGTGCAGATGGAAGGGACAACAGTGAGTGAAAATATTCATGTGGAAGCTATTGCGTCATTGCCTCCCAACCAGAAGTTTAACTTGAGGTGGGGCGAAGTGAGCCCCATGTGCCAAGCTTGCCTAGACTCTAATGAGTCAGTCCTACATGCGCTAAGAGATTGTGAATATGTAAAGAATCTATGGGATGAACCACTACCTGCAAGCATGGTGGACAGGTGGAGGATTTCTTCAGTGATGATCCTAGCTTATGGTTAATCAGAAACGTATCGAAGGAGCATCTCCAGTTGGGGGGGATTTCTTGGCTAACAACATTTTTCTTGGCATGCTCACAAAATTGGAGATGGCACAATGCATATGTACATGGGCAAGATATAGATGCTAGGACAAAAAATGCTACATTTATTCGTTCGTCAGCAATGCAGGAAAACGAAGCATATAAAAATCAGTGTGGACGGAGGAGGTAATTATTTCTTGGAACCCATCGGAAGAGGACTAGATTAAAATAAATATGGACGGAGCAGCAAGAGGGAACCCGAATCTTGTTACTTGTGGTGCAGTGGTGGAGCCAAGAATAAATTCTAGGTGGTGCCAAAAAATTTAACAAATCAAAATATTTTTATCATAATTATCCAAATTTATCAACAAAAAAAATTTATTATGAATTCTAACATGTTTATTTAAATTATTTACTAAGTAATATCACGTAACATTAAAATTTAAATAGCTCACCGAAATAAAAATAAATAAAAATAAAAAATATAAAAATAAAACCCAAAAATAAAACTACCAGAGGATGAGGGGAAGGGGAAGCAACTCCATCAGACAATCACTAGTGTCAAACTTCATATTTTTTCTTTGAGCATCACTACCGGGATACCTTTAGGGGTGTTTGGTACACGAGAAATTTTTATTTGTCCGGAAATCTCAATTTTTAAAAATATGATTTTTACATTCAGTTTACGATAATATCCATAAATTAAAAATTTAGAAAAATTCAGTTTGCAGGGAATCCTGGAGAATGCTGCGTACCAAACGCCTCCTTAAAGCTTTCAAAATGAACCCCTTTCTTGCATCTTCCTTCGTGCTGTAATGAGAAGACCTTCGAGCAACATGCCTGCCGGGTTGCGTGTTTGTTTGGGTAATTTGTAGCTAGACTAAAGTAGAGACAGAGAGCAGAGATTTGACTTGGATAATTTATAAATATATTTTAATTAAGTCACAATAAGAAGTGGTGAAATATTTGAATAATTTATATTAAATTATGTGTTTAATTTCTATTTGTATATTAAAAAATATTTTAAATTTTAGGTAGTACCAAATTATAATTTTAACCATGACTAAATTATAATTAATTATATATAGTAAGTACAATTTATTGAAAAATAAGCTAATGCCAAGGTACCAGCAAGCACTAAAGTGGCTACGCCACTGGTGTGGTGGTCTAATGAGAAATCATGTCAGCCAATGGCCGGGAGGATTTACGTACAAGATTGGACAATGTTCCGCTCTGGTGGCTGAGTTATGGGGCATACTCAAAGTATTGGAAATGGCTTGGAGCGACAGTTGGAGGAGAATAATTGTTGAGAGCGACTCAAGTAATGCAATCCCGGTGCTCACCAAAACTAGTGATACTACTCGCAAGTCTCATTTGATGACTCGAATACGAATATGGTTGGACAAGGACCGGTGGGTTTGTTTCCAACACATTTACAGAAAATCTAATCAGTGTGCCGACTAGTTGCCAAACCTTGCCTCTAGAGAGTAAGTTGCAAGTTTTCTTCATTCATCTTTTTCGTCCCCCTTGATGGTTATATATATGGGACATAATCCTTTAATACAAATTTTAACCGTTAATTTTCATAAATCTAATCGTTATAATCTATTGAGTCATACTTATTAATTAATTATGAATTCTCAATAAACTATAACTGTCATATTAGCGAAAATCAACGATTAAGATCTGATATCAATTTTTTTAATTTGATACCAGGGTCAAATGACCCTATTCATTTTTACACCAGTGTAAGACTAAGGGCATTTTTGGTGTGCATAATAAGATAAGACATGATAGTATAAAGCATGATTAAATTTTAATATTATCCAGCATTTTGCATAACATTGTATAATTATACAATGAAATGTATAAAATAATTTTATCCAGTATTTGGTAATACAATATATAATACTAAGGGCTTCCATTTTATCATTTAACATGACCACAAAAAGTTTTTTACATACACATTTTGTGGGGCCCACATGTTTAAAAAAAACTCTGGCACACAAAATGAATCTCTATAACATTACACGATCATTTTTCCTACAGCATAACTCTTATAAAATCGTAATACTAAATAGGATAAAAATCAATATTTTTCACAAAAATACACTTTTAATATTCAAACCTAGTCTGGCCCCTCGGTGGAACCTAGTGTGGGACACTGTTGGAGCACCCAGGAGAAAGAAGAACATGGTTTTAAAATCTCATTCTAAAAACATTTTTTCACTAATTTGCAACATATGACAGTCACATACAAGTTTGATTGAAGAAAAAGAAAAATTATAATCTGATATTACATGAGATTACTCTTTCATATTATTCTCACATAAAAAAATATGTCTTATTCTTTTTTTAAATCAATGAATACCACTTTGTTTATCTCTCAATATAATAGAACCCTGTCTCCCACTACATGAATGAAATAATCCTCTTTAAAAAAAATTGTAATATATAAGTAGGGGTTTATACTTCTTATATCACATAAGATGAGAATTTTTGCAACACACACATACTTAGGTGGGCCCATTGGAAAAAAGTAAATAAAAAAATTAAAAATATTGGCACGTAAAATGATGTGAGTGTAGCATAAGAAGGTTATTATATTATAAACTAAAAAACATACATGCTTATAAATAAAGGATTTGGTGTTTCTCAAAGTATAGGAGATAAAACAAATTATTTCTTACACATATATAAAAGTGTATAGAATCCATGTGAAAAGTAAAAAGAAAAAAAAAAATAAGTCTCACGTACTTTTATATGTGTAATAAATAATTTTATTTCCTACGACATTAGAGATATTAAATCCATAAGCAAAAGCAGGGGTTATTTTTAACCACAAACACAAAAAGTAGGGATTTCTCAACCAAAAACAACAATGATTTTTAATCTATTTTCCTTTCAAAATGTACTGGAGAATTTGATAAACGTAACAAAAGATAGATATAGTGCTAATTATATAATTAAAGTATTTAATAACTAATTTTCTTAGTTCATGAAATTTGCTCACAATTCACAACCCACGCATTATATTAAAGGAGTTTTACAGAAGAAAAAAAATGATATATAATTTTCAAACTTTAAAAAATTATCAAATCTGCCTTACACATATGCCATTGATTTTTCACTATAAGCATAAGCTATAAAAACACATAAAATTAATGCATATTTCAAATGTTCACACATATTATATTTTGTATTGTATTATGATTGCTTGAATACATATTTTTTTATTAAAAAATTTTGACATGTGGGTTAAATTATCAATACAAGACCCACTTGGAGGGATCATTATTATTCACTAGACCACAAGTGGGTTATTTTTAAATTATCAATTCACACATATTTTCCATTTAAAAAAACAAAGATAAATACAAAATTTAAAGATGAAAACAACAAGCATTGAATTTGGCATTTCTTAATATAGAATAGAAGGGACGATGACATGTCAAGTTTGGAGAAGGAATTGGTATTTAGTATTTAGTAATGAACTTATTATATAGTTGGCGCAGGTTGTCGCGATCCATTTCACCTGACACCATTTTCTTACTGAAATTCACAAATGGCTTCTGCTATTGTTCGTAGAACCATCACCCACAGCTTCAAGATCCCCTTTTCTTCTTCTTGGTGCTTCCACAATCACTTACTGTCTCACCATTCCTCAATCCACAAGGCTGTGGATGAACAACATGATGTTGTTTCCTTTCATAGCCAAGCTTATGGTGGTGGTGGTGGTGGTGGCGGCGGCGGCGGTGGTGGTGGAGGAGGATTGCCATCTTATATGCGTGGAGCTGTGTACTGGGAACCCAACAAGCCTCTCACCATTGAGGAATTCCACATGCCTCGCCCCAAGGCTGGTGAAGTTCTCATCAAAACCAAGGGTACCCTTTTCAATTCCTTGCCAACAAGGGTCTTCAAATTTTCAATTTTTAATTATTGGGTCTAATTGTCTAATGTTGTCATTGTGAAATGCAGCCTGTGGGGTATGCCACTCTGATCTACATGTTTTGAAAGGTGAAATTCCTTTTTCCAGTCCTTGTGTTGTGGGGCATGAGATTACTGGTGAAGTTGTTGAACATGGACCCCACTATGACGGCAAAATCATTGAAAGGTGAATGTTATTAGAAATATAAATTTCTTTTACTACTTCATTTTTGTGTGATTATGTTCTAGTCAATTTGAAGGGCCGGTTTGGCTCAGTGGTAAGCATGCTTACCGTGATGTCCAAGGTCCCGGCTTCGACTCGGCCTCTCCGCAAAAGCAGGGGTAAGGCTTGACTCGTATGTCCTTCCCCAAACACTCACGAGTGGGTATTGAACTGGGTCGGCCCTTTATGTTCTAGTCAATTTACATTGAATGAAAATGTTATGATTTAGATGACAATCAGAAAGGAATAACAATTATGCTCGGATTCTCCATGTTTCAGGCTTCCAGTTGGATCTCGAGTTGTTGGGGCCTTCATTATGCCTTGTGGCAACTGCTCCTACTGTTCAAAGGTAATATTGTGTTAGGCACTCCATTCTATATATGTCAAGTGAATTCTTGTTCACCATTGATGTTGTCATTACTGCTCCAAATGGTATGCAGGGCCATGATGATCTATGTGAAGCTTTCTTTGCTTATAACCGGGCAAAAGGAACCCTCTATGATGGTGAAACTCGTCTTTTTCTTCGAAGCAACGGTTAGTATGACTTAGCTATTTTTTGAAGGCTAACAATGATTATTGCTACTTTTTCCCCTGGCCCTCCTTGCATATTATTGAAAAGTCTTGTAATATAACTTATTTCTTTTTTCCTTTATCTATTTTGTTTTATCCGCCAACTACAAGCAGCACTGCCACCGGCTCCTGGGCTTGTTACTTGATAGTCATATTACTGATATCACTGATCATGAAGCACAACAGAATTAACTTCCTTTTCCTGAAATAAATCCATGTTCTCAATGCTTCCATCTATAAAAGCTTAATTGTTATACATTATAATTTCATACGAAAGGCATGTGTATATATATATATATATATATATATATCTGCTATGGTGTTTTATTTTCAGCTGATACAAATTTCAATGTTCTTCAATCATATTTATCCCTGTTAGTAGAATCTTTCATTATTGGAATACTGAAAATAGTCAGCATTTTATAGGAAAACCAATATTCATGTATAGTATGGGAGGGCTTGCAGAATACTGTGTTGTGCCAGCAAATGCATTGTCTGTGTTACCAAACTCATTGCCATATTCCGAGTCTGCAATTCTAGGATGTGCTGTTTTTACTGCTTATGGTGCTATGGCTCATGCGGCTGAAGTGCGTCCTGGTGATTCTGTTGCTGTTATTGGAACTGGGGGTGTAGGATCTAGGTAAATTAATCAATTTTCAAATGAGTGTTACACTGTTAAATCTTCTGCTAGCTGTGCTGTGCCTATTTCCTTTTGATAATGCTTGCTTTGAGCTACACTAGGTTACATATTGTAGTTTGTAGTTATCTTCAAATATTCTTAGGGAGTCAACAAAGAAAAAAAAAAATTGTTTTGTGGTACAATCCATTTTAATCTCAGCCTTATGGTAATGCCAGAGTATTTGGAAGTTTTGGTAACCTTTTTATTAACATCTGGTTATTACGATATGGCCAAGATAGTTGCTTTTGAAATTGTTTTATGCTTTGTTTATGAATTGTTGAAAATTTGCTAGTAACTACACATTTAGGGGTTTGCTTGGTTTGTCTTTTGTTTTCATTTTCAGTTGATATGTTTCACTAATTATTACAAAAATGCTACCTTGTTTTCACTTTGTTTCCCGTTTCAAGAATTTACAAAGGAAATAGTAAAAATAACAAAATCTTGTTTCCATCATTTCCTTTGCAAATTCTTCAAAATAGGGAACAAAAAGGTGTACCTTTTGTAATTATCAAAGAAAACATATAATCTAAAAATGAAAATAAAAAATAAACCAAACACTATATATAGTAGCCAATAGGTAATTGAGAACTTTAGAAGAGCTGTATAAATTGTGAAAAGCCTTTTGGTGAAAAAAAAAATTTAGACAAAATCTGAATTATTTGATGTTTTCATTTACATTAAATTTGGATATCATAGATTTCCTAATTTGAGCATTTCATACATTGGAGCAATTGGCTCTAATCAAATGCAGTTGTTTTACCTTTAAACTTTATCATCTATTCCAGTTGTTTGCAGATAGCTAGAGCATTTGGTGCCTCAGATATAATTGCCGTGGATGTTCAGGATGAAAAACTACTGAAAGCAAAGACATTTGGTGCTACTCACACTATAAATTCAGCAAAGGAAGATCCAATTGAAAAGATACTTGTATATGGCTATATGCATATCCCTTTTGCCTCATTGTTTAACATCTAGCTGTGCAGGACCAAGGATTATTGTGCTAAAGCAGTTTAAATTAATTATGAAAGTGTAATTTATTATTTACTTTTTTTGATTTATTTGGAAACTATTTTCCCCCCTAATTTCCCTGCATGATACCTCATTTAGAGAGATTATCTGTTGTACAAGTATTATTTTAGTTTTTAGTACAACGACCACTCTTTCATTTGACATAGTAGAAAAACTATATGTATTTACCATGAATCAGTACTTGTTAGATGACTTCCATTAAAAACTGTCAAAGAAACAAGATCTTCTAAGGCTTTAGAATGACTTCTGCATCAGAAAATTTTTAAAATGTAAAGTGTATTTTGACATGTAAAAAGTAGAGCAGCTTATTTATTACGTGTTTACATTAACTTTGCCCATACTTCATGATTTGTTTACCCTTATATATATGTACACACACACACTGCCTTATTGGCTTGCTCTTAACATGTTATCCACTCACACTATCATGGCCTCATTTCTTTCAGTTGAGGAGACCCTTTATTTGGTTGTTTGCACTAATTCACACAGGAAATTACTGGTGGAAAGGGTGTTGACGTTGCTGTGGAAGCCTTGGGGAAACCACAGACATTTGCTCAGTGCACACAAAGTGTGAAAGATGGAGGAAAAGCCGTCATGATTGGACTGGCACAAGCTGGTTCTTTAGGAGAAGTGGATATAAATCGTCTTGTTCGTAGAAAGGTGTGTACTCTCTCCGTATATATATTTATATAAGTTACACTTTCAATTTTAGTCATTGATCTCATTTATATCTAACAACTCTAATTTATTAGTTATATGAGCGAATCAATATAAGTGAATCAATGCTAAGAAAGAGTATAACACTTCTTATTTTTATTCCGGTATAAAAGTGATCTGCCTCATATATATATAAGGGCCGACCCAGTTCAAATACCCACTTCGTGAGTGTCTGGGGAAGGGAATACTCTAGGCAGTCTAAGCATATTGAATTTTGATTTGTGCAGATACAAGTTATTGGCTCATACGGAGGCAGGGCGAGGCAAGATCTTCCAAAGTTAATTAGATTGGCAGAAACAGGTATCTTCAATCTTGGACATGCTGTTTCTAGAACATACACCTTTGAGGAGGCAGGCAAAGCGTTCCAAGATCTCAATGAAGGAAAAATTGTTGGTCGAGCTGTTATTGAGATAATTTAGTTTTATATTCCAAACAATTCTGCTTCCCACACTGCAGAATTGTAAATATGCTTTGGAGTTGCAAGGTGTTGGTGCCCTGAGAACACATATACATTGTCTTCTGCTTTGTTTTGCTATCCTCATAAAAGAACTAATCGTAGGGTCATGTTCAAATAAAATGTGTTTCTTTTTTTGTCACTTTGTTTCTGGCTCATATAGCCAGTTAGGTACATTAATGTATCTGAAGGCTTATCATTGGCATATCATAGAACATTTGAAAAAGCAGGCATAAAATAAATAGTTAGGCATGCTCAAACCAAAAAAATGAAAAAAAAAAAAAAAAATCTTTCATGCTTCAAAAGTAAATTCATTTCACAGAATTCAATTCAGAGAAGTAAGAATTTGAGAAGTCTTGTTGCTCTATGCCTTTTTGTAAAGGAGATTTCTATGGTACTCTTTGAAGTTACCTCAGCTAATTGGCAGTATTGTTGTTTTTTATTAAAAAAATAAAATCTTTTCAATTTGAAGAGCGATTTTAACATAAATATTATAAAAACAATTTGTGCAAATTAATTATTAGTTAAGCAAGTTTGTGCAATAATTTTCCATGGCACACGCATTCCCAAATCAGTTACTGGTCACAGTCACACTCATGAGTATTTCATGCATGCCAGCAGGAAATGGCTTACATGGGAATGTATGGCATAATCGTCATGACCATTAACTTTCCTAAAAGGTGTGGCACAACCTTCGATTCACCTATGCATAGTAAAATGTCGTGTAAATTTTATATTGCTTTTTTGTTGTTCACTTCTTATCATTACCGAGGCAGGAGTAGATTTCAAGTTTGAGGGTAATTTAGGACCAACCAACTAAAACAAAGAAGACATAAAACCAAGACTCCAAGAGGGTTTGGATTAATTGCTACATATTTGATTTTGTTTGAGTAAATTAAGTTTAAGTTTTTGTGAATGTAATTTTTTTTTTAGAAAAGTTAATCCCACCATGATATGGATGTTCTTGGCTTGAATATAAATTATCTTTCATAGAAGAAACCTTTGGTTTAAAAAAAAAAAAAAACACAACAAACCTTTAGAAGAAAAGATGGGTGTAAGGGGACAAAAACAAGAGAGGAAAATAATAAAGATATAAGCAATTCTTAAATCAATTGTTCATTCTGTTTTTTACCCTTCAAATTTGCTTACATGATTTAGATTATTTTCTAGGGGAAGATAAATTTATAACCTGTTTTCCCTTATAACCTCTAATAATTATTTTTATGTTGTTGAATCAAAATTAAATTAACGACGTTAACTTAATATCATTTTATAACTGTTGATTTTGATTTTGATCCTCACATGGCTCATATGAGTTTCACATATTTTTTATTTTTATGAGTATAAAAATCTTTTACAACATAAGAAATATTAATCCCTATTTTTAACTAGCTTTGATATATTTTTGTCTTGATTAAAATTTATTCTAAATTTAAAATTTAATTATGATTAGAGAAATAAGGAAAGATTCAATATAAATTTGAAGAGAAAGTAACAGAAGACATAAAAAACAATTAGGAAAAATTGGAAGCCACTAATAAAAATGAAATACAATAAAATCAACTTTACGTTGGTCTTTTTTTTTTATAACTAATTTTAGCTTGAAAGTGATCAAATAATAATTAGTTTTAAAGTTTTTTGTGCTTATCAAACGCTTAAAATTTCAAAATCGGCTATAGTACCTAATTATTGATTTTTTGTGTTTGACAAACAACCCCTTAAATCTATTAATAAAAAAAAAACTAAATACTAAGAAATAAAATTTTAATAAGAAATAAATCGTTTTTATAAGGCAATACCAAAACCATATTTAAATGGGTTCATAAACAATGTTATAATTGAGTTTACTGGTTTTGGAGTGTAAATCACACAGAGAGAAAACATATTGGAAATGTTCTTAGGATCAAAAAATTAGGATTATGAACCTAGGGGATCATGAACCAAACTATATTGGTCAGGTTAGTCCATTTAACCCTAGCATATCTTTTTTTAAGTTAAAAATAACTTTTAAACTGAGGTTAAAAAAAAAAAACTAAAAATTATTTGTTGATTATATAACTCATTCTTAGGGTTTTAAAGAAAGGAGATGAAATAATTTTTCATTAGAATAAAATTCATAAAACAAGATTTAATTTTTATTTTTTATTTTTTATTTTATTTTTTAAATAAATTAACATATCAACCCACCATCAAACAGAATAGACTGATATTTTCAACTCTTTTAAAGACGGAAGAACAAATCAGGTTCACCCAAAATCTCACTAATTCGATCTGATTTAAGTTTTTAAAAATTGTTGCAAGAGTTTAGTCAGGTTAGGCAACTATGTTACCATTTCGATGAAAAGCCCCCAAGCCCGTGAAGTACAGGTGAGTTAAGAAAATCCTTTAGTAAATAATCTAAAAGCATCGTCTCCGAAACCATCCACTCGTCCTTTGGCTTCCTAACATGTCATTGGTGCCGTCACTGGTAGTATTGAAATAACCCATCCTTACAAGTTTACAACCATATTTATCTATCAAAAAAATAAGGAGTAAAAAAGCATAAATCTTACCAGTTTCCGCTATTATTGAAGAATGGTATAAGTCATGTACAAAGTTTCAGAAACAAGCATATATACACATGCTTGTCCATCATCCAAAAATGGATCGAAAAGACTACTTAATTTCTTCCTCTCCTCGCTATGAACCAACCTGCTCCCTTAAAAAAGTTAAAAGTTTCATCAGTTTCAAGGTTAAACTTACCATACGTTGAAGGGTTTTATAATTCTCATTCAACATGAGAATTGAAATTTTCCTACACACCCTTCGATTTTTTGTGCTGACATGGGTCTACATATGATTTTTACTAACACATGGGTCCCCCATGCCTTTTATGTTAAATTTACCCTGCTGTTCTTTCCACTTGTTAACATATCTGAGGTAAGCATTAGCAGGGTTTTGCCTAGGTGGTGCTCGAACACGAGTAGACCTTCGAGGTACAGACTCATCCATTGCAATCTTCTGCGTCAAATCCTTCGATCTTTTCTGTAATTCTGAGCTGTAATCATGCAACAATGAAAAAGAAAGCTCACAAATCAAGAGGGAAAATGATCTTTAAAAAAAAATGTCAACTAACAATAAAGTGATCATGGAGTCAGCTTTCAATCTTCACTCTGTTCCAAAAGTTTCAAAAATATTATCTAATTCAAGTGTTTGTTAAATATGTACACCACAAATTAGTGCTAACAAAGTAAATTTAAACAAAAAAAAGTAAATAATAGTAATTTTTGTGGTAAAATTATAAATAACGTTATATTCCATAGTTTCTCTGCACTTCTTAGGTAGTATTTGGTAGACGTATTAGAACAAGATGAAACTACGGATTCTTTCGACGTTTTATGTATTTTAAAATTAGAACAGAATATTGACATGGAGTTAGTATATACTAGAAAGTGAAGCACATACTCGTGCAATTAAGAGAAAAAGTGGCGGAGAAGAGAGTTAAGAGAACTAAGGTAGCATTTGGCGCACGAACAGAAGGGAAGCGAAAGAAAAGTTCTCTTGGTTTCCCTCCATTTAATGGAATCAAAATGTACCACTGTAGTAAGTTTAAGTGTTCATTCTATAAAAACAGCATTTAAATTGGAAACAAGATTTACAGCAATAAAGTCATTTATTCTATCACGGTAATTAATATAACCGCATTCATATTTCACTTAAGCCACAGCCAACAACTCCAGAAGATCCTTTTACATAAGTAGAACATTAACAAAATTTATATCTAAAAACACAGACATAATAGCATGTATTCTGATTTATTCCTTCATTTATTTTTATCCACTTACAGAATACATGGCTTAAGAAGCATATGTGCATGTTGGACTACAAGACTGAAACCAAGGCTTTTGCTGAAGTATGCATCAAGATATAACTTAAGTATCATGCGAATAGAAAACAAGGGAAACAACTATAAAGGTGGTCTGCGCAAGTCATATATTGAAAAGCAAATCTAACTTACCATATTGTACTATAATATTTTTCCAATTGTTTCCGCAGCGCCCTTTCCCGCTCACCCTTGCAATTGAGGGAACCCATCAATGCATCAAGCTATTCAAGCATGCCAACTGAAAATTAGAGAAGATATATGTAGAAAATGCAAATATAGCATGTTATCTTCGTTAGTACCTCTTCCTTACTGCAGTAGTATCCCCACTCCTTGGAGTCGCAGCTTTCGACAAATATCCTCCCATCACGATGGAACCACCAATACCTATTGTAATCTCTGTCCTTACCTAATGGGCCTCTACAAACAATTCGTTTCTCTATCTCCCGTTCAAAATATTCTCTCTGTATAATAGAAAGCGTCAATAAAAGATCAACTAAAAGAAAAGACAACAATTTGAGCAGGGATAATGGGAGCACCCTCTGTTCTTTACTATTCTTCTCTGGTGTATCCTTATCACCCTTCAACTGTTTCACTAATTCCTTTCTAGATAATTCTTTTCCATTTTCCGTTGGTTCTTTCAGCTCTGACTTCAGCTTCTTAGATGCCTTTTTTGAAGCTGGATTTGAATGCTTGATCCCACTACAAATTAAATTTTATAAAGGGGAAAAAGTCAAAATGCAATAACCACCGAACAGAATAATGTGATTTGCAGATATACACATAACATACAGAGTCTTACCTTGTACCCAATGGATCATTTTGTCTAGATGATTCTATCTCTCCATTTCTTTTATTTCCCACGTCTCCATTTTGTATGCTAGGATTATTGTTAGTTGAGACACTTGCACTGGTTAGAAGATACCCATCCACAGTTCCATTGCCCTCTGACTCAGCTTTCAACCGCTCCTTCTCTTTTCTTCTCTTCCTACCATCTTCCAGTGCTTCTTCCCTTCTAGAGGCCCCAAGTGCCCGCCGCTGTTCAATAAACTCATCCAACTTTTCCCTGAATATTTCAGTTTCAAGGGCTCGATTGACCAATTCACATAAGATTTCTAATTTAGCTTTGGCATCTACAAGGCCATAATGTCCCCGTTTTATGGTGGCTTCATAGTGATTCAGACCAGGAATGTTTATCATTTCTAGAAAATCGCATAAATATTCTGTCCAATTAATCATTGTAATCTGAAAATAAAAATTAATGATATATTGTCATATCAAAATAATGATTGGATAAGCATTGAGCAATTCATGAACGATACTAGATAGCAAGGAGAATGATCCAACTGGTACAAGACAACTCATTAAATATGGACAAATATCTATTTATGATGCAAAAAAAAAGAATTATATGTAAATGAGATGGTAACCTTAGACTTCAGCTTTCGTTTCTTTACAGCTGAAGAGTATTCACCGTCATCATTAATAAGAATCCAAAAAAGTGCTGCATGAGTTTCCACAAGGAGAACCACATTGCTATCCTTATGGCATACTGCATTTTCAAAATCTTCGAGAGAGTAGGGCGACAAGTGCAGCAGTTTTCCAAAAGATGTACAAAAATCCCAAACCATTAAGAGATCCCCTACACAATCCATTGGAACATTGAAGTCTCTTGATGGAGAAGGACGATCAGTGAAAACAGGATCATCTGGACTAGGCTTCACCAATAGATCATCAATTGGATATTTAATTGGTTCATCCTTTTGTTGGTCATTTTCTGGAAAATTTGAGATAGCAACAACCTTTTAGACAAAATTAAAATCACAAGGATAAGAGGGTTAAGTTTTTTTTTTTTTTAAAAAAAGAGATATTATGTATACCGAAAGCTGTGTGATATAATACAATTTTATTACACAGTTGTGATTTCTAAACCATAAGAGAAATTTTTTTCTAAAGAACAAGGTAGAGGACAAAAATAAATTTCAAACTAAAAGCAATTTGAAATAGTATTTGATGAGAAAACAAATTAATAAAAACAACTGCACAATAAAGGGATAAAACCAAATCAACAAGCAGCCAAAAATTGCTTCAATCTCTGAACGCTACCTTTCTCTTGGGCAGAACCATCAAATTGTGCCGCATCCAACTTCTCCCTTTTACAGTTATCAGTTTCTTCCATTGATCCCTGAATATGATATATATTTAAGACAGAAAATAATATCATAAAATACATTAACTAAATAACAAGCCAATCATAAAAGCAATTAATTAGGATATATGTGCCGTAGCGGCCAACCCCAAAAACACTATGACCCCAAACTGTGGTGAGCTTACCGGAAAATTACCAGATCTTTGATGGTCTTGTAGAGGGAGGGAGGGGGGGGAGGGGGAGAGAGAGAGAGAGAGAGAGAGCAGTGAATGGAAGAGAGAAGTGAGTCGAGAGAGGCAGTGCCAGAGTAATAAAAGCACAATAGGGTTCGAACGGTTACATTAGATAAAAAGGAGGGATGAAAAGTCAATTTTACCCCATTGGACACCCGTTACACAGGGGTAAAGATGGGAATTGCCCTTCTTTCTAGAAGCATGACTACAACGCAATCGGCCGCAATTTGAGCCAAAATTGCGGCTACCACCAAAGTTATCAAATGCAGATTGCCGCATGTCACGGCCAACCCCTAACGGTTGCGGAAATAGCAGAATAGATATATTAGAGAAATAATGAAAAAAAAAAAAAAACATTTTTTAAAGGCATAGATAGCAGAAGTAACAGAGATAGACGAAGATAGACTAAAAAACCCTTAAAAATTTTCTGTTACACATTTAAATTTAGGACAAAATTGGATTTTTTCCTTATGACAGAAATATGGCCGCAAATGTGATTGCAATAGCCGCTACTGCGTTCCGGTGCAGCGCAGTTTCTTGTGGTGAGGCACCGCAACGCCCATACGGCGCAGCTCGCAGCGCTATTGTGGCGCAATTAACTACTATGGCTACCACTGCAAATTATCACATTGCATAGCAGAAATTACAAGGGAGGCCACTATGCGCATCTATAGCACGATTGTGCAGCTATCGTGCGCTATTAATAACCTAGATTGTACCTATCTCAGTTATAGATAGTATTATTCCTTTATAAGAAAGCAAAAAAGAAACTAAATCTGCATATTCCATTTTGTCTATCTACCTCATTTTTCTTTTTCTTGGAGCAAATTAAAAGTCCATCTTTGAAAAAAATCCTTCCTCTTAACTCCTTAGGAATGTCAAGTGATATTCCATGACTTTGTGCCAGCTCATCATGTAAAACCCAAGGGGCATTCCGACATGTACATTCACGAATAAAAGACTTCAACATATTCCTACTAAAAAGCGGCTTCTTTTGCACCAAATCTTCCATGTTGACTTGTGTTTTTTCACTTATATTCTTGTTTTTGTCAAGCCAAGCTACCTCATAACAGACTTTGTCAGCTCCTTCCTGGATGACTTTTAATATTTTGCATGGACATACTCCATCATCCTTTTTCCCATATAGTTCAGCACCCACAAACAAGCGTTCCTGCAATTTTTCAGCAATAGAATCAGCAAGTTCCTTCAAAGGGAGCATACCTGCAAAAACAAAAAGATCACTAATCAGTCCGATCCAGAATGAAAAATGATACAAGCTTTCTGATGGAAAGAAACATAATTGTACAACCAACTTGAATCGAAAGCTAACATATGTCCCCAGAACATTTGTATGTAGCAATTCTTTAACAGGTATGATTTTTGTAGTTTCAAGTTACTCAGAAACATTTCTTTTACTGTTTTCCCAAACTGTTTACAGAACACTTATTTAAGAAGTCTAATTATGCTATCACTTATCCACTTCAATTTGATCTCTGCAAGTGCTGAGAGCATTATTACTCTAACATTATATAATGAATAAACATATATGACATATCTTAGATACAAGGAGAAAAATCAAAATGTCAATGCTCATAAGAAGAATATAGAGAGCACTTTAATTTGCTGTACATCATCCTGTGATCAAAAGTTACGCCTTCGGTTATGGCATTCAATTTAATTATTATGTAAAATATATATACATTAAAACTGAAATTCTAATTGACTCAATGTCAATAGATGCAGACTGACTTATAAATGTTATGGTGATTATCCTGATGGATATACATGAACAGGCTTAATGTCTTAAGAAAGTTTTATGACTTGTTTAACCAGCTGCACAGTAATCTACTAATGTAATCACATAAGTTGCAAATATATAGAATATTGTGCTCGATAAAAAAAATGGAACATTTAGTTCGAATCCTTTGGTAGACACTAGACAACCACAAATCCAGACAACATAGGAAACCCAAACTTCAGTGGAGCATGAAAGTCCAAGGCGACTTTCATCTCTCTTTTGAATACCATTACTGGATCAAAATAGAATCATATTTTGGTTCATCCATTAAAGTTAGCTACATCACACATTCAACTCACTGGTCCTACTGTGAGATTAAGCGTAAATATTATATTCAATGGATAGATGCACTACACAAGCATCAAACTTTCTAAAACAGGAATTTATGCACTGTATATTATTAACCCACTGCATTAACCACCACATGTTCTTATAAAGTCAGAAAATTAAACAGGAATTAGAATTAAACAATTGCAGACATTAGAAATTTAGAATTACCCGTGTAGAACAGAAAGAAATCATCTATAACAAGACATCAAGAAAAAGAAGAAAAAAAACGGATGCATCATTGTATCAACATATTTCTTCATCTCAGAAGAAAGAAGCTCTTACTGTACTGAATGATCCTTAAAGCAGGAGCCATTAACTCTCTAGGAAACTGTTGAACTTTCTCAGTCGCACGTTGTTCTGACACCAAAGCCTCCTCATAAGTCAAACCAGTTTTTCCAGTGACTTTACACATCCAAACCCTCTGGCGGTATAGATTTAAACGGTTCAAATAATCACTAATTAGTTTTAAGGCATACCAACCATTATCCTCTCGTGGCTGGGACCAAGTATGCAATGCCAAAGACATATTATCAATAAACTCTCAAAGAACTAGTCTAAGATGCTAAATTATACAAAATCAAATATTTTAACCACTTTCAAGTTCAAAACAATTAAAAAGAAATAATTAGAAGAAAAAAAAATTACTACAAAGGATACTGATATTCTCGAAATATTTCTTTCGTAAATCGAATTCGGTAAACATGTTCATCCAGCTTCAAATCCTCAGGAGGTTTTGCCAAGGCAAAAGGCTTTCTCCTTAAAAGAGGCATTGAGAAATAACCTCAATTCCTGGCAACCAGGGACATGCACCCTGCATTGAGAATTTGACAGAACAGAAACCTTTCAGTGCTATGATCTTAATACTTCTGGTCAGTAAAAAAAATAAAAAAAATTGTAACAGTTTATGAACAAACAAGCTATAAGCAACCATGATACAGAAGCCACTCGAATGTGAATTATAATGTCTCAGCACTAAAATTAGTTTAAACTGGCTGAATCTATCTTTGAATAAACCATAAAATCTGTGAATCATGATTTGGGCGGAAAAAATCAAATTGTCTTCAACGATTTCTCTTTGGTCTCCATCATCATTGACGGAGAGCTTAAGAACTAGCCAAAGGAAAATGTAAGTCCAGTTTAACCCAAAATAAGCATATACACTTTCACTCGCGGAAACATGTTTTGAATTGCATCGTAATCTTATGCCATTCAAATTCATTTATCAAAGATACGGGTATCTGAAAGAAGGAACCCTAAGAAATTCCCAGAAACAAAAACTTGTTAAGTTAATGCGAGACAAACCAACCCACGAAAGTAGTCTTCAGGACAAAATTGAAAAACACCATCACGAAAACCCATTCTTTAACCAATGCACCGAACTAAAAATGCGACACAAGATTCATACGAAACCCCAAGATGTTCCGTCACGACACCCAGGAATAAAAAACAGAATAAAGACTTATTTACATTTATTTATTTATTTCAAAAAATTCAAACTACGCAAAGCCCTACATTGAAAATCAAAACGGCCAGCATTGAAGGTTTCCAAGAAGAAAAAAACCCAACCCAAGAACAAAAAGAAACCCTAGAACGTGTCCCATTAGGGATCTCAGAACGCGTACACTCTTGGGTAACAAGACACGCAAACGGTGATGCAAGAAGGCAGCACCGAATGTCAGAAAACACAACGAACGAAAGGAACGAAGGCGCCACCCTCCATTAACGAAAAAAACCGAAACGAAAAAGAAGAGAAAATAACAAATCGGTGACCACCGAATAAAACCTCGGTTCCCGCCACAACTAAATGGTAACAGTTGAGAAAGTAAATAAATTAAATAAATAAATAAATAAAAGTCAATAGCTGCAGAGTGGGAGAGAGAATGTTGGTGATGGAGAAAGAGAGGAACTTACAGTGAATGAAGGAAGTTGGTGAATGTGTGTGTGTGGAGAGGCAAGAGTCGAGGCTGTTGTGTCTTCGTTTCGTATATTCTGAGTTGCGAATGCGAACGAAGAAGTTTCTCACGTTTTCTCTTTCTCTCCCTCCTTTTCTGTGGGAAAATTTTATATTTCAGATTAATAACATAACAAGGGCTCCGTTATATTATAACGTTTACAAATTCTTATAATTATATTTTGGTTTCTCTTTATTCATGTAAGATGATCATGTCATACCCACAATAAATGGTGGATCCCACCACTTAATAAAAAAATAAAATAAAAAGAATAACACAAATTTCGATGAGAAGTTATTTCATATTACATGAGAAAATAATTTCTCTTATATCTTAATTGTTGATTTTCATCGATCAACAATTAGTATTTATGGTATATTAATAATTAATTAATAAATTTAATTTATGAAGATTGGCGGAAATTAATTACTAAGATAAAATATAATTATAAGAAATTGTAAACGAAAATAGGTTCTAAATATAACTTTTCCAGAATGATAGTTGGGGAAGGTTATACTTACGACCTATTTTCCTTTACAACCAATATCTTAACCGTTGATTTCCATCAATCAACGATTAATATTTTCACTAATAAAATTTATTAATTAATTATTAATGCGTAATAAATCTTAATCGTTGATTGGCGGAAATCAACGGTTAAGATATTGGTGGTAAGAGGTTATAAAAAAAATAAGTTAAAAGTATAATCTCTCCCATAATAATAATAATATTTGTATTTCAATTTCAACCCGTAGAAGTTTAATATTGTGGCCAAATACAAATACACGTGTTTATACCCGTATTAGCACACCTTGTAATTTAAAATTCATCCAACATTTTTCGCGGTTATACTTATTATTAAAAAAAATTATAATTCTTATTATTAAATTAATCATTATTAATTTTTAACAATCTAATGATTATAATTTATTGAGAATTAATAATTAATTAATAAGTGTACCCAATAAATTATAGAACTTTTTTAGTAATAAATATAATCACTCCCAAATTTTTAATCTTAAATCAAATTAATTAAGATTTAATATAAATTTTCTTGATCTTGCAGAATAATTTAAGAGCAAGATTCTTTGACATCAATATTAAAATTTGATAACAAATTTTAACCGTTAATTTCTATCAATCTAACGATTATAATTTATTAAAAATTAATAATTAATTAACGAGTGTGATTGAATAAATTATAACTGTTATATTCACAAAATCAACAATTAAGATTTACTATCAAACTTGTTAGTTTGATAAAGGATATTGGCAAAAAAATTAATATATTATTTTTTAAATAAAAAATTAAAAATTTATGATAATTTTGGAAATAATTACATATTTATTGCACAATATCATGCCCAATTTGGGCGTCCCTTATCAGGTGTTGACATGTGTCACTTTTTTTTCCAAAAAAATAATTAACAATTTAATTATAAAACTTCTGAATGTCATAACTCTTGACTCGTGTATCCGAATCAGGTACAAAAAAATTTGATTCCACATAACTTTTTGAGATCTACATAAATACACCTTATTTGACATATTTTATCTCTCACAAACATAATTTGAATTTGCAACAATGAGACTTTATCTTGTAATCGTTAGAATGTGACCCAATAACTTAATAATTAATAATTAATTAATAAGTGTGACCCAATAAATTATAATCGTTATATTGACAAAATTTACGGTTGAGATTTAATAGTAATAAGTAATAAAAAAATTGTAATTATAACATTTCCCTTATTTATTTCTATAACAACGGGAGACAATGTAGTTTAAAATAAAATAAAAAAGAAAAATAATATGACAATAACAAGCCCCCAACAATACTATAATATAATTTATAAAAAAAAATTATATTTGATTAAACTCTTAATTCTTAATAGTGTGTTAAATCATTAAAAAATAAATAAGAGAACATAATAAAAAAAAGTAAAAAGATCAGTAAAATTGATAAGTAATATAAGTTGTATGAATTATTAAATATAAATAGAATAATAATAATAAAGGTAAGAGTTTGTGAGAAATAAAATATGTCAAATAAGATGTCATTGCGTAGATCTCGAAAAAGTTATGTGGAATCAAAAAAAGAATTACCTGATTTGGATACCCGAGTCAAAAGTTATAGCCTTCAAAAGCTTTACAATTAAATTGTTAATTTTTTGGGAAAAAATGTGACACGTGTCAACACTTCATGAGTGACGCCTAAATTAGGCGTGACTGCCTCTCGAGTGACGCACAAGTTGGGCATGATATTGTGAAATAAATATGTAATTATTTCCAAAACTGCCATAAATTTGTCATTTTTTATTTAAAAAACAATATATTAATTTTTTTGCAAAAGGTATATATATAGGGGAATGATCCGTTTACAAACTTTTTTGGATTTTTTTTACAAATTACATTATGTTCTCCCGGCAGAACATAGTGTGGTTTGTAAGAGTTTGTAAATAAAAAAGTTTGTAAATATAACATGCCCTATATATATATATATATATATATATATATATATATATATATATGTTTATGGATACCATCAATTTATATCTATGTAAAAATACCAAATCTTATATCAAATTTTAATAGTTGATTTCCATCAATTTAACAATTATAATTTATTGAAAATAAATTATCAATTAATATAACTCAATAAATCTTAACAGTTAGATATACAAAAATTAATGGTTAAGATTTAGTGTAAGACTTCTTATTTTTACACCGATATAAAATAATATGTTATATATATATATATATATATATATAATTGCATAAATTTTAAAAAGATGAATTATATTTATAAACTTTTTATTTATAAATTTAGGGTTTGCAATTATCGGAGATAAGTTATATGCAGTAAGTCCAATATGACGTCTTTTTGGGACGAAAATCATGATATTTTTTACTTTTAATTTATTTTAGTGTTATAATAGTCTTTATATTTATATATTTTTAATATTTCAATATCAAAACGATTTCATTTTGAGAATAAATACAAATAACTTATCTGCATTAACTGTAAAAATATTTTTTCCATTAACTTAACTATATACTAAAATTAGTCATGAGTTGATTTATATATTATCCTATTTATAAAAAAATTGTAAATATAAGATCCTCAATTTTTATTTTTATTTTTGATAAAATAAGATCCTCAATTTTAAAACTGAATATGATCCACATCTTAACTCCGCATTGAATTTTAATGCACAGTGACATTTTGAAACCCGATATTGTTGTGACTACTGACTACTATTTATGGTCATTGCCATGTCAGAGCGTAAGCATGATGGTTCTTGATGAACTATTTAATTTCTCTCGCTTGAAGAGTATTATAGAAATTCTGAGCACCAATATTAAAAGGGAAAAACGTTTCTCAAATCATCAATTTTTTCTTTCCATTTTTATCATCGTTTTGATTAATGAAGTGTGTTTATGTAATTTTAGGTGAATTAATGAATGATGTTTTTGTAATTTTATTTTTATCTTTATATCATATACATTTTACTGAAACACCCTTCATTAATTCACCTAAAATTACATAAACACACGCATTAATGTATTATAGCTGCTTGAAAAATGTTTACCTCATATTAAAATACCATTTTAATGTTAGACTGCGTTGGTATATTAATCTATTGAGTTGGTGATGTTTACGGTGGCTATCAAGTTATCTGCATTTATAGCATAAAAATATGGATTTTATAATTCTCATGTTGAAGGAGAATTGAAATCTTATGTTGTAGAGATAAAAAGTATGTGGGACCCATGGTTAGAAAAATTTATATGTAGGGCCCATGTTAGCACGGACATCGAATGGTGTGTAGAAAAATTATAATTCTCATGTTAAATAAGAATTATAAAATCCTAAAAATATTGGAAAAAATGTTTGTCATTTTAAATGACACAAAGTTATGTCATTTTTAATGAAACTACGTCGCTTTGGTGTGTTTTTACATTCTCCCTCCTCCATTTTATTTTTATTTCTAATTTTATAAATTAGAAAAAATGACAAAACACATCAAAACGACATAGTTTCATTAAAAATGACACAAAATTGTGTCATTTAGAATGAGAAATATTAAACCCAAAAATATTTTAACTTTTGCTACGAAATAATTTATTAATAAAAAATAAACTTATTTTATTATTACACGTTAAGAAATAAGTTGTTATTTCGAGAGTTATTTTTAAATAAATATTTTTAAAAATTAAAATTATATAATTAATATTGTTTAAGTGTAATATAATATGTTTTTTTTAATTATTTCATTTGCAATTGGTTTAAAGCACCCATCCTATTAGATTATGTTTATATATGTTTAAATGTCCATTTCATTTCATTAACTTTGAAGTTTAAACTCTTTGGCTTAGTTTAAACACACTTGCATCTCATTTACAATTTCTTTAACTTTTACAAATACGGTGACTCTTCGACTTACAAATATCTAATTTTGCCGTCATTTGATACAATCATAATTTGAAAGGCTTTTTTATCCTTTTATCTCTGATTATTAAATAATTAATAAGGGCAAAAAGATGAAAATACCTATTTTGACATGTACCCAACTTATTGTGGTATATTTACTGTTATTTGGCATCTGATTTTATTTTTTTTTGTAAATATTTGGCATCCGAATTTAATTCTTAAATAAAATCTCTCCAAAACTAGTTACACTGCCTCTCTCCTACGCCAATACAAGTGTTGTATGCATCCCCCAAAGCACATTTAATAGCACACAGACGAACCCATCTTTCTAGGTTCATTTATATAATTTGCAAAACTGCTGCTTTATTATATTTTCATACGAAAATCATATAAATTCTGCTAGCAATAAGATATATATTTTTCCCTAAAATATCATAGAAAGCGTAGTTTTAGTAATGAGATCCAATTGAGTGGAGATTAAAATTTGCATTTATTAACATTTATTTAGTTTGGTATCAATTAGAATTCCTATTAATTATGTTATAAGATATTTAAATTAATAGAAATGATTTTGTTTCCTTATTTTATGTGCTTATATTTGGCTTAAATAAGAATAATTTATCTTGTGTTTTCTATCGTATCTTATACCATCAATCTATTATGAGTAAAGGATTTCTGCAATTAACGGAGATAAAGTTATTTTCAGTGAACTCAAAATAATGTCGTGTTGAGTGGAATATTTGTGAAAACTTCAACATGCTATTTTTTTTTTGGATTGCTCCTTTGGTTTTCGGGGCTTCGCCCCGACTATGTTCAGTTTGATCCGCGTCGGTTACCTAGTATTGGCAAGTGAGTCTCCCAGCGAGGATTTTCTGCATACACAAGATCTCGAACTCGAGTCCTTGCTTAAGCGAACACAAATACCTTAACACTTGAGCCAACCCCCGTTGGTAACTTCAACATGCTCTATTCACCTCTCCTAAAGCTACATTTCTTAAGGTGTTAGTGTTGAGGACTTTGACACGAATAATTAGCTATTTTCATTATGTTCGAGTTGAAGATATGTATGTTCATGTCAAATCGCGACATAACATGAACACAGTTCACATACCTAAAATTGACCTGTTTAAATTAAATAACCTTATAATTGCATATTACCCACTTTTATTTATTTTTTTGTTTTTTTTGGTAAATACCCACTTTTATTTATTAATTTAAAGTTATTGATATAGTTTAATTTTTAATACTTGAATTGGAGAGTGTCACATCGTGTCATGCCAATCTTGCATAATAAACAAATTTTATCAATGTTAAGGGTTTTTTTACACAATTATGTTTTGGTTAGGAATATTTGTATTCATTCAAATCTCAACGTAAGACAAACAAGACCTTTCTACCAGCCCCTAATTCTTATATCAAAATATTTTTGAAGACACTTATCATGTCATTCTCATATAAAGATTATTAATCTGCGAGAGGTGGCATAGTTGGCAAGTGAGTTGTGTCATTGTGTCCAAGGATATTGTGACTGAAATGTCATTGGTTCGATTCCTAAGTGAAGCACATTGGAGACAATAATAATTTGCACATCAAAAACCTCATTAAACTTTATTGAGGCCGAATAAAATCGGCAAAATGAAATCTTAAATGATTAATTTTTTTTAAAAAAAGTTAAAATATTTAAACACAAATGTATTTTAAAAAGTATATATTTTATTTTAATTTTTCTTATTTTCCATGAGGTGTTTTCTTTTTGTGTAAGAGTAGTTCTCGTTACTCTTACTTTAAGATATTATTTTATAAAGACTCAAATTATTATTTATTATTGTCAATTCCACTTCAAGGTAAAAAAAAAAAAAAAAAGTGAAATAATATTTTCTTACAACCGAAAATATTGTATTAAAGTAATTTTTAGTATTTTTGTGGTTGATAGTAATTTTAATTATGGTTTAATGCTTCTGCTTTTGCTGTAAAAAAAATTCTCTACCACATTCACATAAAAATGAATGGGACTATTGCAGAGAGAAGAGAAAAAGAAATTAACGAAATTCACTCACTTTATGTGAATATGACACATAATTTTTTTTATAATGAAAGTATAAATATTTTTCCTTTTAATTTATAGAAGCAAACAAAATTAGGAACGAGTTTGCGTCTCATTTTTTGAAATTATATTTCAAAATGCCATGTCTTGACAATTATTGATTAAGGGCCTGATTAAGGGCTGTCTGAAATTTGTTTCTTGATTTTCAAAATAAAAATAAAAATATTGTTTGATAAGGCCCATTTTATAAAAAAGTTTTAAAAGTTGTAACTATTTTTTGTTTTTAGAATCCAATTTAATTTACATATCTGAGTTATTTATTATTTGTGTATTTTTACTTTTAACTTTCAAAATATAAAAAAGAAAAAATATGTGTTTCATTAACTATTCTACAAAATAATTTTAAGAACAAAAATTCACAACATAATCAATCAAACCCTTATAAAATGTCATATTTTAATTCTCGTTGACTCCATCAAGGGGGCTGTTTGGCCACAACTTAGAATCGTGGCTTATATTTTATATATTCTTCAACTCAAATTATCTTACTCCACACAAAGTGTATTAAACATACAATATTGCTTACCAAAAAAAAAAAAAAAGACAATATTATTTTGTCAATAAATTTAAATTTAATATTAAATTAATAAGTCAAATAACAATCAATGATGTAAATAATTATCTTGATTTTTTAAAATCACAAAAATTCAAAATTTTAAATTTATTGTGGATAATATTAATTTTATAATTTATTTTTATTTTATTTACTAATTTTCTAAAAAATGCTTAAAGAATTATTTTGTTTATTTTACTAAATTGACTTTATTGATTTAGTATTAAATTAAAAATTTATGTTAAATTGGAAATTGACATCATACACAATTCATGATGTCAAATATTATTTAACATCATAAATAATAATGCTGAAATACATAGAAAAAAAAACTAAACAAATAAATTTGGGATTGATTAAAAGAAACCTTATTATAAAAAATAACAGTTAATATTAAAAATCCAACAAATTACAAATGGAGTGCTAAACTAAACACCCTTGTAAAAGGAATTAAAACGTAATTAAAGTAGGATTTTATTAGTCTCATTTAACATAAGATAGTTATTAGAGAAAATAGGTGGGTCCCACCATTACAAGAAAAAAAGAAAAATGTGGGTTTTATTAATCTCATTTAACATAAGATAGTTATCTTATGTTGTAAAGAGAAAATAGGTGGGTCCCACCATTACAAGAAAAAAGGAAAAAAAGAAAAAAGTGGGGTACGGAAATCGAAGTGAGAGAAAATAAGAGATAATATCTTATGTAATAGGAGATTAATATTTCCCATTGAAGTATGCCTAAAAAAAGGAAAATTTAAATATACTTGATTGCCAATCAATCAACATTAAATATATCTAAAATAAGAAAATAATTAAAATAAAATCAACCTAATAATTAAACGATCAATAAACAAAATCAAATCACATTCTAAATTTAAACTTTTTATGTAAGCTAATTCTAAGTGCATCAAATCATTTTAATTTATTTGACACAATTTTTGAAATTCTTACAAATTCAAAATTGTCAATGGTAACAATTCAAAAATGGGTAAAAGATTTCTTCAGTCAATAGAGATAAATTAACTCAAGTGAGCTCAAAACGATATCGTTTGTGACAAAAATCAATATATTTTTGTAATTCTAACATATTGTAAGGTTATATTAGTCTTTATCAATGTAATTTTGGGAAAACTTCAAAAATCCCCTACAAGTTTCCTCAAAATCACTTAACCACATTCCCAAAGTTTTTAATCATTTACCCCCTTAATTAATTTTTTTATCACATACCCCCTAATTTGATTTTTCATCCAAAAGTTTGTTAAATTTTTTAAAAGGTACCAAAATTACCTTTAATAGAAAAAAGAAAAACATAATTTCCTTGCCAACGCAGTTTTAAACAAATTCACATAAGCAAGACATGAATGTGAATCAAAGATTGAATTCTCCCTCTACTCAACGACACAGAAAATAACGAAATAACACCTTTTGCATGTTGCTTGGTAATATCATAAAGGAAAAACAAGACATATATGAAGCACAGAACGTAAAGCTTTTCAGTGCAAGCAAAATAAAGTGCGACTCTGAAAATTTATAACGTCAGATTTGTTAGGTCATATAATAGCAGAAAAGTTTATAACAGAAAAGGGAAGTGATTACCATAAAAAAAATTCCGCGAATTAGTCTAAAATTGCGTTTGTGAGAAAATTATGTTTTTCTTCTCTTAAGGGAAATTTTGGTATTTTTTAAAAAAACTTAACTATGTTAACAAATTTTTGGATGGAAAATCAAATTAGGGGATAAGTGATAAAAAAAATTAAGTAGGGGTAAATGATTAAAAATTTCGGGGAGGGGGTTAAGTGATTTTGAGGAAACTTGTAAGGAAATTTTTGAAGTTTTCCCTATAATTTTTTAATCTCATAACCCAAAACGATATCGTTTTAAGTTCACTGTAAATAACTTTATATGGAAAAATACTCTTCCCTTCTAAAAATTGATGGTTTTTTTCCCATGTTTGTCATAAAGATTCAGTCCTCTCATTTTTTTGTCAAATTAGGAAATACAAGAATGATCATTAAATTATCACTATTAAAAATAAATGTACAATTTTTTTATTCATAAAGATTTTAAAAGATTACAATATAAATAATAATTATTTGCTTTAATTAATTAATTTTAAATTGAATGTGATTTATATAGAATGAGAGAATAAGAGTTGAAGAAATGAACAACAAATATTTTATCACGTGACAAAATCGTTTCTATTGGTGATGCACTTTTCTTTTTTCTATTCTTGCACTATTGGTCTTTCTTTTTTCTGTTGATCCACCTTTCATACAAACTATCAAAGGCTATTTATAAGTTATAAAATTGACTAACATAACTCCACACATAACACCCTCATTATTTTATAACTGACATAACTGACTCATTATTTTATAACTAACATAACTGACTCATTAATATTCTAACTGACATAACTGACTCATTAATATTCTAACTGACACAATAAACTAAAAAACCAAAACGGTTAGAAAACGGGTAACTCTTAACCATCATTCATTCCTAAAAACAAAACTTCTAAACCTATTAAATAAAAACGTACATTTAAAATTTATCTCAACAAAAAAGCTCTGATCACAAATATGCAATATATATGGGAAAAATGTTTGTAATTTTAAATGACATAAAGTTATGTCATTTTAAGGTAGAGATAGATATAAATTAATTTTTTTATTTAAAAATTTAAATTAAAAAAGGGAAAACATTTTCTCATGTTGCATGAGAATTCAATTCTCATGTTATGTCTCTTCGATTTGTGTGCAAGGCTTTTCTTTTCTTCTTTTTTTAATAAATGTGGGACCCACCACGAGTTGAGTCACAACATGATAATTGAATTCTCATGCAACATGAAAAAATCAAACCCCGTTAAAAAACCACTCATTTTCTGCTTTTGCTTGTAAAAAAAATTATCTATCACATTCACATAAAAATGAATGGGACTATTGCAAAGAGAAGAGAAAAAAAAAAAATTAACGAGATTCACTCACTTTATGTGAATGTGACCCATAATTTTTTTTATAATGAAAGTATAAATATTTTTCCTTTTAATTCATAGAAGCAAACAAAATTAGGAACGAGTTTGCATCTCATTTTTTGAAATCATATTTCAAAATGCCATGTCTTGAGAATTATTGATTAAGGGCCTGATTAAGGGCTGTTTGAAATTTGTTTCTTGATTTTCAAATCATGGCTTAAATTTTATATATTCTTCAACTCGAATTATGTTATAACTCCACACAAAGTGTATTAAACATACAATATTGCTTACCAAAAAAAAACAGACAATATTATTTTGTCAATAAATTTAAATTTAATATTAAATTAATAAGTAAAATAACAATCAATGATGTAAATAATTATCTAAATTTTAAAATCACAAAAATTCAAAAAATATAAATTTATTGTGGATAATATTAATTTTATAATTTATTTTTATTTTATTTACTAATTTTCTAAAAAATGCTTAAAGAATTATTTTGTTATTTTATTAAATTGACTTTATTGTTTTAGTATTAAATTAAAAATTTATGTTAAATTGGAAATTGACATCATACACAATTCATGATGTCAAATATTATTTAACATCATAAATAATAATTCTGAAATACATAGAAAAAAAGACTAAACAAATAAATTTGGGATTGATTAAGAGAAACCTTATTATAAAAAATAACAATTAATATTAAAAACCCAACAACTTACAAATGGAGTGCTAAACACCCTTGTATAAGGAATCAAATAAGCTTAAAACGTAATTAAAGTAGGGTTTTTTTAGTCTCAAATAACATAAGATATCTTATGTTGTAGAGAGAAAATAGGTGGGTCCCACCATTACAAGAAAAAAGGAAAAAAAGGAAAATGTGGGTTTTATTAGTCTCATTTAACATAAAATAGTTATCTTATGTTGTAGAGAGAAAATAGATGGGTCCCACCATTACAAAAAAAAAGAAAAAAATAAAAAGGTAGGGTACGAAAATCAAAGTGAGAGAGAAAATGAGAGATGATATCTTATGTAATAGGAGATTAATATTTCCCATTAAAGTATGCCTAAAAAAAGGAAAATTTAAATATACTTGATTGCCAATCAATCAACATAAAATATATCTAAAATAAGAAAATAATTAAAAAAAAAATCAACCTAAAAATTAAACGATCAATAAACAAAATCAAATCACATTCTAAATTTAACCTCTTTATGTAAGCTAATTCTAAGTGCATAAAATCATTTTAATTTATTTGACACAATATTTGAAATTCTTACAAATTCAAGATTGTCAATGGTAACAATCCGAAAATGCGTAAAAGATTTATCCGGTCAATAGAGATAAATTAACTCAAGTGAGCTCAAAACGATATCATTTTGTGACGAAAATCAATGTATTTTTGTAATTCTAACATATTGTAAGGTTATATTAGTCTTTATCAATATAAATTTGGGAAAACTTCAAAAATCTCCCCTACAAGTTTCCTCAAAATCACTTAACTCTTTCCCAAAGTTTTTAATCATTTACCCTTGACTTATTTTTTTTTTATCACATACCCCCTAATTTGATTTTTCATCCAAAAATTTATTAAATTCTTTAAAAGGTACCAAAATTACCCTTAATAGAAAAAAGAAAAACATAATTTCCTCACCAACGCAGTTTTAAACAAACTCACGTAAGCAAGACATGAATCTAAATTAACGATTGAATTCTCCCTTTACTCACCGACACAGAAAATAACGAAATAACACCTATTGCATGTTTGTTCGGTAATATCATAAAGGAAAAATAAGACATATATGAAGCACAAAACGTAAAGCTTTTAAATGCGAGCAAAATAAAGTGCGACTCTAAAAATTTATAAAATCAGATTTGTTAGGTCATATAATAGCAGAAAAGCTTATAACAGAAAAGGGAAGTGATTACTTAAAAAAACATTCCGTGAATTAGTCTAAAATTGCGTTTGTAAGAAAATTATGTTTTTTTTTCTATTAAGGGTAATTTTGGTATTTTTTTAAAAAACTTAACTATGTTAACAAATTTTTGGATGGAAATTCAAATTAGGGGTAAGTGATAAAAAAATTTAAGTAGGGGGTAAATGATTAAAAATATCGGGGAGGGGGTTAAGTGATTTTGAGGAAACTTGTAAGGGAATTTTTGAAGTTTTCCCTATAATTTTTTAATCTTATAACCTCAAAACGATGTCGTTTTAATTTCACTGGAGATAATTTTATACTGGAGAAATACTTTTCACTTCTAAAAATTGATGGTTTTTTTCCCATGTTTGTCATAAAGATTCAGTTCTCTCATTTTTTTGTCAAATTACAAGAAAATAAATTAAGAATGATACTATCAAAATTAAATTATCACTATTGGATCAACATTTTCTCTTTTTTCAAAAATAAATGTACAATTTTTTTATTCATAGAGATTTTAAAAGATTACAATATAAATAATAATTATTTGCTTTAATTAATTAATTTTAAATTGAATGTAATTTATATAGAATGAGATAATAAGAGTTGAAGAAATGAACAAAAAATATTTTATCAGGTGACAAAATCGTTTCTATTGGTGATGCACTATTCTTGCACAATTGCTGTTTATCTTTTTCTCTTGATCCACCTTTCATACAAATTATCAAAGACTATTTAAAAACTATAAAATTGACCAACATAATTCCACACATAACATCTCATTATTTTATAACTGACTCATTAATATTATAACGCACATAACTGACTCATTAATATTCTAACTGACACAAAAAAACTAAAAAACTAAAACGGCTAACTCTTAACCATCATTTATTCCTAAAAACAAAACTTCTAAACCCATTAAATAAAAACGGACATTTAAAATTTATCCAAACAAAAAAGCTCTGATCACAAATATGCAATATATATGGGAAAAATGTTTGTAATTTTAAATAACATAAAGTTATGTCATTTTAAGATAGAGATAGATATAAATTAATTTTTTTATTTAAAAATTTAAATTAAAAAAACCATTCACTTTCTCCTCATGTTTTTTATTTATTGTGTCTATCTTTCTCCTAAAATGACATAACTTATGTAATTTAAAATGACAAACATTAAACTCATAATTTATTTATAATAATATTTTAACAAATAATTTAAAAATAATAGCACATCAGCAGTTGTGCCGACAATTCACACAAGGATATTTAAACATAATAAGGAGAAAAAAGAGAGAGCGATACACATATTTAAAGAGATATCATATGATTTCCAAAAAAGAGTTATTATATGATCTATATACTGAAATCATATACGTAATAGTAAAAGGAAATTAAGTATAAAAAAAAAAGAGTAAGGCGAATTTAACTGGGAGCCATAACCGCAAATATTTAACGAAACGTCAATAACGCTCCTCCAATACAACCTTCGTCGTCACTATTTATACCAGCATCATTCCCCTAATTCCCATTTCCCATTCCCATGCTCTCTTAAGTTATGCTATGCATGATGCATCCCTTACGCTCCAAAACCGACTTGCATCACATCATGCATCATCCCTCAACCACAACGACGTCGTCGTTCATGTCCCTTCCCACCTTCATCAATCAGCTAAACGACACTGCCACCACCGTAGGAGGAAACGAAATCTGTGGCCTTCTCTATAAATGGGTTAACTACGCGCGAGGGTGGCGCCCTCGTTGGTTCATCCTCCACGACGGCATTCTCTCTTATTTCAACCGCGAAATCGTTCACTCCGCCTCCAAGGTCATCGGCTTCCGCCGCACCACACATAGCGATTCTACTCTCATCCACCGCAAACCCCTCGGCCAAGTCCACCTCATGGTTTCTCCTTTTAATTAATTCTTCTCCATTTTTATCATACAGTACTAAACTTCATGCACGTTATCATTATTGTTTCGTTTCGTGTTATATTATATATAGGTGTGTTCCGTGCGAGAGCATAAGTCAAATGAGAAGAGGTTCTGTGTGTATACGGGGATGAAGAAGAGACTCCATTTGAGGGCGGAGACCAAGGAGGATAGGGACACGTGGGTGGAGGCCATGCTCGCCGTCAAGGACGTGTTTCCTCGTTCGTCCAACTCCATTGCAGAGTCAATCTCAGAAGCAGAGTCAGTGGTGATTTCCACACACAGGTTGAGGCAGCGTTTGTTAGAAGAGGGTGTTAGGGAAGCTACTATTCAGGAAAGTGAAAACATCATGAGAAGCGAGATATCTCACGTTCTTAGCCACAACCACTTCAATCTAAACCTAATTGACACGGTACCTAAATGCACGCACTTTATTAATTAATTACAAATTACAATATGATAACCATATCAATGTGCTAGCTAATTGAATTCAATTCATTCAACTCTGTTTTCTAGACAGAGAGGGTTGATCAGGTTCAAAGCCAAAGGCAACAATATTTAAAGGATGATGGCGAGTCCTTTATTTCAATGCTTGAGAATGATAGTGGTATGTGGAAAGTTAAACCTTTTAATTAGAAGAATCCATTTTTTTTAACACTTTAATTTTTTAAAATGTTTTGATAAATTACAGAAGGAAGTGCTAGTGATTCTACTCATGAAAACAACCACGATGCATTCTTTGATACGTGTGATATTCTTTCAACATGTTCTGGTAGAAGCAATGGATCTCAGCAGTATCAGAGATCCTGCATTGATTTTGAATGTGGGGAGAGTAGTACTAATGGTGAATATGAAGGAAAGTCGTTCGATGGATCTAATTATCCTCATGTCAGACGACGAAAGAAGTTGCCTGATCCTGTTGAGAAAGAAAAAGCAGTCGGTCTCTGGTCAATAATAAAGGATAACATCGGAAAGGATCTTACAAATATTTGTCTTCCTGTTTATTTCAATGAGCCCATCTCCTCATTGCAGAAATGTTTTGAAGATTTGGAGTATTCTTTCCTTCTAGATCAAGCATATGCATGCGGTAAAATGGTTAGTTTTTTTTCTTTCTTCTTTTTGTGCAAAATGTAATTGCTAGTTTATGCATAATTAACTGGGCAATTGATGTAGCCGGTTGCTCAATTATATGTCAGGATTTGCTTCTTACAAACATGGTACTTTTTTGCACAGGGAAACAGTCTTATGAGGATGCTACATGTGGCTGCATTTGCAGTTTCAGGTTATGCTTGCACTGATAAAAGGAGTTGTAAACCATTCAATCCATTGTTGGGTGAGACATACGAGGCAGATTATCCAGACAAAGGCATTCGCTTTATATCCGAGAAGGTATTAATTGTGTCTGCAAGAAAACAATTTTGATGTGAGCATTGCATTTTATCTATATGTATCATTCTGTTGATGTCAAATGCCACATAAATTCATTTATGAAGATGACATAAACTCAGAAAAGAGAGGAAAAAGAAGAAGTGGAAAAAACCTATCAATTGTCAGTTGTATACAACTAGAGCAAGTCACTAAAATTCCAATTATGTCTATTTCTTTTCTTAAAGAAAAAAATCTTTGTTTTTGTGATTTACACTTATGTGATTCCAATCATTTTGATGCTGATAAGATTATACTAGGCTTGCATTTTCTTTTTGTCAAAATTTGTGGATGTGGAAATAAAATCCTTACGCTGCTCATCTTGAGATAGGTCAGTCATCATCCAGTGATTTTAGCATGCCATTGTGAGGGCAAGGGATGGAAATTTTGGGGTGACAGCAATTTAAAAAACAAATTCTGGGGTCGTTCAATTCAAGTTGATCCCGTTGGTGTATTAACTTTGGAGTTTGATGATGGAGAAATCTTTCGGTGGAGTAAGGTATGATTTTCTTTGATATCAGTATGAATTATCAATGTCTTCCAAAATATTGCTTGCTTATTAGTTATTAAACTTAATATTCTACCATCAGGTATCAACGGCAATTTACAACCTCATTTTAGGAAAAATCTACTGTGATCATTATGGTACAATGAGAATAGAGGGGAATCGTGAGTATTCATGCAAGATTAAATTCAAGGAGCAGTCAATCATTGATAAAAATCCTCACCAGGTGCTCTTCTATATCTCCTTTTCTTCCGTATCTTTATGTTCCTTGAGGATCATAATGGGTCAAATGTGTTGGATATTTTGCATACAGTCTAAGTGTGCCACAATGGCACTTATTGCTTTTAGACTAGATTTTCATCTTGAATTTGAAGCTTATAATTTTCATTTTGTTGTGTAATTTCGTTGAAAATTCATGGTCCCAAGACATATTATGTAACTTATCCTGTCATTTAAGTTCTGCTGCAGGTGCACGGGGTAGTGGAAGATAAGAAAGGTAAAGTAGTAGCAAGTCTATGTGGAAATTGGGATGAGAGCTTGCATTATACAATTATTGAGAATTCCGGGAAAGGAAAACGGTCCAATGTGTCATCAAAAGCACGTCAGCTGTGGAAGCGAAGCGAGCCATCCGATTACCCCACAAGATATAACCTTACACAATTCGCTATTACACTAAATGAAATCACACCTATGCTCAGGGTAACTGGATGAATTTTATCTTATTTTCTTAAGTGTTTTTCTTTCTCTTTCTCTGCTTTTGCGAATTTCTATGTTTGGATTTACAAACAGGAGAAGTTGCCACCAACAGATTCAAGGCTGAGACCTGATCAAAGGTGTTTGGAGAATGGAGAGTATGAAAAGGCCAATGCTGAGAAGTTGCATTTGGAACAAAGACAGCGGCAGGTACAAGTGGTGCATCTTAATGAATGATTCAAATTTATTAGATTATGTAATTAATGAAATGCATATTGCTGGTTTGTTCTTGTACATTAACAAACTCGTGACATAATTGCCAGGCAAGGAAGCTACAAG
This sequence comes from Gastrolobium villosum, assembly GCA_032173675.1. NCBI lineage: Eukaryota > Viridiplantae > Streptophyta > Magnoliopsida > Fabales > Fabaceae > Gastrolobium > Gastrolobium villosum. Next base: position 84,544 of record JAVKPL010014527.1, read on the forward strand.
AGAAAGGTTGGAAGCCAAGGTGGTTTGCTATGGACGAAGACAGCCATACTTATTGTTATGTAGGCGGATACTGGGAGGCTAGGGAAAAAGGGAACTGGGAATCTTGCTCTGACATTTTTGGCCAACTCCCTACTGATAATGATACTGATTTTGACCCAACAAACTAAATTCTCAAACACTTTTTTCTCAGTCAAAAGCTCTAATAAGGATTGGGTTTTGAAATGGAGTTGAACTTGAAGGAACATTAGTACTAGTAGCATGAATGTCACGGTATTTTACCAAGATGGAGCTGTTCATACATTATAGTTCTAGGGAAAAGAAGAGTCCATTATATATGCACATTTTTTTATGCTTATTCGTACAATCTTTAAAATTTATCTCTTTTGGAGTTAGCCCTACTTTAGAGTTAGTATTCTCAATTTATCATACTTTATTATTTGGGAAAAATATTTTCTTGCCAAATTTTTTTATCCACAACCTTCATGTAACACCCTCTAGTACTCCGGTTGTTACCATCATGATATTATAGCATATACGGCGGAAGATTTTATTGAATGATTGATAACACGAATGGTAAAAATACGAATAAACTTTTTCCAAAACATTTTCTGAAAACCTTTCCAAAAGCGTACAACTACTAAATAATCCCATAAGCCATTATTAGTGGCCATTGACTAATTGGATATGACAACAAGTGTCATTCTTGTCAGGGTCTCACGGACAGGATAACGGTTGTTTAACGGATAACTGGAAGATGAGAATCTCATTCCATAATACAATCCTGATAAACACAGTTTATAAACAGACAGCTCACAAGTCCCACACGGACTATGATCCCCTCAACTGGTCAGTATATACATATTGGCTCGTGCCCAAATTAATAAATTCATACATTATGTCTACGTGTCTTCATCACATGCATCTAAAATAACTCATAATAATGCTCACAAATATCATGGGTACCTGAAATAATGTTCCCAAAAAAGTTGTGAGATAAGAACATCTCAGTAAGCTCAAGGTTCTTAGAGGATCCTCTAATCCCCTGAGCCCACTTTCTGCATGACAAGTCAGATATAAAGCATATATAATCAACATATAGCACAAACATAGCATCATAACTTATCCTCTGGTTAACTATTCAAGGGCTCTCCCCAAAAATAGCTAACTGTGACATGTCCTACATGCCTAGTGTGACTCCCAGGGTCAAGCCATAGGCGGTCAACACAAATTGTAGTATGAAATAACTTCCAGTGTCAAGCCATAGGCAGTCTACATACCATGATCACTGGCCAGGATTCTCATATCATACATCATTAGTGCATCATCATAACATCAAGAATCATATCATATCTATATGAATGTGAACGAATGCACATATACAACATATCACATACTTTCATACAATTCAACCATAATGTCCACATCATGGTGGGGCCACAAGAGAGAGGAGCAACCAAAACCAGGAGCTTAACACAAGCCGTCCACCATACCATTTAATGATTCCACATTTCGTACTTATATGCCAATAATATGCCCATTACATGTCTAAACCATTTATTACATAATTACATGTTTTTAGTGCATTATGAAGTGTTCATTTGTTACTCTAACAACCACATAGTTCAAACACCTTACACAACCTTTGGACCACTCTCTAGGGCCACTAAGGTACTTAGATTATTTTTCAACACTTCCCCTCATCATATTCTCACAAGGCCGAACATGTATCCTAAGGCAAGCCCTAGGTTAGATTTTAATTTTGCAAGTTGATTCAAGCATTGAACACACCTTAAACCCTAAATCATCCTTCAACACAATTTTTCACCTAAAATCCTAATTATCTCATACATGGCCGAAACCTATAGGGTGTGATTCCTTAGGATTTTCTTTCATGAGATTACATGCTCATGTGTCTAAAGACTAGTCTTAAGCCTAGGTTGTTAACTAGCTCCATAATTAGGTTTAATTAGCAAATCCTAATTATCTTTGATTAGAAACCCTAGGTTACTTTAATTTTAGGGTTTTTCTATTATTAGGTCACTTATGCATTCCCACATAGTCACATTAGGTCTTAGTTCATTAAGTTCACTAATTACATAATTAGTGCTTCTAAACCTTAATTAGTTCATTTTAGGGTTTTATAATTAATTAATCGATTATGCATGATCCACCTCACTTCAAGCCTTGATTAGTATCCTAATTAGGCCGTGAGATAAATTTCAAAATACTAACCCTAAGTCATCCTTACATAGCCGAATTGTTTAGGAGTGCAAAATAGGGTTTTTAGCTTGACAACTTCACTATTTCTTTAGTTAATTAAGTCCTACACTTAATTAGTCCACTAATCCACTATTTAATTAAATTTTGAACATAAAATCCTAATTATACTCATTAGGGTAGATTTGACATGTTAGTGTCATTAGGATTTAAATTCCATTATTAAGCAAGATTAATGTTCTTAAGCTTAAATGTTGTATTTTTAACATTTTCCTTTGTTCAATTCATGATTTTCCACACTTTCCAACATCAAGAACCCATTTTATCAAATTACAACATCAATCCCATAAAGAAACCATGTTTTCCGAATCATATAGGTGGGTGGGGGAGGGTTTTGGTCACCATTTCACCAAGTATTCATGCTTACTTCTTCAAGTTAGCTTTAAGGCTTCAAGCTTCCACTTTTCTCAAGCAAAAATGCATCTTTTTCCACAAAGAACACACTTTTAAGAAAGACTCAAGGTTTGAACTCAATAACACAACTCAAAGGTGAGATTTTTCAAGAAGAAGATTCAAGGAACTTACACTAAAACTTAAAGAAACAAACACCGAAGTGGTGTTCTTCAAAGAGAACTCAAAACACCATCACCCTGGCTTGAAGGTGCCAAAACCGCTGCTGTATGGGAATGTTTCCACAACGAAAATTTGGTTTCCAAGAACAAAATTGGTATGTTCTTGAAGAGGAGGATGAGAGGAACAAGTTTTATGAAGGATATTTGGTGATTTGATGGAGTTTTGGTGGTGGAAATCTAGAGAGGAGGAGGAGGAAGTTTGAAGTTCAAAAATGGGTAGAGAGAGAAGGAGGCGTTGAAATGGGAGGAAGGAGGGCTGCCCTAGTCTTCTAGGGTTTTGACCAAGTCACTTAAGTGACTTTCTGTCCTATAGTGACACCCGATGTAATTTTTATCTGAACTGTTATCAAATTTCCACCCGGAAACTCACAAGACTCTAAATTTAAGTAATTAATATTAAGTTTGTCTAATTATAATGTTCATAACTTAAAAATTTGATTAGTATACCGCAGACCACTTACTTTTGTTTAATTGCACCGTAGTCTTTACCGATATTCTTAACTGTACCCGAATTTCACAATCTTCTTAACTTTAACATTATTGGTCTAATTATGACTTGTTAGGCATATATTGGTCTTTCTTTACATTTTATCATCTTTTTTCCGTTCTGAGTTTCTACCGGCTGCTTCTACAACAGTACAAAATACCCGGCATAAGTGACTTTTCCAAAATACCCCAATATAGGTATCAAACTTCATTAAATCATATACTAACTTCATCTATGATAATCATATCATCAAAATAGCTCTTCAACCCAAATTTGCTAATTTAGAGCTATTCTACTGACTGAGTGACTGTTACTGCATCAGCAGTCAACACAACAGATGAAAACCCACCTATGTAGAATACAATCGATATGGATATCAAAATTATTCTAATTTCATCTCATTCCATTTATGACCCTTTATGATAATCCTCTAATTTCAAAATTATAAAATTAGGGTTATTATACTCCATATTGAAGTGAATGAGTTTTATTAACTTTTTATCTCTATTCTCATTATAATTAGGAGTGTTCATCAACCGATCCAAGCCGATTCAAACCACGGTGACCGAGCCGAAAAATCGATAACCGAATAAACCGAAAACCAAAAAACCAAAAATTGAGAAAAAAAAACCACAAATTTTAATTGGATTGGATCGGTTTTTGGATGGGTTGATAAAAACCGATCCAATCCAAACCGATCCAATATATTAATTTCCCTCTACTTACTTGGGTCTTTCTCTAATCATAGCCTAAAGATTTCTAAACCCATTAACCCATCAACTAAACCCAAAAAAAATCTAGCAACATCTCATCAATAAAATTTCATTTTGTAGAGCTCCATATCTCATTGCCAAAAAAAACTATATTATAATTTACTAATGCTTTTGTATTTCAATTTATTTATTTTTTACAAAGCCAATATATACAAAAGATGTTATTTGTACAATAATCATGAAATAAATTTTAGAATTTTCAAAAAATCAAAAACCGATCCAATCCAAACCGAAAAAATTAGATTGGATCGGATCCTATTTGAAAAAAAACCAAACCGAATGGATGATTATATGATCAAACCGAAGGGATCGGATCAGATAATTTTTGCTTCCAAAACCGATCCAATCCAGACCGCAAACACCTCTAACTATAATGACACTTATTAACTCGTGAGTGTGACAAAAAGTTATTTGGATGGTTTTTTTTAGCCAAAAGTTATTTTTTTAGAAAAAAAAAACACTTATACCACGAAACCATTTGGATGTAAAAAACAAAAGTTACAAAAGAAAAGTCATTTTTTTATTTTTTTAAAGCTAAAAATTTAGCTTAAAAAAAGTAGAATTCAAAAATCAAATTTTTTTTCCTCAGAAATATTTTTTTTTTAAATTTAAATAACTTTAAATTTTATAAAAAATATTTCTAAAATAAACAAGACATGAAAAACATTATTTTTACAAGCACATCCAAACGCCGTTATTATTTATGCTTATTCTGACAATGCATTGTACTTCTGGTGAACATAGATACAAATTGCTTTGTTATTCTATATATGAAGTGAAGTCATAGTCATAGATGTAAAAAATATTAATGTGACACTCGCGGTTTAATAGTATATTCTTTTTATGGTATATTAGAAGATGACCAAAAATATTTAGTATCTCTGGAATAAAATAAGATCAATTATGTTACTTAGACGGTAGAGTTATAATTATAGGTATATAGAAATTTAAATAAGATCAATTATATGATTAAATAATAAAATTATGATATGTAAAGTAATGTGTAAGTAGAGAAATTAAATTAAATTAGAAGATACGGATAAAAATAAGGGTTTGTTATTTCTTATGTTGCAGGAGATAAAATTATTTATTATATACGTATGAAAGTATGTGAGGCCATGTAAAGAGAAGAAAGAGAAACTGAAAATATGAGCACACACTTTTATTTGTATAGGAGATAATTTTATTTTTTCCGTAAGAGACATTAAATCCTAAAAATAAACCCGTAAATAACATAATTAAGGAGGAAAACATGATTTTTCTTTTAAAAAATGAATGCTGCATTAAAAAGAGAGGGAGAGGAAACTGCCCTAGCTAGGGTAAACTCCATTGACTGGAATCTTGTTTGCATTCGAGTTTTATTCGGTGGAAATACAACTGAGTGGCTGTGCTCGTGACGCTCTTGAGTTTTTTTTAGTCTAGTTGAGAAAAACTTGATTATGTCGACATCATCATTCATCATGAACATAGTATTAAACAAAAACTACCTAATTTCTAAGACTTTGTGTGAATGTACGCATCAGGATGCAATATAATCTAACATATTCATCTTATTCTGCTTATAATTAAATATAACCAGTTTCAAAGTAAAATTATTTGGGGAAGGATCCGTTTACAATTTTTTTATTATAAATTATACTAAGTATGACCAGTTATACACTCTTGATTGAAGTTTGAGTGGTCAATATTTAATGTAATTTGTAAATAAAAAATTTATAAATATAACTTCCTCAAATTATTTATTCATAAATAGTTTCAAAGTTATGTAACAAAAATACCTAACACTAATGCCTTCAAATGGCCTAAATAATAAAAAATTTAATGTGCCACAAGAAGAAACATTTTGAATTGACGTTGTATTTTATAAACTTCATAATTATGCAGATTGGACAAAGGTGAATGTACCAAGCAACATGATGACATATACTAGGCAATAAATAAGCATGTTACTGGCAAAAACTAAAAAAAGTATTTGTGGAATGGTATTCCAGCTTCATTCCACACTAACCGGAGAATAGTTTGAACTTCGAAGCTGCTCGGTGATAGGCCTATGCCACCAAACGGCCCCAGTATTACCAATATTTCAAGTTCTCAAAACCCACTTGTTTTGGATGCTACTCACTTAGGTCCACCATATGGGTCCAATCGCTTAAAGTTTATATCTAGAACCTTCTAGAGGACATCCATGGCAAGTCAAAGAGGCTCATCACTGGGGCATTTCCCCTCCTGCATAGCATGTCTTGTCTAAAGACAAGACAAAGCTTAGGACAGCAGAGGGAGGACCAACGGTCGTCCCCAAAAGAGGACTCTCCTCTCTAAATACCCCCTCACACATGGAGGGGGATCTTCTTCTTCCCGACTCCCCTCATATGCTGTCATACACACACACTCCCTCCTTGAGCACATACATGAGAAGCTCTACTAGTGTCTTGGTCTCTACCATGGTTACTATGGACACCCCTATATCAATATACTTCACACGCTCACGGGAACATCTATGTACCACCTTGAGTACAACACTATTTTTTTTGGTAAGTAAGAGTACAACACTATTACCCGGCGGTGACAGCTAACTAGAAACAACAGAACTCCAAAAAAAAAAAAAATACAGAAACCATTGCTGTTATTTTTTGTTATAAATAAGAATGATGTACTTGTGAAATTTGGTTGGTTGATGATTTGGATTCTTGTCTTTTGAGGCCACAGTGTGGCCCAGAAATCATTGACCCAAAAAAATCTGGACCTATGATATGATATTTTTTTTTTTTAATTTATTTTTTAGACCAACTATTCCCATAATTTTTTTTAGAGTTAATTTAATCATAATTATTTTTTTGAGGTGAATTGATTTTTCTCTATATATATACTCACAAGTTTCAATTTTTTGAATTATATATGAGACTAATCCAGAATACGAAATGAATCAGAGTTGAAGATATTTAAACTTCTTTCAAACATGAAAATCAAACCAAAATCGTTTACTATCAATTGAATTATCATATTTTTTAGACCAACTATTGTCTACGTATCAAAGTGATCAATATTTCAATGCCTTACAGTCTCCAAAAAAATATATAATATATATATTTCAATGCCTTACGTGAATGCGACCCACTGAACCAATGTCACCCACGATTTTCCTCGTGTGTCCCAAAATTCCATGCTGGTATTGCAATTTTTAAAATAATTAAAATTTGTCGCCACAAATTAGTTAAAGTCCCACACGAGTAAATTAAACTTAAAACACTTGAAATAATTTGTTTATTTTTCCATGAGATTTCATTCGCCACATGACCACAATCTGTCATGCTTCTCGCATTCTTGGATACTTAAAATTCAGAGGCTGATAGGAATAATTTCGGGGTAAAGTTAAGAGAGTATGCGATAAAGGTTGCAATGAGGCATCATCGGCTCATCAATTATGACAACACAAGAGTTTTTGCCATTTCTTTCGCTTTTGAGAAGACGACTCGTTTGGCTTTTGCTAACACCGATGTACACATGCCCTTCTTGAATTTTGATTTCTTTTTTCCCCCTTACTTTTTCGGGTTCACAATTGGAATTTGATTTCAGCATCATTCCATCACGCCATTGCAAACGTAACACGGTATTGGGTGGCATTATACGTGATGCCCACTATCTCTTTCCTCTATTTCATGTTCTGTGGTAAGCTCAATATAACGTTATTTTAGACGAAAATTATGATATTTTTTATAATTTTAATTTATTTAAAGATTATAATAATCTTTACATTTATAATTTTTTAAGATTTTAATACAAAATAACATCGTTTTGAGAATAAATGCAGATAACTTATCTGCATTAATTGCAGAAACACTTTTCTCTTCATTATAATTATAATAAACTTTTATGTACATTAACAATATTGAGTTGATAAAGAATAACACTCACTTGAATTGTATATTTACAAGTCTTACATCCTCTCCACATTGTTATGAAGTTATAGGTAGGCATAGGAGAAAATATCGCCAGTAACAGAAATTCACGTGGATTTGGTACATGTCACAAACCTTAAAAAGGAAGCATGCTATCACTGTTGGGTGGAGAAAATAAGTGTTTGTTTGTATGTTTTATTTTTAGTTATTTTTACCTTTAAAATAAAAAGTTTAACCAAATATACATTTTTTAAAAAAATAAAAAAAAGAAAAATTTTACACGCAAATAAAAAATAGTATAAATATGTTTTTTTCAATTCTCATAATGAGAAAATGTTTTTCCTTTATTTTTAGTTATTCTTACCATTAAAATTAAAAGTTTAACCAAATATAATTTTATAAAAAAATATTATAAAAAAGTTTTTTTATTATGAATAAAAAATAGTATAGATATGTTTTTTTTTTGTTTTTAGTAAATGATGCATGTAATACTTAGCACTGATAATATTTTTCAAATCCTAATATAATATAATTATATAATTTGAAAAATATATAATTATAATATTAAAATTAATTTTTTTTCCAAAAACACATGTCAGCAATTTTGTATTGTAAAAGTTTTCAAAAAGTAGGAACTTCCTTATAAAAAAAAGAGACATAAAAAAATTATAAAAATAAAAATAATATTTTCTTTTATATATTTAGTAAATGATGCATGGATTGCTTAGTCCTAACAATATTTTTCAAATGTAAATGGTTACGTGATTATATTATTAGAGCATAACCAATCATACACATTTTTTCTCTCTCTTAATAATAATATAGTATAGCAATAGCCAATAGCAAAAGCGGCACCACAATGTGGAAGCGACCAGCAACATTTGCTCTGTTTTAATATTTGTCAATAACCTCCATTATCTCTCTCTCTCTCTCCTTGTGTCTTGTCTGAAACTGTTATAACCACTGTTCCTCTCACTTTTTTTTTTTCATATTGTTTCTGTTTAATTCTCACGCATTCTATTCTACAAAAGCAACTTTGACTAACCATTTTCGCCGGAGATGCTGCCGCCGTCGCTTCATTCTCCGGCAACTCTCCGTCGGCGGTGACAATTGCTGAAACCATTACCATACATACCATGCAGGAGACGCTCCTCACTCTCTCACACCAAGACATTCACATTAACCCCAACGCAGCAAAGAAGAAAAAATCCCAACAACAACAACATAAGCTAGGTACCGACCACCTCGTGGTCCCCTCTCCGTGTCTGGCGGCCGCCGGCGGAAGGACCAGAACGCGGCGAGTCAGTCCGGCCGTCTCTCCTCCCTCCTCCGGCGCCGGCGACCTCACCTCATCCGCCGCCGAGAAAGCACTCCCGAACGGCGACATCTACACCGGAACCCTGTCGGGAAACGCGCCGCACGGCACCGGAAAATACCTGTGGTCCGATGGGTGCATGTACGAAGGAGAGTGGAGGAAAGGGAAGGCGTGTGGGAAAGGGAGGTTCTCGTGGCCCTCCGGAGCCACCTACGAGGGAGAGTTCAAGTCGGGTCGGATGGACGGGTTCGGGTCATTCATCGGAGTCGACGGCGATACATACCGAGGGTCATGGGTCGCTGATCGGAAGCACGGGTTCGGGGAGAAGTGTTACGCTAATGGGGACGTGTATGAGGGATGGTGGAGGTGCAACTTGCAGGACGGTGAAGGAAGGTACTTGTGGAAGAATGGGAATGAGTACATTGGGGAGTGGAAGAATGGTGCTATTTCAGGGAAAGGGGTTTTGGTTTGGGCAAATGGGAACCGTTATGAAGGTTATTGGGAGAATGGGGTGCCAATGGGGAAGGGAATGTTCACTTGGGGTGATGGAAGCAAGTGTGCTGGGAATTGGGGGAATGAGGAGGAGAAGGAGAAGGAGAAGCAATATCAGATGATGATGATGGGGCCAAGGAAGAGATCTTCTGTGGATGGTTCTAAGAGTGTGAGTTTTCCCAGGATTTGCATTTGGGAACTGGATGGAGAAGCTGGGGATATTACCTGTGACATTGTTGACAATGTTGAGGCTTCTATGTTTTACAGGGATGGTAGTGAATCGGAAAATGGTGGTGAAGGTGGTTGTGGGGTGTTGCATAATAAGAGTCCCTGTTTGTCTGTTGATGGTGAGGTCAAGAAGCCTGGTCAAACTGTGTTCAAGGGCCATAAGAACTACGATCTCATGATTAGTCTTCAACTGGGTATCAGGTATATTGCTTTTGGACTTTTTGGTAGCTTAATAAGGCATGCTGGCTTATGATTTCTTTGGTTTTGAGGAATTGTTTGTTGGGGTGGGGTTGTTTTTCTTGTAGATACACTGTTGGGAAGTATGCTTCGATTGTGCGAGAGCTTGGGCCGGGTGATTTCGATCCTAAGGAGAAGTTCTGGACGAGATTCCCACCGGAAGGGTCTAAGTTTACACCTCCGCATCAGTCAGTGGACTTCAGGTGGAAAGACTATTGTCCCATGGTGTTCAGGTGTTACCAGTTCTATGTGAATTTTCTTTGCATTGATTGATGTTTTCCTTTTCCATTTCAAAGTAAAGAACGATTGGTTGTTTATAGTATACTAATTGTGCCCTGTATCTTGGTGGTTGCTTGTTTGTTGATTGGTTGGGTATTTAGACATCTAAGGGAATTATTTGCCATAGATCCCTCCGATTACATGCTTGCTATTTGTGGAAGTGATACCCTTAGAGAGATGTCTTCTCCTGGCAAGAGCGGAAGCATCTTTTACCTCACTCAAGATGACCGGTTCATAATCAAGACCGTGAAGAAGTCTGAAGTCAAGGTTAGTTGTTCCTACCTTCTACTGGACTTGGAAGTTTAAATGCATTAATTTGGAGAGAAAACTCTAAACCTTATATTGAGTGAGGAGAAATTTCTCTTTCAGCTTTGGTCACCATGCTTTTTTCTGGGTATTCAATTATAATTAGTTGGTGGCCATGTCAGGTGCTTATCAGGATGCTTCAAAGTTACTTCCAACATGTTAGTCAGTACAAGAACTCCTTGGTAACAGCATTCCTGGGCGTTCATTGTGTCAAACCTGTTGGAGGGCAAAAGGTATGATTTCAAATTTGAGTTTTGCAGCAGTTAAAAGATTTACTATCCAAATGCTTGTCACAATGTAATGTAAACTTGTGGTGCCATGGAAAAAACAGATCCGGTTCATTGTAATGGGCAATGTGTTTTGTTCGGAGTATCGGATCCATAAGAGGTTTGACCTCAAAGGTTCTTCTCATGGTCGAACAACAGATAAACCCCAGGAAGAGATTGATGAGACTACCACTCTCAAAGACCTTGATCTTAATTTTGTCTTTCGCCTGGAACATTCTTGGTTTCAAGAGCTTAAATGGTATAGATCTTGCTTATTCTTTTACTCTCAATAGTTTTAGTGCTGTTCTTGGAGTTGGTCTTATGTAATGGTTTATGCTCAGGCAACTGGATAGAGACTGTGAGTTCCTGGAAGCCGAGGGAATCATGGATTACAGTCTTCTTATCGGCCTTCATTTTCGTGATGATTCCTCATTTGATGAAATAAAACGTTCACCATGTGATTTGCATTCAGGTATTTGTCTTATTTCCTATTTCTATCTTTCCTTTTCAAATGTTTAATCCAGGGATATAAAATCTTCTGTGTTATGGATTTACCAGGCGAGAGAGACATGCATAATGATGAGATGCACATGTGCCGGTATGCTCTTTTCTCTTCGTATTTGAACTTCCTTGTCATTCCAAGTGTGTAATTAACCGTTATAAGATTGTTCTCAATCTTCTTGCATTTTTCATTCATTATCCAATAGAAGGCAATTTTTGGATATTCATAAATCTTAATGCACTTCTTATAGTTTATGACTTTTAAACTGTTAATGTAAATTCCAACCCAGCATTTCTTGTACAAATATAGTCAAATAGGAGAATCAGGATATTTTTAATTATACGCCAATTCTCAGTTACTAAATGTTGCTACTAGATGATTTATACTGGGATAGCACTTTTGTCTTTTAAAGTCATTCTCTTGTTTGCACCCATTGGTGGCAATTGCTTTCACTTCTTTGCATGTGCGGTGTCCTTGAGGTTTAGTGTATATGGACCCGGGTCTAAAACAAACACAGTGTAAATGCTTTCTGTTTCAAAATATCAATATGGCCCATGTGTATGCAAAATGCCAAGAGGATATGGCCACAAGTCATGAACAAACAAAGAACTGGCTGGTGAAAGAGCATTATATTTACCATTCTCTAGTCCTATCCAGCTATGATTTAGAGGCGACTTATTGATCCCTTTTTAAGAATATGATTCCAATGGTTGAAAATTGTGATGCACCGAAAGTGACTTGAGTTGGGTTGGCAAAATTGGAGTTAGTTTTGTTGACATTTGAAGCATATGCTGGTGGGGTCATTTTGATCTTTCAGGTAAGGGCAGAGCATTCTTTTGGAAAGCCAAATGGTAGCTGACAGGGATTTTAATGGATTAGTGATGTTTTCTAGGACTTGAATCTTTGGAGATATATTTGTGTGCCAGCAACATTATGACAAATATTTTCATTGTTTCTAGGAGGAGTTTTATTTCTTTCTTTCTTTTAAACTCAGGTACATGGTTTACACTTAAAATTTAGTAACTAGAGGGAATTAATGATTACTTCTAACCAAAAAGGTAACCTGTAAACTTTTTCATGTTTGGCTATTTTCATGACAGCTGATTTTGATCCTAATTATGCAAATATTTGATCCATAATTGCAATTCTTAATATTTCAGGGGACCTCTAATCCGGCTCGGAATGAACATGCCTGCCAGAGCTGAGAGAGTGTGTAAGGCTGGATTGGATCAGCAGATGGGTAGTGGAAGTAGCAACTCTACACCTTCAGAGAGTAGTGCTGAGATCTCTGATGTAATCCTCTTCTTTGGTATTATTGACATTCTCCAAGACTACGATATTAGCAAAAAGCTAGAACATGCATACAAGTCACTACAAGTGGATTCCACATCCATCTCGGCCGTTGATCCCAAACTATACTCCAAAAGGTTTAGGGATTTCATACAAAGAATCTTTGTAGTGGACAAATGATATTGCTTGGAGACACAAGACTATTGGAAGTGAACCGGGACCAACTCTGCCATGCTCAGGTGACAACAACCCATGCAGCATGAAATGCTTCAAAACATGGGTGATATAAAAAGAGATGTTAGGGTTAAAATTAAATCCACAAGATTGGAATATAATGGTTGTTGATGGCTGAATTTTTCTCTTAGCCATTGCAAATATAAGGTTGAAATGGATGGGGGGGATAAAACTGGGACACAGGATGCCAATTTTTTTCCGCAAAAGATTGTCACAACAATAGCTTTTGTATATCTAAGGCATCACAGCCCATGTGATGAGATACATATATATTTTTTTATTGCTTTTGTTGTGGATGTGAATCATTCTAGGGGTATAGGGTATGGAAAGATTCAAATTGACTGAGGATGGGATAATAAGTGTACATACAGTCAAAAATTGTAGTAGAATTGAATTGAACATACATTTTTGGTTGGAGAAATCAAAAAAGAGATTATTGAGCAAAAAAGAAAAGTTCCCCTAGGGGGACCCTAGTCTGTCCCTCACTCCCTCTCTCTTTCTCTCTCTCTCTCTGTGTCTCAGTAATGTGTATTCAAACTAGTGTTTTTTCACTTTTGCAGTGAGTCAGCCATAAAAAGAAGAGAAAAGCACAAGAAAGAAACAGGTGGGTGTTTTGTTGGTTCATGTCCCCCCCCTTTATCAATGTATAAATGAAGTTTGAAAAAGCAGAATAACGATCATACGGTGTGTTATGTTATGTTCCTTTTACTTCTTTTGAACAATACTGAGAAGAAGAAACAAACAAAACGCCAAAACAATCACGTCAATGAGGAACGGTAGGGCATCCGAATGCTATTTATGCATGTTATGCTTATGCCTAGTCATTTTAATAATGAGAAAAATGATGGAACTTGACATAAAAAGTCTCCCCTAATAACCCCACCCTGTATTCCAATAGTGAGAACGTAAGGTGCGAATGTGAAATGAGATTTCTTTTACCCATACAATCTGTATTACTCATTTAATTTTCAAGATGTTCTCTTGCATGTCGTGCTGTGCAAGACATGCACGAGGATTGTGCAACTTGAATGCATATTGTCAAATGGAATGATGTGCGATTTAAAGGTGTATATTTTTATGGTTTTAATGTCCATAAAGTGAATGTAGGGTTGAAAAATTAAATAATTATAATGAAAAAGATTATTATAATTCCAAAATAAATTATAATTATAAAAATATCTTAATTTCCACCTTAAAATGACGTCGTTTTGGGTTCACTCTAGATAAGTTATCTACATTGACGTAAAAAAAATGAATCTTATTTTTATACACATTTTACTTATATTATTTAGTAAATAATTTATAATAAAAAAATTAAACTATTGAAATATTTCTGATTATGCAGAATCTTGAAGAAAAAAAAAAAGCTGTGAAATAAGACCCCAACAAAGAATTAAAAAAAAAGGTGTTAAATAATTAATCTTTGTATAACTGCGCTCTTTTCATATGATTATATTATATTTTTTTAAGAGAATAACTACTCTTATGTTATATGTGATAAATTTCTCTCCTACACATTCTTCGATAAATGTGTCACCTTTTTTTTATATTTTTAAGATGATGAAGCCCACGAGTTTATCTCTATGACATGAAATAACTTATCTCCTTTAATATGACATTAATAAAACCTTTTTTTAATAGGAAAACATCCATTTATGTGATACTCATATGACATGGTCAAATGAATAGGAGAAGGAGAACAGCGTATTTGTCTTACCAAACGGAGCCTGATGCAAGTGTGTGTTGTTGCCTGCTGTGATTTGGCAGTTTTTGAGCGTGATCGTGTCCTGTCTTCCGACACTGGCACTGTCAGTGAAACATCCAAATTGAAATAGTGATTATACTGAATCTGCCATTGCCTAGTTGGGTATCTCTTGGTCTTCTCTATTTCTTCTAGAAAACACCAGATCTGATTCACATTTCATATTGATTGCTTATAATTTGGGTTTTATATTTCTCATGTTAAATGAGAATTAAAATTTTATGTTGTAGAGATAAAAAATATGTGAGACCCATGTGTTAGAAAAAATTAGATGTAGGACCCATGTCAATACAAAAATCGAAGAGTGTGTAGAAAAGTTTGAATTTTCATGTTAAATGAGAAATATAAAACCCTGTAATATTTGCTCCATGATTTGTTTCTTCTTTGGTAATTTACCATTATAAAGTAATTCTAATATTGGACAATTTAAACTATATGTACTCATTCTCGCATTCAATTTCATTTGAAAATTTGTTGGAGGGAGTTAAAAATGTTATTCTTCTTTATATTCCAAATAGTGGATTCCACCACGTGTAATATGATTGTACTAGCACTATATATATATTTTTATTTGATATGCCTTGCTGGACGCTGACTACATCTTCAACTTGAATCTCATTTCTTCATAGCATAAACTTTTATTCTCAATGGACAACAACTGCTAGATTAATTAGTTAATCTTCAAGATGGGTCGCGCTGCTATATATGAGGCAGGTACTACCTATATTGCTTTAAGTTATTATTTCATATGTCAGGAAACCGATTTGCTCAGGTCACCAAATCAACCACCAAGCAGTGGCAACCTAGTTGATTGTAGAATAACACAATTGATGGATGAAAAGTATTTTTGGTGAATTTTTAATGTTGGTAGTAAAGTAGTGGTTCATGTCAGTATACAAATTATTCTGAACCACATAAATGATTTCGCTTTAGGAATCCAATGAAGAATATGAATCTTCAATAATAATTATGTATGACATGTCTTATTTGTATGACTAAGTGCCATTTGAGAGTTTTTTTTTTTTTTTTTTTTACTTTTTTTTTTTATAAATAAAAGTTAGGAGAACCAGATTTTTATCAAAACTCTTGCAATAAAAAAAAACTTATTTTTTATAATAAAAAAAAAAACAAAAACCAAAAGTTCTTAAGAAATTTTTTTTTAAATTATATCAGGTTATTTTTAATTTGAGCTTTTAAATAAATTTTAAGTTAAATATTTTATATAGACATCAAATAGCTTTTAACTTTATTTTTAAAGTTCTTTTTAGCTTTACTTTAAAAGTAATTTTTAACTTAAAAAAAAAGTACCAAACATGCTCTAAACTAAATACACATGAGTTTTTCACCAAAAAAAAAAAATATACACATGAGTTATATCTTTTTCACACTATCTTTTTAATTTTATATTGAAATGCTAATTTGAATTTAAAGTTCATGAGATTAGTTAAGAATTAGTTAAGGACAAAAATTTAGGTAGAATATAACTTCATCTCAATGCTATTTCGACAAATCTTTTAATACAATTTACACATAAAAAAATTAATGATAGAAATGGGTTACAGCACGTATCTAAGAATATCTCATGTCTTATAAAAATATCCGCATGTTTGGTATAATGGTGTGGGAGTAATAATTAAGTTATTCATACATGAAGAAGGATATTTTTATATACTACCAAATTTTTCTACTACTAACTTACTACCTATCTAATCATCATTGAATTAAATAGAGAGAATGCTAAAAAGTTTTTGAAAAAAGAGAAAATATCGATCCAATAGTGATTAGATAGGTAGTGAGTTGGTAGTAGAAGATTTTGGTAATAAGAATATCAATCTTCTTCATATATATATATATATGGTTTAAAATTTTTAAAATTTTTAAAATTATTTTAGATAATTTTATCTAATGTTCACCAAAATACATATAAAAAGTGAATCCATATTTTTCTCTTTCTTCTTTTCTATGGATCTCACACATTTTTTTGTATATATTTTGGTGAACATTAAATAAATTATCTAAAGTAACTTTAGAAACTTTAAACCTATATATATATATATATATATATATATATATATATATATATATATATATATATATAGGTAGGATCCTTTGAAACCGATGCCAAATTTGAAGTTTGACACCTCATCTGAGAGTCGTTAGATCAAAAGAGATCAATGGTATCACATGCTTACAAATCAGAGTCGTTGATTTTTTTTGATCTAACGGCTCTCAGATGAGGTGTCAAACTTCAAATTTAACACCAGTGTCAAAGAATCCTACCTCATATATATATATATGATTACTATATTTCATGTTTATCTCTTACATACATACAAAAGTGTGTAGGGCTCATGTAAAGAACTGCTATAGAAAAAAACATGGGTATCACACAATTTCATGTGAGTGTAGGGAATACAATTTATCTCTTACAACATGAGAAATATCACTTCCTATATATATATATATATATGAGATCAAGGGCGGACCGAGGGGGGCGCCCCAAAAAAAAAATTTGAAGAATTTTTTTTAACATAAGTATAATGCAATAAACTTACATTTTTCCTCTCCATTAACGTGAAGTAGATTTCTCCCACGCAGAATTTATAGAGCTTCTTTATATTCTAATGTCCTATATCTATTGAAACTCCTCTAACTCTGAATGCATTTTTTGTCCTCAACAAAAGTTAACGAAATGAACAAAACAAAAAAATAATAAGAAAAAGTGCGGTTCAAATTCTTGTTAGTGCAGACCTAGTGGTAACAGTTAGCATATGAAATTAGTATTAAATTATGGGGAAAGATCTGTCTACAATTTTTTTTTTATAAATGACTCTAAGAGTTTGTTTGGATCATTTTATTTTTAAGTTAGAAGCTACTTATAAGCTAAAGCTAAAAAAAGAGCTTTAAAAAAAGTTAAAAACTGTTTGGTAATTACAAAAAAAGTTTAGTTTAAAAGTTACTTAAAAACACATATTTTAAGAAAATTATCTCTATATCTATCTTTATAACTCTTCATAAAAAAACAAACTTAATTCAAGAAAAACATATAAGAGCTTAAAAAAAATTTCCTCCCAAGAACTTTTAGCTTTTGACATTTTTCTTCAATATAAAAAAAAGAGTTTTTCATTATAAGAACTTTTCTCAAAACGTGTTTGGCCTAGTTTATGCTTACAAGTAGCTTCTAGCTTAAAAAAAATAGAGGATTCAAACAGGTAGAATATTTAATTATTCGTATTTTGGCCTCCCATATACTATGTTTGAAGAGAGAAGAAATGTATTTACCAAAAAAAAAAAAGAGAGAAGAAATGTTTAATTTTTAGCCCCCCACAAGAAAAATTCCTGGGTCCGCAACTGTTTGGGATGCGATCCTTTGACGTCAAATTCTAACCATTAATTTCCGCCAATCAACGGTTATGATTTATTAGAAATTATTAATTAATAAATAAGTTTGACCTAATAAATTATAACCGTCAGATTGACAAAAATCATCGGTTATAATTTGATGTTAAACTTTTTAGTTTGACACTAGTGTCAAAATATCCTGTCATATATATATATATATATATATATATATATATATATATATATATATATATTTATCATCTATAATTTAACATGACCAGAAAAAATTTTCTACACTCACAACATTTTGTGGGGCCCGCAGCAAAAAAAAAACTGTGGCACGCAAAACGAATCTCTATAACATAACACAATCATTTTTCCTACAACATAACTCTTATAAAAACCTATATATATGCAGGATCCTTTGACACCAGTGTCAAATTTGAAATTTGACACCTCATATGAGAGCCGTTAGATCAAAAAAGATCAATGGTGTGACATGCTTACAAATCAGAGTCATTAATCTTTTTTGATCTAACGGCTCTTAGATGAGGTGTCAAATTTCAAATTTGACACCAGTGTCAAAGGATCATACCTTATATATATGGGGAAGGATATTGTAACAACCAAGTTTGTGTTACTACCATGTTACTACCAGTCAATCTCACCGTTAGATCGCTTATGTTGATCCAACGGTTATATTTATTTCCATCTTTGTATGGTCATGATTCCCCAAATTTAATATTTTATATTTATTTTCACTTTTGTATGGTCATGATTTCCCATATTTAATGTTTTCACTTTAAATTTGGGGAATCATGACCATACAAAGATGGAAATAAATATAACCGTTAGATCAACCTAAGCGAGCTAACGGTGAGATTGACTGGTAGTAACATGGTAGTAACACAAACTTGGTTGTTACAATATCCTTCCCCTATATATATATATATATATATATGGATAAGTTATTGTGCCTACTTCCTATTTGCCTACCTTTACCTACCCCTCTCATCACCGTTGGATTACAATTTGATCTAACGATTCATATTGAAAATATAAATAAAACCCTTTTACTTCCTTTCTCTCTCCTCCCCCTTCTCTCTTGCTACGCTATACCTAATTGAAATTTTTATGCCCTTCATTGCCGATGTCTGTCGCGCTTGTAGCTGTGAACTTTGGTTAAATTTCAGAATTTGTTAAATCATCTAGCTTGAAAAGCACCATTGAATTTCATCTAACTTCCCCTGAATTTCAAAAAGCAACGGATGGTGATAACACATTCATGGATCGTCTAATATTGTTGATTAAATTTCAATACAGGAAGTTATATTTTTGATTAAATTTCATCGACTAATGGACATGCTCATGGATCGTGAGATACAAAACTTGAATACCACGAGTTCATCTGATTCGTCTATGCAAAATTCTCGAAAACATTTGCAGGAAAGGTGATAGCATTGCTTCCTGTGATATCGTTGAAATTCAGGAGAAGTTAGATGAATACACAAATCAGATGAATACCGTGAGTTATACGGAAGTCAGCAAGGATGTTTGTCAATCTAGATGATTTAACAAATTCAGAAATTTAACCAAAATTCACAGCTACAAGCGCGGTAGACATAGGCGATGAGTAGCATAAAAAATTCAATTAGGTATAGCGTATAAAGAGAGAAGGGAAAGGAGAGAGAAGCGGGAGGAGAGAGAAAGGAGATAAAAGGGTTTTATTTATGTTTTCAATATGAACCGTTGGATTAAATTGTAATCCAACGGTGATGAGAGGAGTAGGTAAAGGTAGGTAATTTGGAAGTAGCCACAATAACCTATCCCATATATGTATAAGTAAAAAGTTATAAGATAATTAAATAATTTTAAAATTGAAAAATAGTTCAATATTTTAAATTAGGAAAAAATATTTGCCTTTTTTATGCAAAAAAAATATTTATCCTTTTAGTTAAAATTAGTAATTTTTTATTTAAAATTTAAATTAATAAATCACTCATTTTCTCTCTAATGATTTCTATTATGTATCTTTTCTCTCACTTAATATAATACAATTCTATATAAAAGACAAGCACCAAACCCATTAAATTAATTAAAAAATAACTTCTAAAAAATAAATAAGAAATATATCAAAAAAATTATTTTTTAAGAAAACTTATTCAAATACATTCTGTAGGTCAAAATGGACAGTCCTAGCAATAGCCAATAGGTAGATTTATTAAAATGGGCGCACAGGTATGTGGTCTTTCATAGGCTCCGTTCCGTAGTCCAATAACCCCCTATCTATACAACTCTTTCTGGGCCTGATCCAAAATGATTACGACTGAAGAATCACTGTTAAAATAGTCATTATAGCCTAGGTTCAATAAATTGCCACATATGGCAATCGCAATGTAAATGTAAATAATTCTTTATATTATTTTTGCACATAATAACGTAATAATTTATGTTTTTAATTTTATCCAATGAAAAACTAAACTAGATTTTTAGTTTATTAAGAGTTATTTTATATATAATTTTTTAAAATAAAATTGAATGTATAAAGAATTAAAAAAAAATTGAATTAAAACTGTGAAAAAGTTTGGATATAAATAAGGTTAACCCACTGGTGGGATTTCGATGATATTATTTGCTTTAACAGTCAGTGACCATAAAAGGCATTATAATATAAATTAAGATAAGAATAGATTCAGTATTGGATCTGTAAAATTGATGTGTACATCATACACTTTCAATTTTTGAAAATTTTGTTTTTTGTTTTTTCCTTTCTTTTTGCAGGATTGAAGAGAGACTTACAATGGGCTACAACCCTATCCTATTGTTATTTCATATTTTATACGATGACATTATACTTTTAATTTAAGTAATTTATATTTAATAACTTTCATTAATTAGAAATATGAGTTGAATCAATGATTAAAATTAAATATAAAATCTTATATTTTTACACGATGTTAATTGATTCAGGCTCATGATTGATAATATTCCTTCCCCGTCTAATTTGTCAATTCTCGGAGACAAAAAACAAAAAAGAGTGATCCAATTCTGACTTGTGAAAGACAAAAGGAAAGCAGAGAGAGACAAGATTTGAGGGAGTGTTTATGGAACAGACACGTAACGCAATCCTCGTATTATCTATTATATGTGATGTGGGGTGTGGGAGCTACATCGTGTGCCTGTCTGTTGCCTGATCTCCACTTAACCACGTTGTTACCTTCAATGCCATACTTAATGAAGCCAAAAATGAAACACCGAAGAGCCATCATCTATTCAAAACTTCAATATTTTAAAACGGAACACACAATAATTAATACTTTTCCCATCATCGATAGTAAAATAAAATACTTTATCTTGGATTGAGATTAGATTCCAGATTACGTATATGAAAAATATTTGTTGGTAAAGGCATAATCCATTTCGATAATCCCTACGCTTCGAAAAAATTAATTTTTGACCTTCGGATAGAAATATTTTTAGGAAATTCAAAGAAGAAAAAAAAACTTTCAAAAGGACCGTTGATTAGGCCGTTTTATAAGGCCAATTCTCCGTTTTATTTTGATATTTTTTTTGTGGTATTCAATTAAAGTATTCATTCATGTAAACCTAATCATCAAAGTAACATTCGAGAGTGGGACAGATTGCCGTTTGCCGTGATGAATTGAAATAAAAATGTCTAAGAAAGCCAGCCGTCCGGAAATCTTACAAGTTACAACACTAATTCCACAAAATATGGCATTTAATAAGGAATATAATTATATGATATTGTTCAAGACAGAAATTAATCAAAGTTCACACTTCACACATGGAAACATATATATATATATATATATATATATATATAATAATGGAGATATTCTAATTACTAAAAATTCTTACCACTAACTTACTACCCATCACATTACCATTGGAGTAAGGAGAGAGAATGTTAAAAAGTTTTTGAAGAGAGAGAAAATGTTAATCTAATGGTGATTAGATAGGTAATAAGTTGGTAATGGAAAATTTTGGTAATAAGAATATCCCTTCTAATATATATATATATATTTTGGTACATATAAACATATATTTTAAAGTGAAGTAATATTAACAAAAAAAATAAATAAAGATAGGAGATGTTGACCCAACCACCGAAATGGAAGAATGAAATGAAAGGTGGTTGTGAATGTGGAAAGCCTTAATAACTCCGACCTCATAAATTTCGCGGGCACTGTGTTTCTAACCAAAAGAACACAAAAAGAATATCAGAATCCGTGTCTTTTGTGGCTGCATAGCACTTTTTGTCTATTGCACAAAACAAGAACCGAACCGAACCAAACCATATACTAGTAAAATGTACTAGGTGCTAGCTTGTTACATAGAGAGATACATGTAGATGTAGTTGAGGTTGTCGTGTCTTATTTTTGCATTCGTATTGGGTGGAAAACAGAGTAATGGTTTGTGAGGAATCTCCATTGGAGACTGCCCCATCCTCGGAGCTTATCGAAATCGCTTCTGCTGATTCGTCTCCTTCCACTGACGAATCTAGCTTTCGTGAACTCGACGATGCATTCCTGCAGGTTTATCACTCTCACTCTCTCCTTCACTCTTATTTTCTTACTTTGATGGTTTTTCTTCTTCTGATTTTGTAATCCATCAAATTGTTTTTGCTTTTAGAATCTGATTGTGTTGTTTGATTGGGGGTTAGTCTGAGCTGGATGCTGGAAGAAGATTTTTTATTTTTTATTTTTTTCTTTTCCTATTACTTGAAAAATATGCATTAAATTTATATTGCATCTTGTTTTCCTTGTTATCAACTTTTAGCTCTACGATGCTTATGCATGTTGTTGTATCCAAATCCTTCAAAACCGGGTGGGGAAATGAAGAGATTTTGTTTGTTTTGTATTCTCTTAAATTTTATTAATACTTAATGTAATTCGTTTCGCTTTGAACTGGTAAGTTATATGACTATATAAAAATGTGTGGAAAGAATTTGGTTTGTGAGAAAATGAAAAGTTGAGCTGATATGTAACGGTGCTTCTCTTGCTGTTCATGCTCGACACATTTTGAGAAATATCAGTAACTATTTCATTGTTTATTCTTGCTCTTTATATTATTGGTTGTTTTCTTTCCCCTTTCCTTGTTACTAATTTCAAGATGATATATCATTTGTTCATTATAGCTATTTTGTTTTCCAATTTACAGACTCAAACGAGAATTTGGCTAGGAGAAGTATTGCAGATAAGATTAGATGAGCAACTAATTATATCAGAACTACTTGCTGATGGAGAATTGCTGTACGTATCTGGTTTTTATGTATATACTTGATAGATAACATGTGTGATTCACGGTCTTGTTAAATAAGCAATGCATCTGCTAAATTATTATTATGAAATTGAATAATTTGGTTTCAACAATTTTTAATTTTATAATCATTACTATTAATGTGTTAACGTTGAGATACTTTGAAAATTAATTCATGATATACTATGTATCTATTTAGTCAATTGAAAGCTAATATTAATCATACATATCATGTTTAAAAACAAATGAGATGATTTTTTTGATTCGGATTAAATAATGAAAATTAGTAATTTTGAGGATAAAATCAGGGGAATTTGAGAAAGAAAATTAATCAATAACTAACACGTGATTGTCACCACTTTCATGGAAAGTAGTGGGAAATGGATGTCACAATTCACTGCTACCAGCCTACCACCAGCATGTGGTGTGTTTTTTTTAGTAGATATGTAGTGTGTTTTTACTTATTTTATTAATATTTATATATTAAGGTTGAGATATTTTGAAAATTAATTCATGATGTATTTTGTATATATTTAGTCTATCAAAGGCTAATACTAAACATACAAATAATGTTAATAGGAAACATATTAGATCATTTTCTTCATTTAGATAATTTTGAATAGTAAATAATTTAACGGATTTTAGTTTCTCCTTTAACATAAGAATAGAATCATTCCTACACTAACATCGAATCCTCTGCCAAATCTTTATACTTTTAATTTTTTTTTTCAAAATAGGTGGGACTCATCAATTATGTTTCACTCACATGAGATATCAATTCTCCTTTTAAAGGAGAAATGTTTAACCCATAATTTAAATTGATAATATTGTGAATAAAGCTCCATCAAAATCAGGAAATTGGAGGGAAAAAATTAATCAATAACTAAACATGTATCATTGTCAATACTTCCATGTACAGTGTTATAAATTATTATTATTATTATTATTGTGTTGGTGTATAATTGAATTTCCCTTCTTAACTTTTGCCCATAAGAAAAATCACATCGTTACTTTAAAGAACAATACTTTTGAAAATTCATCTGGTTTGAGAGATGGCTGTTAAAAACTTGACATCAATCAGTGAGTGAAAATCATTATGCCATAGTTCTATTCTATATAGAATTTCTGATGATATAGGCAAATCCTAAATGTTATGATTTATTTAAGCTAATCTACAGCAAGACTCAAATCAATTCCTCGTGAAGGACTTTGACTTCAACAGAATAGAAATTAAAGAGTGTACTTTTACTTTGTCTCTTTTATATGGGAATTAAAGGGTGTCACTACTTGCTTGTTCTGATTATAATTTTAACTCCAAAAAGCATACAGAAGCATTTTTTGAAACCCAAATACAATTTTATTGGTTTTTAGGTTTCAAGTGTCAAAAGTGGTGTGGAAATTGCTGTTAGCAAAGAATATGGAGCTAAGGCATATAAAAGTATACAAAAGTCAGCCATTTGCTTCTAAGAAGACAGGCGGGAGATATAGGCCTTATTCTAATGTTGATTCATTTCTGAAGGTAACTTAATTTGATTATTACATACCTCTTCCTTTTCACAAATTAAGGGAACAATTGTTATATTTTCTTTGCTTTTAGCTTATGAGAGAATATAGTTTGAATACTTTTTGAAGTGATGGCACGGATTCAGTGACATTTTATACCAGGCAACTGATATTATTGACCAAACCAAGAGAGAAGTAATATTTAAAATTTTCATTATTGTTCTGAAATCAGTAACTGTCCCCTTGATATTTGATTTAAATTCAGTGCAATGTGGTTGTATGGAGAATGGTAATGGCTTTTGTAACGTGGAGCATGTTCCCTGAGGCTTATTTGCATCTTTGGGGGTGACAAATTTACAAATTTTTGTGTCCAAATTGAAGCACAGTTCCGTGGGTGTTTATAGAGTTGAAGTTTTGTTCAACCATTCATTAGTTCTTCCTTTCCCTGTCAAGTAAGTTTGGAAGCTGAATTCTAGGATGTTTTGTTTTTCCTTTGTTTTGTAATCTTTTGTTTTCTTGTGTAATTGAGTTCCACCTCCTTGATGATTTCTAATGACACTCATTGCCAATAGTTTCTCTTGATTGGGAGCCATGACATGTAGATGCAAAATAATTATTTGCCATTATATCATTTCAATTTTAATTTGAACTCTCTATATGTTGTGCTGAAACTGACTTGTTTGAAATAGTAGAAAAGTCTCTTGACGTAAGCATATGCATACATGAAAGACAAACTCTGAAACCTCATTTTATTTAGTTATATTTGCAACTTTTGAATGGTGTAAACATACATCAATAACTGGAATCTTAGTAATCTCAACATCTTTTAATATGTAGATTTGCAAGATCTTGGGATTGACTGGCGTTGACCTCTTCTCTCCATCAGATGTAGTTGAGAGAAGAAATACTCGTAGAGTTTGCATGTGTATACGCTCATTCTCCAAAAAATCAAGGTCTATGAATATAAAGGTTAGTGTTGAGATATATAGTCTCACATTGGTTGTATGAGCAACTAATGTGGAGTTTATAAGGTCTTGGGCACTCCCACCCTTTGAGCTAGCTTTTGGGGTGGTGTATCCCAAGGTTCTTTACATAGTATCAGAGCCTCGCCATCCCCCACTTTCTCTTGTGCAATTTCTTAGCACAGGTAGGTTGGGTCCGTTGCATCATCCACTCTTCAAGCCTAGTGGGCTCTTGTGTGAGGGGGTGTGTTGAGATATATAGTCTCACATTGGTCGTATGAGCAACTAATGTGGCCTTTATAAGGCCTTGGGCACTCCCACCCTTTGAGCTAGCTTTTGGCGTGGTGTATCCAAGGTTCTTTACAGTAAGGAAGTCTCAAAATTCCTTATAATCTTGATTTACTTGCCCTTATTTTTCTCTCTCTCTAAATAATGGTTTTTGCTAATGTAAGAAAGCGGTGACAGGTTCCAGATTTTGATATCGTGACTTGCATGGTAGCCATGCCCAAGTATTTGGTTGGATGCATCCGTAGAAACATGGAGCTGTCTCATAGCATCCTTGCAGATTCTTCTAATAATTACTCACAGAAGCATGCGAGAGGAAAATCTAGACAGGTATGTCTTTGATGTCACTAATCAGTTAAAATAAAACATTTAGTTACAAAGCCAACGGGTATGTAACAAAATTGGCAAGGGCCTAATTCTTTTTAGACTTGTGTATGATGATGATGTCTGAGGTTAGATTCCCCACCAAGCCCCCCCACCCCAATAGGCATCTATGTGAATGTCATGGACTGTACCTTGTACTTCTACCAAATCATTTTGCTTCTTGTATCTCTAAAGCATGATACTTCTGTAGGGTTCGACAGTTACAGGCTCCACCAGAGACTACAAGACATACTCAGACCAATCTGATGACACAAAAATCAAGCATCCAGTACAATTTGATGATTATACATCAGAGAGAAACTACAATATACCATCTTCAGTGGTTGAAGGTGTTTTCATGCCAGACGATTTAGATCAAGTGGATATTCAAGAGAGAAATGAAAATTCTAATGATGAGTTTGAATTGTCATATTCACTGGAATCATTGCAATATCATTGCTCTGAGGATATAGAGCATGATTGTAAGCTGACTTGGTCATCATCTCCTTGCGAGGATTTATATATTGACTTTATTGGTATGACATCTAATTTAGATACTAGAGACGAACAAGTCCAAGAAAGTAGGATTATGGACTTTGATTGCTTTGAGCATGTGTTGTTAAGAAATAATGCTTCTGTCATTGGGACTTCTACGAGTGACAAAACACCAGTTACAAGAGATGCTAGCTCGCATGCAAAAGATAGAAAGGAACTTCATTTGTTTCATGAAGAAAATAGTACACCAAATGTCCATCAAAGTGCTAGCTCTCATGGTTCGAACCCAACCCCACTGACTATTCACAATGGTAGATGTTTTGAAATTGGTGATAATATGGAGGTTCTGCAAGTAGCTGGCATGAGGTGTTTGTCAAAGGAAGCACTGAACTTGGGAGATCAATTTGATGCAGAGAACAATCTCCAGAACATTCAGTCTTTTGAATTACATAATGTTAAGAGTGATCAATGGGACATGATTAAAGAACACTATGAATCTCAAGACATAATGAAATGTAAGGAAATGGCATATGGTATCACTTCTAATGCAAGACATTCATATTTTGTAAAGAAATTTGATGAAGCTGAGCTTTCATCATATTCTCCAGATAGTTACTTTCGCAATACTAATTCTTCAGATAGAGCTGTACCTCACAGCAACGACATTAGCTCGACTATACTGAAAAAGTTTGTGACATATGAAGACAGGGAGTCTCAAGTTGATTTGAAGTGCTTGGATAATGATAGTTGCAACCAATCTGAGGAGTTTCTGTCCTGTCACTCTTATTATTTGCCTGAGTTTTGTAAATGGGATCGGAAAGGAAAATGTGCTATGACATCACATGGAGCTAAAGATAACCAAAGTTCCTCATGTTTTTTGGAGGATGGCTCACATGCGGAAACTTCACCTTGTAAACAAAAAGCGTTTGAAGTCATGATGTCCAAGGTTGTTTTGTCTGGTGTACCAAATGAAGAAGGTGTACTTAATGCAGCTATTATTAAGTTGGGAACTGATGGTAAAGAGCTAAAAAATGATTGTCTGGCTCTTGTAAGTTTAGATGACAGTGAAAAATGTCTCACTCTTGGTGATGATGTTAATGATTTCGGTGGCAAATGTGGCACAACTCAAGACATGGTAGACAGCAGTCAGAAAGTGCTAGATATGATAACCAATAATGCTGTAGTTCCTGCCAATAGAACTGGATCCTGCATATCAAATCGAAGCTCAAAACTTGAATGCAATGATGGTCGTCAAGCATGTCCATACGACAAGGACCCTGTTTACCATTCAGAACATACTTGTTTGGTGCATATTAAAGTAAGTTGTTCTGATCCTTTCTCAGGCATGCTTATATTAATTCATTTTCGTATGCAAATTGAGTCTATCTTGCAATTTTGTTATGTAGGAAGAAATAAAACCAGAAGATGAGAGCGTGCACTCCTTAGAAAATTTAGTTGAAACAGAAGAGAGGGATATAGAAATACCAAAAGGAAAACCCCAAAAGAAGCTACTACTAAGATCAGTCGTTGGTGGTGCAGCTGCTGTTGGTTTGTTATTCATGTTTCTGCACCTAAGGTTTGTGTTTGACCCCCTTTTTTAGGCAATGAGGTAGTGCTGATTCTGGTAGTCCATTGATTTGACATTTTTGTCTTTTGTTTGATAGGAGGAATGGCGGAGAAAAAGCTGCACAACCAAGTAAGGCATCTAGTTACAAAGGCGAAGAGAAGATTCAGAAACTTTCACCTCGGAAAGTAAAGAGGATAAGTACAACAAAAGGGGTATATTCAGCTGAAAAGCTCAAGTTAAAGTGATTATGATTTCGGTCTCTTATATATATATATATACAAATAACTATAAAGGTGAAAAAAAAATGTACTAGTGGTTAAATCTCTCAGATGGTCAAGAACCTCCTCCTGTAATTACAATTTTTCCACCCGAGGGATGCAATGGCAAATTCTAGACAGTCTACTTGGTGAGCTCGTAAAATTATGAAAGTAAGTTTCATATTAACATTTCGTATAAAATCCCTCAACATTATCCAACAAAAAAATAAAATAAAAAATCTCTTAACATTTCATCCTAAGATAAATATTTCTCATATTATAGGAGATAAAATTATCTACAATACACACATAAAATAAAAGTATATGTCATATGGACTCTATGTGAGGTCATGTGAAGAGAAGAAAAAGAAAAAAAATGAGTCCCATATATTTTTATAAGTATGTAGGAAACAAAATTAAAAACACTAATCCTTTTAAAAGGTGTGTAAAATTGACCCCGGAGAATAATGATTTTGAAAGGCTCTTCCCAAAATCTCCTTAATTTCCAAACAAGGTTATATAACCACATTGAAGGAGACTGCACACAAACGTTAATTTTTTCGTCTTCCCTCTATACGGACTCACAGGTATGCAGTTGTTTGATTAAATAAAATGTTTATCTTCTCATTTTGTTTCAATACTCACTGTGGAAGATATTAGGTAAAAAATAATAGGTTACTTTGAATATGCAAAGACCAAGATGCCTCTTATTCACTTGTATGCCCACGGACGGGAATCATTAATTTTTTTGTACACTCATGCATGTATGACGTTTTGGGTGCAAACATATCAAATGGAAATGGTAGGCACATTTTGTTATTCGTTTATCATATTAGCTTATCATGTTAGTGTAAGTTTATTAGCTTATCATACTTGGCCTCACGTTATTTTGGGTTCAAATGATACAACAATGCATCTCTTAAAAGCCAAAAAGGTGAGAATGTGTTGCATGATTGTTTCCTCTCCTACAAATTTTGTTAGCAGCATGTTAATCGATTATAGCATTATGGAATAAGAGAGGCATACACTATTCGATATTTAATCCACTTACCACTTTTATATTCTTCACAATTATAAAAGCATATAATGGTCTGCACTTTTATATCGTGGAACCCAAGACGTTACTCATGAAAATTTTATTTAATGGAAATAATACTCTCATGTTACATGAGAGTAAATCATTTTCTTACATAAATTCATTTTCCGTGTCAATTAATTTTTCTTTTTAAATATAAAATATGAGACCCACATTTAACTTCTCTCTACTTTTTTTCTCTCATACAATCCTACAATATAAGAAAACTTAAACCCTTTATTTAATGGATTTTATAAGAGTTATGTTGTAGAAAAAATGTTTGTGTTATGTTATAGAGATTCGTTTTACGTGCCAGTTTTTTTTTTTTTTTTGCTGTGGGCCCCACAAAATGTTGTGAGTGTAGAAAAATTTTCTGATCATGTTAAATTATAGATGATAAACCCTTATTTAATTGGTCAAATTTAAAATGCTTGGAAGTTGGATTAATGGTGCTGTGTTTGGGACACTTTAGACTTGAACACTTGAGAATTGAAGTATGGCTTTACTGATGGAAAAAAACATATTTTATCGTAACCCTTTTTTTTTAATTATAAGATGAAACTTATTTTACATGGGTAATTTAACCGTGACGGTTTGTTAATCCCATAGATTTTGTTTTGGATCATTTTGGCCGAGACAGCTTGGTGATTCAAAATTCATTTAAGTTTACCATAAAATAATATGAAATATATGTTAAAAGGATTAGTTGAGTTGTGTCAGCTTGTTAATTCCTTTATTCTTTGAAATCATTTCGACTGCGATAATCCGATGATTTTAGACCATCTAGTAATGATAAACAAACAAACAAAAAAAATCAAAGTTTTATTTAAAACTATTTCATTTTGGGTTAATTAAAAAGATAATAAATAAATAAAAAAGAATTAGTTTGATATCAATTGAAATGAGAGTCAGCTTAGCCGTGACGGTTTGTTAACCCCACACATTTTGTTTTGACTCATTTTTGCCGAGACGGCTTGGTGATTCAAAATTAAATCAAATTCATCATAAAATATACGATAACAAAAAATAATAATATAATATTATTATTCTTTTAAATAAAAAGATTAGCTGAGTTGAGATAGCTTGTTAATCCTACAATTATCGTTTTAGATTATTTTAGCTGCGATAGTTTGATATCCGAAACCATCAAATCCAAAACTTCCAAATTAAAACTACTTTTAAAACTAAAATCAATCAACATAGTAGATCTTGTCCTTATAATCAATCAAAACTTCCAAATTAAAACTACCTCATCATCAGATTTTGAAGCTGGGCCATTCAGGAATAAGACCTTGTCCTTATAAGATCCAAGTTTCCTTCCCTGGATCACCTCCTGTAGTTACTGTTAGGAATGTGGCTTACATACTTAAGATGGGGTGAATTGAGTATTACAAGATTTTCGCAAAGGCCCTCTTATACTTTCTAAATAATCATTTCAAGCAAACTTTGATATATAAAAAGCTAATCAATACATTCAAACAATCCATAATATATAATATATCACAATTATAGAACTTATTCTAGCACATACAAGATATCAAAGAAGCAATTAAAGTGCTAGAAATAAAAAGTTTAGAGTTTAGAGAATTGCAAACACAATATATCCTGGTTCGGTCACTACCACTTGTGACCTACATCCAGATTGAAGTCGCTCGATCAAGTCTTTCACTAATGGTCAAGTTTCATTGGTGCTTGACAAACCTTTACAATCTTCTAAGACTTCGGGTTCTTGGATACCTTACAATCTCCAAGTTTACAAGTACTTGGCAACCTTACAATTCACTCCAAATTTACTTAGGTATTTGGCTACCTCTCAAACAATGGGTCTCACAACCCTTTCAACTCAAGAATACAATGAAGGAAATATTTGGAAATGAATATACCCTCTCAAAGTGTGGATATACAACTTGAACCACTATGGGTATATGAATTTTTTAAGATATAAGCTCAAATATGTTTGATCTTTAAAAGATATGAAAGAATATGCAAATGACAGTGTAGAAGCTCTCAAAGTATGCTTAATATGTGTAAGAATGATGCCCAATGCATTTTAGAGTCATTGGGAATGCATATATAATGTTTCCATTGAAAACTAACCGTTTATAACCGTTATATGCATTCTATCACTGTGGTGATTGATTACCAAACGGTGGGTAATTGATTACCTCAAATGGTAATCGATTACTATATGCTGGTAATCGATTCCCAACCTGACAGCAAGAACACTATTTCGTATTTTGGGTATAACTTGATTTATACTTGTCGGATTGATGTGATCTTGGTCTCATTTGAAAGATAAAAGAGAGATCTACAACTTTTATGAAGAACACAAGATCCAAATCCATCATCTTGGATACAAAAAATTGTATGGAAGGAAGAAACAAAATTATACACCAAATTTTAAGTTCAAATGTGTTCTAACTTGCTTCCAACCACTTTTTATGAAAGATCTTGACTTGATAAATATGTTTTGAATTTATAAAACATGTTAAGGATCTTTTCCATGGGTTTTTCAAATTTGTTTCAAGTATATAAAAGTTATGATTATGCAATTTGAAAAACACGTTTACTTTGAGAAAAACTTTGAGCTCATGCAATACAATCTACCATATACCCTCACAAATATTCTAAGTCCTAAAGATATTGTTAAGAGTGTTAGTCCCACATTGTGTGTGTCTCATTGTGTTAAGAGTGTTAGTCCCACATTGTGTGTGTCTCATTGTATTCTTCAATTGGTTTGCTATATAATAGAACCAATATTGTATAGTTTAATACAACAAGGATTATTATCAATTCCTCTTGTATCTTGATATTTAACATGGTATCAGAGCCTAACAAGAGGAATCTTAATCCGCTTAACTTAGTTCACTTTTCCATAATTTCAATATGGTTATAGAGAGATATCACCCTCCTTGAGGGATTCCCGTTGCTATTTCTTTTTCGGGTTTTTCTTAGTATGCTCTGTGACTGCAGCTTAGACTGATCTGTCACATCAGAAAAGAATGATCCTTGGGAAGCTGTTGGGTTGACCGCCGTTGATCGACCACCGTTGATTGTCGTCTCCTGCGACTTTTTTGATGACTTTCCGGCGACTTTTCCGACGACCTACTAGCGTCTCCGACGACTTTTCCGACGACCCACCGCCGTCTCCGGTGACTTTTCCGATTCTGCGAAGCTTTTTTTTTAATCTTCTTTCTTCCCAAGATGGACTATTTATACTATTCATCATCCATCTTGAGGGGGAGCACCTTCCATGTTGCTGATGGTCATTCCAGCACAATTGTCTTTGCCGATGATCATTCCGGCACCGAAGTTCCTCTTGAGGGGGAGCACCTTCCATGTTGCTGATGGTCATTCCAGCACAGTTGTCTTTGCCGATGATAATTCCGGCACCGAAGTTCCTCTTGAGGGGGAGCACTTTCCATGTTGCTGATGGTTATTCCAGCACAGTTGTCTTTGCCGATGATAATTCCGGCTCCGAAGTTCCTCTTGAGGGGGAGCACTTTCCATGTTGCTGATGGTCATTCCAGCACAGTTGTCTTTGCCGATGATAATTCCGGCTCCGAAGTTCCTCTTGAGGGGGAGCACTTTCCATGTTGCTGATGGTTATTCCAGCACAGTTGTCTTTGCCGATGATAATTCCGGCTCCGAAGTTCCTCTTGAGGGGGAGCACTTTCCATGTTGCTGATGGTCATTCCAGCACAGTTGTCTTTGCCGATGATAATTCCGGCTCCGAAGTTCCTCTTGAGGGGGAGCACTTTCCATGTTGCTGATGGTTATTCCAGCACAGATGTCTTTGCCGATGATCATTCCGGCATCTTCCATGTTGATGTTCATTCCGACGCCATTTTTAGCACATTGTTGATTTTTGGTTTCTCATATAGGAGATTTATTTTGATGTTATGTTACTTGGTCATTTCATTTTGTTGATGTAGCACTGTTGCTTTTGGTTCCTAATAGGAGTATTATTTATGTATCAAGCTTGTAGCATATGATCTATATGCTACAGCTTGAGGGGGAGTGTTAAGAGTGTTAGTCCCACATTGTGTGTGTCTCATTGTGTTAAGAGTGTTAGTCCCACATTGTGTGTGTCTCATTGTATTCTTCAATTGGTTTGCTATATAATAGAACCAATATTGTATAGTTTAATACAACAAGGATTATTATCAATTCCTCTTGTATCTTGATATTTAACAGATATATTCTAAATATGATTTTAGACTTAGCTTCATGTCTTGTGTCTTGGAACTTTACTTGAGCTTGATGCTTTGACTTGTTGGATATGACAATACTTGACATTTTGTTGGTTCTGAACATTTTTCATCATGGTTATGATATTGTGCTTCTCTTAGATGTTGTCTTTAATCTTTGTGCTGCTCTTCTAATTATTCCTTGTTGCTCTTTATCCAATGATCTTATTACTTTGATATGTCATTACTCTTCTTGTGTGGCTACATCATACATCTTCAATATCCATATATGGTTGATGCTTTTTGCTCTTGATTAATATTCTTCTATTTTTGGTGTTGCCACTTTATAATCATCAAAACATATATTGTATCTACAAAACTTGTCCTCCACACCCTTACACACCCCCTCCGAAGTAGATTTCTCAGCCATATCGTCATCCATAGGGCTATCATCATACCCATACTCCTTTGGTTTCTTCACACTTCTTTTTCCAGTTGATATTTTCCGTCAGTTTCCGGTGACTTCCTCTCTTTTTCTTTGAGAGAAGTCATCATATTCCGTTCGACTCACAAAGCTATCAACAATCAGTCTAATGCATTAGAAGAAAAAAATTAAAACACTTACAAAATTTTCAATCTCGATTACTCAAAGTGAACAACATTTTATAAGTTTATTGTAATTATTTAGCTTTGATGTTTCTACACTGAATGTAGATAAGTTATCTATATTTATTTCCAAAACAACGTCATTTTGAGTTGAAAAATTAAAAAGTTATAATAAGAAATACTATTATAACCCTGAAATAAATTATAATTATAAAAATACTTTAATTTCTGTTCCAAAATGATGTTATTTTGCATTTAACGTAAATACATTAATTACAGAAAAAATGAACCATTTACTTTTTTAGTAATGGTTTTATGTAAATAGCGTATGTGAAATAAAATTGTGGATCCAAATATAAAATATCTTTATAGGGTTTTTCATCTATAATTTAACATGATCAGAAAAAATTTCCTACACTCACAACATTTTGTGGGGGCCACAGCAAAAAGAAAAAGAAAACTCTGGCACGCAAAATGAATCTCTATAACATAACACAAACACTTTTCCTACAACATAACTCTTATAAAACCCATCTTTATATTATGAAGTTTCATATGTTCTTCTGACCTTGGTATTTCAATGAACAAATGTTATCAGAATCCTGTATAAAGCATGGGATTAAAATATATTATTCAAACAAATAAAAATACTGAATCTAAAAAATATATATATAATAAGAAACATGAAAATAATTTCTCAAATAAAACAAGTATGTCGAGTATAATTAAAATTATCATTAGAGAAGTTTATTGTAATAAAAATTTTCGCCATGTTTTTGTGCAAATCAATCTGAAATATATTGCGCATATGTGAGATAAAATTGTGAATCCAAATATCAAATGTCTTTTTATATTGAAGATTAATTTCCAT
This sequence comes from Gastrolobium villosum, assembly GCA_032173675.1. Taxonomy (NCBI): domain Eukaryota; kingdom Viridiplantae; phylum Streptophyta; class Magnoliopsida; order Fabales; family Fabaceae; genus Gastrolobium; species Gastrolobium villosum. Next base: position 120,256 of record JAVKPL010014527.1, read on the forward strand.
AATTGGTTTGTGATATATACTCATCCCACGCAAGATATGGGGTCTAACCCATTTGTACTCAAAAAGTCTAATAATAAAGACTTAAAAAGTGAGTAAACGTATTCATTATGTGTACATATCATCTCGCAAATGTATAATTATTGCAATAGCAGCTCAGGCTCTAAAACATTCTTAACAAGATATATACGTGATTTCAGTTATGTCTAAAGGAAATTGTCCACAAATAGGTATATTATGCACAGAACAAGTTATAGAAGTCCTCTCAAATCACCAATGAGATTTAGTGCTGCCATAGTGAGGCGACATAAGCATGTCACTCAGCCATTATATGATGAGAGACTCGAAACTCATGTATGTTCATCATATCCATTTTAACTTAAGTTTATTGATCAAATATTGACTCTAGTGTCTTGTAAGTATCTCCCTCAATTTATCTCAACCAAACAAAACCCTCCATTACTGGCATGACTATTCCACGGGAGCATCCCACGACAAGAAATTATCTTACGTGTCATCCTAGGATTTCAAATATACAAGAATATTGGATATAAAAGAATTGAAATATCTAGATTTAATTGTTTTATGTATACTTGTGGTTATCAAACTCATCGGTAAAAAGATGTTGAGTTGGATCACACACGGTTGAGTCTAGTCCAATAACAATATGCAGTAAATTTGTTTCGAGATGGATGTTGTCGCAAGATGCTCCTGTAGAATACTTGTGTCGGTATTGGAGTGCTTTGTTTGGTTGGGACAAATGGGGGGAGATATCTCCAAGATACTTCAATGCTCAAGTTAATATTTAATCAACGAGCTTATGTAAAGATGGATAAGATTATCATACTTGGGCTTTGTGCCTTTCATTGTATAGTGGTTGAGTGACCTACTTATGCCCCCCTCAGTATGGTGGCACTTAATTTCATTAGATGAGTGACCAACTTATCCTGTAATGGGATGCCTATTTGTGAGTTATGTCATTTAGTCATAGTTGAATCATGTACTTATCTCTTAGCCATTAGCTATTGAGGAGACTGTGGAGCTCCGAACTGTTGTTACCATAGTTGTATGTTTGCGAGATATTGTGTAGGTAGGATGAACACGTCCAGAAGCAGATTCACTCCAAATTGCTATTGGATCATGCTACCATGTGTGATTAAGCCGAACATTTCTTGAAGTGGTGAGTTTGATAACCAAAAGTATTCCTAAAATAATTAAAACTAGATATTTTAATTATTTGATATCCAATATTTTCATACATTTGAAATTCTAAGATGGCACCAAAATAATTAATTATTTTACACAACCGTGTCTTAAATTTTTTAAAATTTTCAGGATACATTATAAAATAAAATAAAACTCATATTCATTCTATTGGCAACTCCCGTTCGAAAATTCGAATTATAAAATCAATCCGTCCCATATCAACAACCCAATTGTACTAACCATTTTTGTCAATATTCTAAAAATTTAATTATCATCCTTTTGTAGTAAAGTTGTATCATGTGTGTATATATATATATATATATAATGTTGTATCATGTGTACTCTAGAAAAAAGAAAAAAGTTGGATCACGTGTGATGTGTGTTTCTCTAAAATGAAGCCCAAAAATTATGTACGTTGTGGACACTCGTAAAGATTACATGACTTAATTTTACTAATTTTGTACGTCTCTTGCTTTTTACCTGTTGGTCCAAAAATAGCTTTGCTACTCTCTTTTTCGGAGAGTATTTAGTGTGAATCGGGACCACCATTTTTTAGGTGATCCCTTAGGGTAAATAAGAAGGTAAAATCGGAAAGAGAGAAAATAATAAGGATAAAAAAAAAATTAATGTTGTGAGAGGGAACATCATAAGATTCAGTGGTCCTAGACCATATAAAATATTTCTTTTTTTCCCTCCTCGTCTCTGTTCACCAATTCTTCAGAAAGGTTACGAGCGTGTGTGGATCAAATATGAGATGAAGATAACGCACATTCCAATGCATATTTTCATTGCTTCCAGAGTTCCAGTATCATCTTCGACTTGTCCTAGTACTTATTTTTCTAACATGTATAGATCTTCCTCATTCCACATAAGAATGCAAAGATGTAGTTGAGACACGTGCACGTTTATGTCCTACGGTTCTCACTTCTCAGCTAGGTCACATCACGTGGAGTGCAAGCTCATTAATTCCAATCTGTCCTTTAATTGGGCTTTTGGGATGTTGGACGCAAAAAAAAAAATTATTTGAAAAAGGATATGTATTTATCTTTTCTATACACACAATATTTTGTAAGACCCATATATTTTGAAGAAAAAAATTACGGCACGTAAAATGAATCTCTATAACATAACACAATCATTTTTTTCTACAACATAACTTTTATAAAACCTATTTGAAAATTATGATTTTTAGAATTATGATGAAAAAATAAATTTTTTAAGAATACTATCAAAAAATTATTTGATAGATCAAAATATTTCAAAAAATATTGAGTTAATTTTCTTAATGATATGCTTAATTGTGTTAACTTTTTTCTTGCAATGAAAATCCTATAAATGACATTTTCAGATAATTTTATACACAAAATAAAATATCAAAAAAAAAAATTAAAAAAAAAATTAGAAATCTCATAAGAATTATGGATAAATAAAATTACCGTATTTAGTTTTTCAGGAATCCTAAAATATACCTTATACCCATGGGGCGGACCTACATAGGGGCGTGCATGGGCGGCCGCCCCCTCTAAAATCTGAAAAAAAATGTTTACAGCCCCAAAAGAATACATAGTATGTTTCATTTTTCATAACTGGTGGGTTACTTTAACAAAACTAGCATTGTGTGCCCTTTGGATCTGAAATGAGTTGCATTGATTTCATCTTGTTGATGATCGGTACAGTGTTTTTGTTCAAAGCTTTCAATTTCACTTTCCGAGTCTCCTTCTTTTGCTTCATTTGATACCCAAAATCTGTTAGCATGAAAAAGAAGCTTGATACCCATTTTCCTGTTGTGAGTATTTTCACTTTCTCTTTGTAAATTTTTGATCTTTTTGTAATTTCATGTTGTTCGAATGCTCAAAAACCAGAAGAAAGTGAAAGGAAAAAAATGGGTATAAAATACTTGTAGTTTGCAATAATTTTTGAAATTTATTTGTTTAGCTTTATGGTGCTTGATAATTGAAGTAGATGAGTCTGTAGTGATGTGGGCATTATAGAACTTTATGATGTTAGTTTTAGGTGCTTGCCTAATTTGGGTTCCACGAGCTTCCCCATCTGTTTGGATTTATTTTAGTTATGTGATTATATTTGTTATTAAAGTTATTTAATGGATGCATATCTTGAGATCGTTGTACATATTTTTTGGTCTAAGATTGTGATTCTCCTATTTTTCATCGTTGACATGACATATGGCAATGAAATAATCTATTTTAAATTCATCAATTTAATATACTTGTTAAATTATATTTTATTTAAAATTCTATAAGTTGGATTTATTAAAATTTTCGCCCCCCTTCATATAATTTTCTGGATCCGCCATATGATTAATTATCAAAACTAATTGATTATTTACAAATCTTTAATTATGATGTCATTACTTATTTACGTAATTATTCAAACCTTTTATAAAAAATATTAATTTATAATTTATTAAGTATTAACATCTTATAAATTATTATTTTATTTTTGATGTCCCATCATTTAATAATGGTATCAAAACATGGAATAAGTTATATTTACAAATTTTTTATTTATAAACTCTTACAAATTACATTATCTTCTCTCAAGAGAACATTAGATTTCACTATGTTCTCCTGGAAGAAGATAATATAATTTAAAAAATTTTGTCAAAAATTTTTTGTAAACAAATCATTACCCTCTAAACATAATATAGTTTTCCTTTGTATTACTATTCAACTCACGATGATCAACTTTTTGTTGAAGATTTTAGCATTCTTTCTTACCTATTTCTTTTCAACAAATTAATATGGGGTCTTCTTTTACCAAAAAAAAATAAAATAAAAAAATATGGGGTCTTGAATTCTTACAAATTTTATTCATAAAAATTGGCTTTGCTAGCTTAACTGGTAAATCAATCGGTACAAGATTATTCTAACTCAATATAGTTATATAGTGTTTTGTTGGGAGATATTTGTCCTTCTTATAATATTTTCTCGACCGAATTAATTAATTAGTGGAGGGATTTTTAAAAGAATTTAAAAAAATTAAACATGAATTATGTCATTAAGACTTAAGAGACTTGCGCAATTTTAGTATTTCACATAAGGGAATCCAAATATGACCGAATATACTTAGTGTCGTTTGTAAGAATTTTTTATAAATATAACTTTCCTTATATATATATATATAGGATTCGTCACTTCTACTATTGATGCGGATGAGAAATTTCGCATCATATTTATACTAGGATCCACTACGGATCTTGTTATTTAAAAATAAAGGATCCACATGCATATCCTAACTTCTTATCTGTTGCTGCAAAAATTTTCTTCTACAACAATAATAGAAGGACATTTGATATATATATATATATATATATACATATATATATATACATATATATATATACATATATATATATATGCAACCCTCAGTTAATGTCCTATTTGTAATTTTAAAATCGACCCTATATATAACACAAATTTCTTTTTTTAATCTTACATCTCTGTCAATAAATTACTTATTAACGTAAAACTAGACCAAATAAATAAAAATAATAACAATAATTATTATTATTGATTGCTAAAATAAAATTGTAATATATGAGTAAAAATGTATATTTAATATTAAATTAAATGTTTACCAAAAAAAGACTAAATTAATTTAATAAATATTTTTTAGATTTCTCCTCCAATTCATTCATTACTCAATTTATCCCATCAATTCAGTCTGGATCTCAAGAGAGACAAAATTTTCCGAGCACATCACGATTGAGTTCGAAATCACTTATTTAGTTAAAACAACTTCATATTAATTAATTGGGAAAAGATATTATAACAACTAATTTGTGTTACTACCATGTTATTATCAATCAATTTCATCATTAGATCGCTTATGTTGATCCAACGATTATATTTATTTTCATCTTTGGATGGAAATAAATATAACCGTTGGATCAACATAAGCGATTTAACGGTGAGATTAATTGATAGTAACATGGTAGTAACACAACTTAGTTTTGTTACAATATCCTTCCCCTAATTAATTTAAACATTTTCGTTAAACTTTTTGACAAAAAAAATTTCGTCGAAATTTTTAGCGAAACACATTTTCATTGAAAGTTTTCGACTAAATATTTTCGTCAAGTTTTTTGATAAAAAACATTTCCCTCAAAATTTTCAACGGAACACATTTCTGTCAAAAAATTTCGACAGAAAAAATATTCTGTCAAAATTCTTTAGAGAATCTAATTTCATCAAGTTTCGAATGAAACATTTACCTCAAAACAATTTCCGTAGAAATTTTCGTCAAAACGCATTCCTATCGAAATTTTGAACGAAAAAACATTATGTCAAATTTTTTGACGGAATTCTTTTTTCATTTAAAACATTTGATGGAGGAAATCATTTTTGTCAAAACTTTTCACGAAAACTAAATTTCGATAGAAAACTTAATTTTGTAAAAAATTTCATAAGAGAAAAAACTTCATCGCTTTTCGACAAGAAGTATTCCGATGAAAAAATAATTTTGTGACAAAATTATCGTTATTTGCAACGTAGAAATTGTGACGAAATTTTGTGAAGAAACCAAGTCAAAAATGGGTCAGGTCGGATTTGACCCACTTCAGAAACCAAGTCAGGTCAGATCCGATCCGGTTCTGATCTAGTTCAAAAAAATCCAAACCAAGTCAAACCTGACTTGGATCGAATTAAAGCGAGTCGGATCAAAATACCTGACTTATAAAAACCAAATTGGATCGAGTCGGCACAAAAACATGACCCGACCTGACCTATGCATAGCCCTACCTACCACAATGGTATCACTAAATCATGCATAGTTGATCAACTAAACAAGATCTTTGTTCTAGCATAAGCAACACAAATTTATGAGTAGCATTGTTACAGTTAATCTAATCAAGTAAATGGACCATTTTAAATTAAAAATTAATTAACAATGCTTGATGATAATTTGAATCTTGACGTGTCAAGGGAATCAGCACCAAGTAATGGGGTGAAACCTGAAGCTTCTTTCTCAAATTTTTTTCTTCAAAACCTGAAGAAGAATTTCTTGTTCCTTGTTCAAATCTTCAATCTTTTTTTCTGCAGCTTTGAGCTGATAAAGAAGAGGAGACATTTTAACAAATATGCAATTAAATTTAAAATGGACAAAGCAATTTTAGGGGTTAGATAAATTCATCGAGTACCATATTCATTGTCCTCCTATTTGGTTTCAGTTGAATCTACATCTTTAATATTAATATTCACCTCAACCAAGATTTAGAAACAAATTTGCAAATTACATTTCTATTCCTCTCAAGCTCAAAGGAAAGTTTTACCAAACAATCATAATGCCACAGACACAAACTTTATGTACCGAATGTTAGGTTGTATAGTGCTAACAAGAGTATTTAGTGCTGTAGAGATGAGAATGTTGTTTGGGATGGGCAAATCACTTGTTAAAATTAAAATCGTTATTTGGACATTCGGTGCCATTACTAGAGCATCGATGGGAGGGTTAATAACTTTATCAAAATTGAATATAATTAACCATTGTTTAATTTCAAAATTATCCTTAGTATCCAAGCATTGCTGACGATGGACTGTACAATACTTTGCTAAAATTTTGAAATTATTAATGTTTAATTTAGTGAAATCTCACTATGCTTATCCGTTAGGGCTTCGGCCATAACCATTTCACTTATAAACGAAAAGGCCATCATCAAACCAAGCTATTCTGTTATTTCTAGCACAGATGTCTAGAAGACAAAAGGCCATGATCCAAACCTGAGTTTCAAGAGATTTACACCGGTCTTTCTCACGCTGCATAGCCTGCAATACTTCCCCCACAAGTTCTTCCTCCTTCCACTCTAATCTATAACCCAAAAGCACAAAAAAGAAGGATAAGAGTCAATGAATTAGGTTAAATAAAGAAACCAAGGTTTGCAGTGAAATTTATAAAATTACAACATACCTTTCCTTCAGCTCACGTTTCTCCTTTTTTAACTTCTCCACAGTTTGTAAATCAGCATCAGATAGTGGTTGCTCACCATCACTAACATCTTGTACCTGCAGTTCAAACACAGTTTAGGATCCATTGCCAAATAACACAAGAAAAAAAAATGTCAAGATAAAATGCATCTTAAGCTCTTAGCCATCTAAATCCACCCTTTTCAAGCCTCACATATCACCAGCACTTGCTCAAGTTGCAATGTAAGTATGTATACTGGCAGAAAAAATAGAAAGAAGACAGAGAGAAATAGAGAGAGATGATCATATGCATGACCTTCAGCATAGATTCTCGTGTGGACTCTAAGGCTTTTCCACTTGATGTAGTCTCTTGAAAACATTCATTCTCATTTTCAAATGACTTTTTAGCATTAGATGTCTTTTGATTACCACCTTTTGCTTGTTTCTTAATTTGATCACTGATATCATCACAAGATGAGGATTGTTCAGATGAACTTTGTATCCTACTTTTAGGAGAGGCTGACAAACAACTATTTATGTATGCACTATATCTTTCTGGTTCCTTTCGTCTCCGTTTCTGATTCGAATTATAACACAGTTTGTCTGATGCCAATGCTGTTCCCTTGCCATCTGTGGCAGAATATTTCCTTTTTGATTGAGATGATTCTTGAACATAACTGGTAGATGTCTCTACAAAACAAGATACATTTGTAGAAATCACAAGGTCATCCATAATAGGATTTCACTCACCACGAGAAAGCACCACATGTATCAAACTACAACAAAGTAAGGCCTCATATCATACCTTTATCGGCAGAGCCGCTGATTTGTTTCTTACTTGGATTGGAAGAATAACCAATTTCACGGCAGTTAGAGTACCTAAATAAAGAAGAAAATAACGAATTAGTAAAGTCAAAATACTTCATAGTTTATTCAAACAATTGTCATGAATAATCCAATGGAGAATAAAGAATCACCAATATTTCTTCTGCAGTTGTATCAGTCGTGTCTCCAGTTTCGTTAAAATTGATGTATGCTCAAAGTCTTGCTTAGCATGAGCAGGTTCAACAAAGTTGGCTTCCAACACAGCTGCAAATGGAAATGAACCATATCCTAAATGAGTATAGTCAACTTGATAAGAGGATCTCAAAAGAGCACAGGAAAAAGTGTCACCTATGACCCCACGCCCACCACTTCCTGCTGGATTCCAGATCTTCCAGAATGGCTGACAATCATGAAAACCACCAGTAAGAATAAACTCTAATGACAACGTTTGGACCTCTACAAACTGAACCTAACTCCCCCAAGTCCAAGAATCCACCAAAAGGGAAAGTCCACAATGATTGCTTTATCATAAAACAGCTTCTGAACTTAATCCCCCTAACAAAAAACTACTAACGCTTCTGAGTAGTTCAAAGGAAGTCTTGATTATTTGAACAAAAGTGAATATCTAGAGTTTTTCATTTAATTTTCAAATTCCAACCAAACAAATAAATGTTAATTTAATTCAAAAGAAACTCCTCATAAAAAAGCCAGTTTGAAAACAGACACAGCAAACAATTTTACGAACAGAATCGAATCGACATGGATGAACCTTAACAAAAACACAGGAGATAAAGTGCAACAACAGTACAAATATATATATATGTCTATGTCAAATGACCAATTATAGATTAAAATCAACAGACGCAAGTTAACAACTGAGAAAATATTCTTTATTATCTCAAAAGCAATTGGACCACAAAAACTTCAAAAGGGAAGAGAGGAGGATGAGCTTCTTCAGATACAAGATAAAATAACCAAAAAACTACAAACCCCACCTTAATAAGTCGATTATTGTGATAAACATTAAACCCTGAAACATCAACATGATGAATTGCATCCTTGACAAATCCGATAGTAACAAGAGCAACCATCTGTCATAAGATCTAGATGAAATCATTCTGCTGCAAGTTAGGAAGATCAAACTTTAAATTAAATCGACATTACATTTGAATCCTTTGGAATCCCATCAGCGCCCGATTGTGGCTTGTATGTCACCTCCTGAGACATCATCATATCATTCACTATATCGTGATGCAAAACATCTTCCCCTCGAAGAATAATTCGGAAGCCCGGTGGAAACCTCAGGTATAAAATTGAGGCATAACTCTGGATAGACAAGAATAATAATCACGAGAAATATGATAATACACACACGAAAGGCAGATTCACATGTATATTAAATATGAAATTGAACTAAATCTTTTTGATCAATCTTTAAATAAGTTTTCTTTCTAGAGTCTATGTCTAATTAATTCTCCATTTTCAAGGTTTCAACTTTGAAAACCTTTACTTAATTAACATATACACTTACAGACCAGGAATACAAGAAACAACATAATATGCTGATGTCTGAAACAAATAATAATAATCTTGAATTACCCTTAGTGAATGTTGGTAAGTTAGGAAGTGTCTAGAGTTGGGAAACTGTTCAGCCATTTGTCTTTTTTTCTCATCCCGATTTACACCTCTTATTTGAATATCCTGACACAAAACATAAACATGTCAAAATTTGTTTAAAATAAATGGAAGTTTTTTTCTTTTCTTTTGTAAGGACGGATAATATAATTCAGTCATCAGACATACATGTGCGTCTGCATCAAAATCAAGTTCTGGCTGACCTTGATCATCCTCCCAAAGATTGTATATGATTATTCTTGTACCATGACCTTTCATCAGGTTGAACTGAAAATTGTATTAGAGTAAGACAACATTTCAAATACCCCCTCAAATATCAAGTGATTACCTGACGAAGTAGATCAGCCTCATTGGAAAATGGGGACCATTGAACTATTGTTTCAACATTTTTATTCCAATCTTCCAGAGAAGTTCGTATCATACTATTCCATTCTTGTCCATCTCTTCCATAGTCCAGCTTTCATTTCAGTATAAACAACATTTAGATGCATGTTAGAGGAACATAAATTCAAATAATCAAATTCAATAGAAAACACCTTCTCAACCATGAATGTCTCTCACAGAAATAGATTCATCCAATCTACAAACATCCCACCCCATCCCATTATTTGTTACTAATGAATCAAATTATTATTTTTGTTGGTGATAACACAAACCTTAAAGCTGAAAATAAGATAATTAATTGCAAGCACAGTTGCTACGGTGATCAAGGATAAATCTAGAATTAAGATGTAACATATGTCCATGGGAATTCGACAATCCTTGAGTAGATAAATTAGACTCTCCCATTAATTCACTATTTCAATATAATAGTGTAAGCTATAATTATATAATACCTCAAAAGATAAAGTTCATTAATTGACAGGCGCAAGGCCTCTTGCAATTACTGATGTGGCTACGTGTGTCCACGTGAGTGCATACATGCAGGTGCGCGTACATGTGTGCATGTAAATTAAAACAAATAAGGAAATAGTACAAATTACCATGGGTACTACAATGTCTTCCTTCCGTGTACTCCTCAAAAATGTGTAAGACAGCAAGGAAATGCTTTGTGTAGAGCTAATAACAATGTCCAAATCACCCAGTTAGATAGAGAAGCATGCCATGATAAACAATGGTTATTGAAATACGAATATAACAAATTCATCCTCAAGCATGACCATAAACGCTGATAATTATTAATGACAATTCTACAATTATTGATAAATGGACACTTGTTTCTCCGAACAATAACAAATTACAAAACCATCAGAGTGCAGCAAACAAGGAACTTTTCAAAATGAAGCATTTTAAATTGCACCCATAATGTAAGCACACTTCTCACAATTACAAAAACTTCTTCCACCAAGAGCCACAAATAATAAACGATGTCAGTTCATTTGTCTTTTTAATGCGGTAAAAGGAAGAATTACTAAACAAAAAAAAAAATATTCCATGAAACCCCAACTTGAGAGGGTAAGAGAGAGGGGAAAGCTTTATGTAATCTTACCCTTAACTTTTTTTGCAAAAAGATTGTTACCTATTTACTTCATATAATTTTAACTTATGAATAAAATAATTATTCAATATCTGCAATGAGAAGTTAACATTACATTGCACTGCTAATGGTGATACGTATAAATACTTGACCTCGGTATATGCAAACGAGCATCCTAAAGCCAACAAATACTACAACACCAACTATTTATTACTTGAAGAAAGATATAACAAATACTAAAATTACTAAAAAAAGGGCCGACCCAGTTCAAATACTCACTTCGTGAGTGTCTGGGGAAGGGAATACTCTAGGCAGTCTTTCCCCTGCTTTTTTGCAGAGAGACTGATTCGAACCCGCGACCTGACACATCACGGCAAGCAAGCTTACCGCTGAGCCAAGCCGGCCCTTCACTAAAATTACTAATTCAGAAATTAATTTTCTCTACATGCAGAATACATCTCCAGCTTGGAAAGAAAATTGAATGAAACAATGAGAAAGTTAAACAAACCTCTTCCCATCTTTCCCATGACAACGGGAGAATACAATTACATCAGCCCCGAGCCTCATGGTACTTGTTTTAAAGCCATTTCCATCTATCACATAAACACTAAAACATCAGTATACTCTCTGGAATGAAATATTCAAAAAGATTTATCTTCTGAAATGAAATATTAAACAAGATTTATCTTCTCCCCTAAACTAAAGGTTTACATCGTCCAATTGTATTTGCCAATTTGATTTTCTTGGAATACCCCAGCGACATGCATTGACGCATTTTATCAGGATCCATCCCACCACCATCATCTGAAATAACAATCAACAATACAATGTTTTAGATTTCAAAACAGAAAAAGAAGGGAGAGTATAAAATCTTCTATTCGGTCTCTAATCACAAGACATTCATAAATCAAATTTTTAAATCTTTTTCTAATATTCTTATCATGTAACATTAGAAATACTGCTTCTAATGAAAAAAAGGTGCAGTGCTGATTGTACTTTGGATATCAATTTAAAGAAAGAAAACAAATTATAGATGAAATAAAGGTGGGATTAGAAATTTAAAGGAATCCGAATGAGTTCTAAATTGCCAATCGTATTCCATCATGTACTCGTTTAAGACAAGGAAGGTCCCAACAAACATTGAACATTTTATGCAAGAATTTCTGAACAGATCAGAAATATAAATTGACAAAAAAAAAAAAAATAATCATGGAAGAATAAAAGCCACATATTTCTATGAAATCCTACTGGGTATTCTTGCACACAGAAGCATGAATAAAGCATAATCCTCTTTTCTATCCCTTTCTATTACCAAAACAAATCATCAAAATTATCAATCTGCTACATTTTGTTTCTTTCCATAGATCTATTAAGTAAACAATTCCTAAATGACAATACCTTCAATCAGCAACATCCTGGTGCCATCTTTCTCACTTTCAAGCATATCTACATTAACATATGTAGCTCCATTACAAACCTGAATTCAAAATTCAAGAAGTAAGTAAATAAGGGAAATAATCACAACCAGTACTTAATAAAACAAGTGAAGTGAGGAATACCTCATCCAATGAATTGTCCAAAAGCTCAGCAAAAGCTGCAGAAAAATAATCAATCTAAGCATGCTAAATAAAAATAAATGTCTAAGAACCAATGGGGGGAATATAAATTCACTCGATATCACTGAAATGATTAACCACTGATACAAACATGCCCAGATTACCTCCAAGAATCCACTTATGACGTGTAGCATTAGAATGTAGAACCTTAGGGTGAACTCTGGCGTGATCCATACCAACTGCAGATTTTACAGTAAATATCAGGTTATGGTGCATTGTCAAGAACAGAGGCAAATCTTATATTATAAAGGAATCTTATACTATAAAGGAATTCCGATCTTTGGAAACCTTGATGAGGTGTCACTGGTTCAATCTCATCTTTGTATTCACATTACACAATTTTAAGAAGTTTCCTTTAATGGTAATATGGTAATGTAATAAATACAAAAAAAAAATTATTTTCAACAGGATTTGTTACTTTAAATCAATTGTAGAGATCGCTTATGAGTGTTGGTGGCAGACAAGTCAATCTCATCTTTCGTCGTATTTCATGGTGTGTGGGTTTAGGTTTCGTCGTATTTCACAATCAGGTATTCTTTTCCGGTTCTTCAATTTTGAATTCTCTATCATGCATGTTTTTTTTTTTCCTCTGATTTCGTTGCTAAAGTTGAATTCTTTGGAATGAGTTTTAATTTTTCTTTTCAATTTCTGATCTCCTATTCTCTCTGTTGTAGTGGAAATCGTGAAAATCCCTTCACAATTAGGTATTCTTTTTCAGTTCTTCAATTTTGAATTCTCTATCATGCATTATGTTTCTTTTTTTTTTCTTTTTTTCCTTTGATTTTGTTGCTAAAGTTGAATTCTTTGGAATGGGTTTTAGTTTTTCTTTTCAATTTCTGATCTCCTATTCTCTCCGATGTAGTGGAAATCGTGAAAATCCCTTCGCAATCAGGTATTCTTTTCAGTTCTTCAATTTTGAATTCTCTATCATGCATTATGTTTCTTTTCATTTTTTTTATTTTGTTTTAGTTGCTAATGTTGAATTCTTTGGAATGAGTTTTATTTTTTCTTTTCAATTTCTGATCTCCTATTCTCTCTGATGTAGTCAAAATCATGAAAATCCCATCACAATCAGGTATTCTTTTTCAGTTCTTGAATTTTGAATTCTCTATCATGCATTATGTTTTTTATTTCATTTTTTTCTTTTGTTTTAGTTGCTAATGTTGAATTCTTTGGAATGAATTTTATTTTTTCTTTTCAATTTATGATCTCCTATTCTCTCTGATGTAGTGAAATTCGTGAAAATCCCTTCACAATCAGGTATTCTTTTTTCAGTTCTTGAATTTTGAATTCTCTATCATGCTTTATGTTTCTTTTCATTTTTTTCTTTTGTTTTAGTTGCTAATGTTGAATTCTTTGGAATGAGTTTTATTTTTTATTTTCAATTTCTGATCTCCTATTCTCTCTGATGTAGTGAAAATCGTGAAAATCGTGAAAATCCCTTCACAATCAGGTATTCTTCTTCAGCTCTTTAATTTTGAATTCTCTATCATGCATTATGTTTCTTTTTCATTTTTTCTTTTGTTTTAGTTGCTAATGTTGAATTCTTTGGAATGAGTTTTAGTTTTTCTTTTCAATTTCTGAACTCCTATTATGTTTGTTTCGTTCCCCACTCCACCCCTAATGTCAAGATAGGAATATCTATAATTTATTAGTAGTTTAATGTTAGCATTTGTAACAACTCAAAATTTATTTGGAAAATAAAGAGAAATAATGAAATCATCATTAATTTTATTTAAATGGAGAAAATTGGAAATCTCCTTTTATTTTGCAAGTTGATAGTATTTTCTGTTCACATCACTGCCCCTTAAAAACTTTCCTTCCTTGGCAAATTCAAATTATTAAATATTGTTAAACATTTTAAAAAGGTAAATATAAATTACGAAACAAATGAAAAAAAGTTTTATTGAGTTGTGGTGGCAGACACCTCATTCAATGCCCAACTGTCCCACTCAGCTGTTTCATGTCAGATTTTAATGATGATGATTTCTAAAATTGAATTGAGAGGCTCTTTTCAAATTTCAAATTCAAACTGATCATGATTTCTACGTTGGAATGATCAGCTCTTTTAAAACAAGATTTGATTTTTGAAATTTAAAATTTGATTTTTGATTTTTGAATGTTGACACACAACTCATCCTATTCTTCCCTAAAAATATGCAACGCCCTAAACCCTAAAAAATATATAGGATCTTCAGTTGATCTGTGTTTATCTCTCCATTGTCTCACTCTTCTATTTGTTTCAATATCTTTCCTTTCAATTTGTTGGCATTTTGCAAACTTTCTTTATTTGATTTCTTTATTTGATTCATACATTGCTTATGGTGAAAGCCAATTATAATAAAGATTTTGGAGAAAATATGATATATGTATAAGGAAGTGTAATAAAAATATAATTAAGATGGTATTAGAAAACGATCCCGTTATATAAAAATAATGAAAATTATAAACATTTTTTATGTACTAAAAAGAGAACAAACTAACATGTCAAAATAAATATATGATTTTTTTTTAAATTATGTATATAAAATTATGGGTTTAGTGTTTATCATTTTAAATGACATAACTTTGTGTCATTTTATTGAAACTACGTCATTTTGGTAGGGGTGGCAAATCGTGTTCGTGGGTCGGGTTCGGGTCGACCTGTGTCTGACACGAACACGAATAGATTCAACCCGAACACGACCCGATTAATTATTAGTGTCAAAATTCTCAACCCGAACACGACCCACTTTTTCTGCGGGTTGACACGACACGACCCGAAAAATCTTATAATATAAGTGTGATCCGTTTATTACACGACTCGCCCCAAAAAAGCACCAAATCTGATTGCAATATAACAAAAAAAAATCTTCAATAAAAAGAAACCTAGAGTGTATATTTTTTTTATATCATTCAATAAAATTACCATAATAACCTTGAAAAAATAAAAAAAAATTATATTTGCGGGTCAGAGCGGGTTCATGGGTTGACCCGTGACCCGACACGAATATTTTCGTGTTATATTTTTCCAACCCGAACACGACCCATTTATTAAACGGGTTAACCCGAACAAGAAAATTTCGTGTCGGGTCCGGGTTGGGTTGGCGGGTCGTGTCTTAAATTGCCACCCCTACATTTTGGTGTGTTTTGTCATTTTCTCTAATTTATAAAATTTAAAATAAAAAGAAAATGGAGGAGAGAGAATGTAAAAACACACCAAAACGACGTAGTTTCATTAAAAATGACACAAAGTTGTGTCATTTAAAATGACAAACATTTTTCCCTAAAATTATAAAGTGAATCTAAATAGTGTTACAAACAAATAAAATAAAACTAAATCTTATAATTATTAAATTTAAATTTGAGTCTATCCGTGTATAACATTTTTAACCAAACATTACCTTTAAGATATTTTTAACCGCAAAAATTTTGACAGCAAAATATATCTGATGACGTGTTGTATCTTAATATATATAATCTTAATCCCAACATTGGAAACTTTGCTGACGTGTCACTCTGTCCTTCATTTCAGCTTTGTGTTCACACTTGAGAAAAGTTTGAAAAATTGTCTCTTTTGGAAATCTTTTATTTTTCGCAAAAAAAATTGTAAAAAAGGTGTGATAATATTTGAAATCCAAAATTCGTTGGTGGCAAACACATGTATTAATGTCCACTACTTTCTGCATGGGTAGGTTAAAATGTATTAATATGTCATTATTTTTTGCATTGGAAGGTGAAACAATATTCAAATTCAAAATTTAAACTGTGGGAAAAGAACTCATCATTAATATTGCACTTATTTTTGCATAGTAATTATTGACCCTATTACTATTCCAATAAGTCGGGGAGCTATGATTACAGTCAGAGTTTCACAACACGTCCTTATATTTCGTAGCCTTCTAGCACAAGACATTCTTAAAAGTCAAAAAAAAAAATAGTTATAATAATAGCACGCACCATAATTTCCATAGTAATAAACTTGAATTAAATATAATTAAAAAATAAATATTTAATATCACAATTAATTGCACATTGTAAATCACAATTTTAGTAAAACACTACATATAATTATTCAAAACGTATATTTTTTAAAACAATACTTATTTTTTGATATTGAAATTGTTCACATAATTAAGTAATATAATTGTTTTGTAATGCAGAAAATCAGAAAAAGTAAAATAATCAAATGAAAAGTGGACAACGAATTTTAACCAACCGACAATTTTGTGGGTCTACCACAAAGATTGGAAGTTATCTACAACTAGAGCTTTGCGCTTTCATGACAAAGAGGAGGGGAAGTCGCTTCGCTCATTCCTTCTATATTGGATACTTTTATATTGGATATGTATTTTGAACATGAATAAAATTATAAAAATTAGAAAATTACAAGTCAGTTTGAAATTAGAAAGGTTGGAAACTGACATTTAAATGTTTGAAATTTAACTCCATATTTCAATATGAAGGTAGATGGTTGCCTTCTTCATACGTCTGACTTTTTTGGCTTTGTCTCAATGGCTTATTTGTAATGCTGCATTTTTCCAATCATAATGTTGGAAAATGGTAAATGCAAGTGGCAGACAAGTGCATTAATATCCTACTTCTTTTTTAAATTTTGTAAATATAATTGTAATAAATGAAAGTTCATATGTGAGATAAAATATAAAAATCTAGACGTAACTATAAGAGCCTTTTTATGTGGATAAATATAAAAATCTATTAGATGCTAATAGTTAGAGTGGCTAACTGACATCGGCCCGGAGGAATGACCCACCAACATATTTTTTATAATTAAATTAAAATTTCATCTTTTTTTATAATTAAAAGCATAAATCTGATTTTAATTTTTGTAAATACAAATTTGTAAAATTCCAAATATTAACGACACAAATTATTGCAAAAAATAATTGTTCATTATTATTTTTTAAACGTGATTGTAATAAATGAAAGTTCATATTTGAGATAAAATATAAAAACCTAAATGCGACTATAAGAACTTTCTTTGTGGATAAATATAAAAATCTATTACATGTTGATAATTAGATGTGGCAAACTGGGCCTCGGCCCGCAGGGCCGGCCCACTAACATATTTTTATAATTAAATTAAAATTTCATCTTTCTTCTTTAATAATTAAAGTTCATAAATCTGATTTTTATTTTTGTAAATACAAATTTATAAAATTTCAAATGCTAACGACACAAATCATTGCAAAAATAATTATTTATTATTATTTTTTAAATTTGTTGTAATAAATGAAAGTCCATCTATGAGATAAAATATAAAAACCTAAATGTAACTATAATAATTTTTTTATATGGATAAATATAATAATGTATTACATGCTGATATATAATGCTGACAATTAGAGGTTGCAAACTGGACTCGATCTGGAGGACTGGCCCACCAACATTTTTTTATAATTAAATTAAAAAAATTCTCTTTTTCTTTTATAATTAAATTCCTAATTCTGATTTTAATTTTTGTAAATACGAATTTGAAAATTTTCAAATCCTAACTACACAAATCTTTGCAAAAAAATATGTAAGTATTATTACTTTGTAAATTTGATCTATCTAAATGAAAGTTCAACTCTGAAAAATAATAAAGATGAGTAAAACTTTGTAATTTTTGAATGACTACATGACAAGATAAAATGCAGCAATATATTTTTATGTGTTGCGTTACGAGTGAATCGCGGAATGAGTTTTATAACTTTTGCAAGTATACGTTACGCATCTTTCTTATTACCTTGATATCAAGCACAACATTTAAATTTTTTATTTCAAATACATTATATTAAGTTGCAAATCACTTGGATATTTTGAGTTTTAATTAAGTCTTTATTAATTATTAATTTTTATATTATCATCATCATGTTAAAATACATGTTTTGTTACCTGCATATGTCAATATGTTTTATAGTGTAGCTCAGCATCGTTATTTAATTAGAGTTTGAAAAAAGATATATCTTTTTTGTTTATTCCTACATCATGCTCTTATATTTAACAAAAAAAATATTATTCATAATATTGATTTTAAATTTACGGAAAGTTTTACAAGACAAACAAATCGATTTTTTTCCCCGTGCATCAGCACGGGTAATAAACTAGTTCAAAGAACTAAAAAAAACGAAAAACTAGAAAAAAAATTAAAAAAATCAAGAGCTGCTTCAATTAATATCAACAACACCTTCATCTTATTTTTCACCTTCTCATATTTTTGTTACACAAAGCAAATGTAATGTGATAAAATTCTTTCAATTCGGAATAAACATCAGCACTGAAAAAACAGGACCACTAATAATCACAAGGCTAAAACATAATAAGGTTTGCAATAAGTAAAGAGCTAGAACATAGTAAGGTTTGCAATCAGTAATTAGCCATCAATTCATTGTTAAGAAATATAATAAACAAAACCCTCTCGAAACAGAGAAACACGCATTGGTTGAACGATCGAAGCCACGGACAGGAGCACTGTAAACAAGAGAGAAAATATAGAGAGAAGATTGTCCAACAAGTTCTATGTTTTCTATTCTTTGTATTTTCTATTTATATTCTCAAAGTCCAAGTAGTCAAAGACAAATTAAAATTCTGGTTTAATACAGAATTTAATGCCAAAAAAATATATTTAAAATCTAATGTTTTTTAATAAATTAATTACACATTTATTACGGTTTTGAAAATAATTACACATTTTATTGTGAGACGCTCAATTTGGGCATCACAAAAAAAAAAATTTAATCATAAAACTTCTGAAGGCCATAACTTTTGCCTTAGTATCCAAATTAGATAAAAAAAATTTGATTCCACGTAGCTTTTCGATATCTACGCAATGACATCTCATTTGATATATTTTATTTCTCACAAACATAATTAAAATTTATATCAGAGGCTTCTGGGTTTAACTGCTCTTATAATATTATTCTTACAAATTAAAATTGTGTTTGTGAGAAATAAAATATGTCAAATGAGATGTCACTGTATAGATCTTGAAAAATTATGTGAAATCAAAAAAGAATTACCTGATTTAGATACCCGAGTCAAAAGCTATGACTTTCATAAGTTTTATAATTAAATTATTATTTTTTTGGGAAAAAAAATATGATACGTGCAATAAATGTGCATCTTATTGTACAATAAATGCGTAATTATTTTCCAAAACTGTAATAAATGTGTAATTAAAATGCATTAAATTAATATTTTTTTTGCCTGTCCATGTAACAACTGAATTAATTAAAAAGGCAAGGCACAAAATAATAAACGGTCTCATTCCATTATGAAATCATCAAATTGTTTGTGCCTCAAAATACTCCTCTTGGGAATTTATTGCGATTTATTATAATATTTTTTTCCTTGAGTGTTACTACAATTTTGTTTTAATCGTCTCATATCTAAAAAAAAATTGAAATACAAAAAACTGCAATTTACGTTCATCTTCAAATAAAATACATGGTTGAATTAATTTGCACTTGTATTTTTTTTAATGCAATATTTTATTTATATTTTATTTGAAGATGTTGGATTTTGTTGAAATATGATGCCTTTTTTGATTTTGTTTTTTTACATTTTGGAGCATGACAATTTTTTTTATTACAATGTCTAACGAATTTTAGTCATGCCACCATGCAGCACTATGTAACACCTTCTAATTGAATCATGTTAGACTTTTTCATGTGTACAGTACAATCATTAGTATATGCTATTTTATTTTCGTTATGTAGCACACAAATGTTTTTTTTTTTTATTTTGGTTTTCATTTTTTGAGTGCCTTAAATGGGTCTTTATCACCATTTGAAAACTTTCTTTTTTGTGCTGAATTTTATATTTTAAAATTGAAACTTCTTTTAATTGATGTTTTCGTGTTGCTGAGTCAACATTGGATGTTTATATAAAATGGCAATAATGAAAATCTAGAAAATAACTTCATTGTCATTAAAAAATCACACAAGGCGGTTGAAAATCCTAGATTCCTAGTTGAAAATTTCAATATTGTTATTGAAAGATATTCAAAAATCATGGTTGCAGTTTCCATCTTTTACTATTTAAATTTTGTTGTTGTTTAGGTTTTTTATATTACATAGGCCTCCAATATTATTACGATTTTAATATATCTAAAAGGATATTTTTGTGCTGGACTTCAGTACTGTTACGCTATTTTTTATGAGAAAAGATTTTTATTTCAATTCATCCACACTAATCCAATTAATTTGGGATAAATATGTAATTGATGTTTATGTTATGAGTGTAAGTTATGGGTATACAGTATCATCGTACTTTATATTTAGAATCAAACTTTACTTTTGGGGGCTACGTTCATCTTCTCTGTGGCCTTGATTAGTGCACATATCTATAGAATGTGTGTTTCCTATTTGCATTTGTTCACATGTTCGTCTATCACTTAACTAATCTCAAAAATTGGCTTAGAATTTGAATACATTGTAACGATAGGAAAACGATATAGTTTTAATCTATTCCTATCCAATATTTGTAAGGGATAAGATATTGTGATATATAAATAATGTTACGCACAATGTTACGACCACATCTTAACCGTTGATTTTCGTCAGTCAACGATTATCATTTATTGTGAATTAATAATTAATTAATAAGTTTGATTTGAAAAATGATAACCGTTGATTGGCAGAAATTAACGGTTAAGATGTGATCATAACATTGTGCGTAACATTATTTATGCGTCTCAATATCCTATCCCTATTTTTAATATTATAATATTACGCGATACATTCAATGTTAATATACATGTGGTATTATTACTTAAGTTGCTCTCGGTGCACAATTTTAAAATTGTGATTGATATTGAATGAGAATTTTTTTTGGATTATCAAATGCAATAATTTTTTGAAACACATATTGGAAAAGTGTTTCATGTTGTTTGAGCATGTTTGGTTCATCAGATATTATTGTTATTTAATAATTATTATATGTTAATTATCTGCCCAAAGGGGATTTTTAATATATAATAATAAATTCATGAAGATAAATATTATTGATTGGAATATCTAATTGAAAATTATTTATCTGTCCAAAGGGGATAAATTTTTTGAAAATTACATATGATGCATTTATGTTGGAATTAAGGAGATATATAATTTATAAAATTTATCTGCCCAAAGGGGATAAATTTTAGACAATTATATATAATTTTCGCCGTTGTTAAATCTTCATGTGATGAAAAATAATTATATATTATATACTCTGCCCAAAGGGGAGTATATGATATTTAATTATTTTTGTTATTGCTCATGATTAATTTATTACATTATGTGTATAACTTTTGGTGATACAAATTAACTTGTGTTAAATTCTATAAATTATGAATTTTATTTTATTTTTGGGTATATTTTGGTGCACAATGTATTGAAAAATTAGCTCTCATTTGATATTGTTGTATAATTTTGTACTCTCAATCTGTGTTGCATGCTGTAATATTTTTTTATTGGATTGTATGCTTCCGCTTGAACTGTTTACATACAAAAAAAAAAAATTACTGAGTAGTGCTTCTAATTATTTCATGCAATTTCCTGCCCAAAGGGGATTATTGTGTGTTTTAATTGGAAGATTAACTGTAATAAAATTATTGAAGGTGCATTGGTCTAGGTGATCTATCTGTCCCAAGGAGACAGATCTCTGAAGCCAATGTATACTCATTAATTGATTCATCTACATGAAAGTAAGTGGTAATAAATATATTTTCTTAGTACTTTATGTAGATGACATTTTATTTGCTAGTAAGATAGAAAGTTTTTTTTGCTAAAATAAGTTCATTATTTGTTGTTGAAATACTTGTTTGGCAGTATGCGAAGCTGCTATAAACTAGTATAAAACTATGCATAATTTTATCTTCACTCATTTGATTATACAGAGGAAAGTGGCCAATGCTATCAGGTTTTAAAAGTTTGGTTGTAGCTAATTCCCAAGTGTTCTTCACTGGGGGGGGGGGGTGTGATTTACATAAGCTTGACCGAGATATTTATTGTAATACATGTTTAATTCACAGTTATGTTATGAGTTTTGCTGGACCCTTTAACTCAAGCAAATTGAAATTCAATCCATGGTTGTCTTTGAATATTATTTTCTTTGTCTATGTGAACTGGATTTGGTTTCTTCTCTCTTATTTGCATGATTTAGTAATTCTCTTATTTATGTTGGACATTGATTCCTTTGATTAGCGGGAGTCATATTCAGTTTGTTTATTTTTAATCACTTTTATATGCAAACTGATAATTATTTTGTGATATTTGTTTGAATTTTCATAATTGATGATCATCATCATTATTATTTCTCCTGTCGACCGAGAAATATATGTATGGAATAATATCTTTAAGCATGTTGTGAGCTTAAAGGTGATTGGATGTCACAAATTTTGAGATCTCACGTTGTATGTGACGTATTGGTTTATCCAATCTCATCAATTTCATGTCGTTTGGGAATTGTGTTAATTCAATTTCATGTTGTTTAGAAATTGTGGTAATGTAATTTCATATTGTTTAGAAGTTACATTACAAAGTGTAATTTCATGTTGCTTGGAAATTGCACTAATGTAATTTCATGTTGTTGAGAAATTACATTGAGGACCGATAAGAATTAGTGTGTCACATTGTTGATCACATTTTGGCACTAATTCTTACTACACTACTAGGCCTTGATTCATGAAGATGTAATACTCATTGTATGTGAGTATGGAAGGTCATATGCCATTATATTTTTGGTATATTGATCGGCATTTGGCATATTCTTATGATGAGGTTATGCTGGATTGAATTGTGTTGAGATGCTGGAATTGGAATATTGTTTTTCAAAATTGTGGCCACGTAAAATTATATTTTAGTTATTAACCCGATAGAGTCATTTTCTAGATAAAATGTTTTTTAAAATAATATTAAATTAATTAATATAGCCCAAGTGGGATAATGTTAGAAATTTTATTTTATGAGCAATATTAATTAATTAGTTTTGTATTTAAAATTAATCGGGTTAATGAATATTCCAATATAAATATTGTAACTGAGCCCATTGTGATCACATTTGATTGGGCTTCTGGCATCTGTTGTTATTGGGCCTAGTTGGGCAGCAGTGTAGGCTTTAGTGTGACCCTGGTTTTCCATGATGGGTGGACCCAGTGGGCATAGACTCTTCTCTGGGTTATTAGCTAGGTCCCTTCTCTAACCTATTTATATTGGAGCTAAGCTCCATTAACCATCATGCTCCCATCGCTGAGGCTGTCTTTACAGAGATAGGTGATAGAGAGGAAGATCTAGCATCTTGTTCCCTTGTTTTCAATTGTTCTCCTCCGACTTTGAGAAGGCATAACAAGGTACACATAATTACAACTCTGATTTATTGTCGTTCGGTATTTTATAATCATGTGAATCATTCTCTATTGAGATTTTATCAACTTGATCTTTGGTCCAGTTGCCCGATAACCCAAATGAAGCGCAGAAATGACCCGATGGTATTTTGCCAGACAAGAGCATAGCCGTGTTGAATTGCTGTGACATCTGAAATAATTATTACAGTCTTAAGTCAAATATTAAGGACCTGACCCTGTTATGGCCTGGTGATAGGTCCAATCGGTTGGTCCCGATATCAAAGCACGTACCTAGAACTTTCTAGAGGGCATCCATGAAGAGCCATAGAGACTCATCACTGGGTCTTTTCCCCCCTTTTGCACTGCTATGCCTGCTCATTAGGCACAGGGTTCAACATGCCTAGCCTAGAAAAGGCTGACAGCCCTATGCTTTCTAAGGATTTCCTTACTCTAAACACTCCCCTCACACGGGGGAGGGGATAATCTTTTTCAACACTTATATAGTTACTCTGCACAAAGAGAGAGTCACCTCAGCCACTCTCAGATACTCTTCCTTGATACACATACATGGGAAGCTTTAACAGAGCCTTGGTCTATACCATGGCTAGTGGCAATACCCTTAAATCAACTCACTACTATACACTTGGAGGGTGTAGTACGTTAATCTAGTGCAAAAGGGGGGAAAAGGGAAAAGACCCAATGATGAGCTTCTATGGCTCTTCGTAGCGCCCTCTACAAAGTTCTAGATATGTGATTTGATATTGAGCCCAACCGATTGGGAGAAGTTTGAAGTGCTCCTCGACCATTTTTTAGAGCTAACCTTTGGTGCTACCGATGCATACATGCATCGGTCCCACAAAAGCAAAAATGTTGGGATAGAAAAAGAATAAAAATAAAAGTGTAAGTTTAAATGGGAAGAAACTTTACTTTTTATAAAAAAAAATGTATCCAAGTGGGTACATCAGATGCATACAAGAAAATTTCCATTTTTTATTGGGTGGGACAGAACAATAAAATTAGGAGAGAGAAAAAAAAGAATAAACTTTGTTTTTAATCCACATGTCATCTATTAACGGGAGGAGTACAAAGTCCCTGTGCACCCAAATTTTTTTCACCGATTGGGCCTACAGATGAGGGCAGGCCAGAATAGACACCATACCAAATTATCAATGTGAAACATCACATGCTTAATTTAATAATCGTAGTAACAATTACATACATAACATACCTTGTCAAAGCTGAGAACTTCAAACTGGATTCTATAAGATTCACCTCCTACACAGTTTATACAGTTTAGGACATTTGGAATTGAAATCCCTCCTGGAATCTTCAATTCACGACACTCTTCTTCGTTGATTCGGATCAACCTCGGACCTCTCTTAAAGTTGTCAAAACATATATCTTGTGTTATGTCAAAGCCCAAACCAATTGAATCAATTGCTTGCTGAGCTCTTTGTAAATGCAAATCCCTTGTTGCCATTGAAGAATTAGAAGACAAGAACATTGCACACTCAATTAAGACCCCATCTTTTATATACTTTCTATTTTATTTTATTTTGCTATCAAATTTTAATTTTTTATCAATTTAATAGTTATAATTTATTAAATCATATTTATTAATAATTATTAATTCTTAATAAATTATAATTGTTAGATTAATAAAAATTAACAATTAAGATTTAATAGTAGGAAGAATTAAGAAAAAAATAAAATAAATATACCATTTCCCGTTATATTTTACACTCAACCATTTTCCTAATTAAACACAGCCAGACCCTTTCAAATTACATGATAAAATAGGTTAGAATATGTTTCTCGAGTTCTATAATTTGACCCTAAATTATTCGTTATTATTATAGATATACATTTGCAGCCTCCTCTTCGAGTATCATCTGTCTCCCTTGAGAAATTGACAACTCTTATTATTAACATTTTCCCTTATCTCCTACAATTTTGAAATACATCAGATTTGGAGAGTAATTAGAATTACATAGTATGCACGTATTTATAATTTTAAACAATGAACATTTTTTATTCATAAAGTTCATTGTAAATCTAATTTTATATTAATCATAATCGACGTGAATTATGATTGAACTATCAAGTAAACTTTTCATTCGGTTGGGAGCATATTGGTAATAATAATAATTTAGATAAAATAAAAACTTCTGATTAATTTTTTTAACGCAAAATTACTAATCCTAATGCACATCTGTGATGAGGAATAAATATTTGGTACTACTGTAGCACCAAAGATTCAGTACATCTCACCAATCAGAACATTACATGTCAGCCAAAATTCTCTCTTTTTTGCCACATTTTTTCTCTCTCCTCTGATGTGTAATGCTATCATTTGTGGGATGCACTGAATCTAGGTGTTACAGTAGCACTAAAGATTTATCCGAGGAATAAATCTTTGGTGCTACTGTTGCACCAAAGATTCAGTACATCTCACCAATCAGAACACAGTCAAACTTCTCTCTTTTCTGTCACATTTTTTTTCTCTCCATGTGTAATGCTCTCATTTGTGGGATGCACTGAATCTAGGTGCTACATTAGCACCAAAAATTTATTAGACAGCCTTAATGCAAATAACATGGGAAAGGCTTCGCTTGGCTCAGCGGTAAGCTTGCTTGCCGTGGTGTGTCAGGTCGCGAGTTCGAATCAGCCTCTCTGTAAAAAGCAGGGGAAAGGCTGCCTAGAGTATTCCCTTCCCCAGACACTCACGAAGTGAGTATTTGAACTGAGTCGGCCCTTAATGCAAATAACAGGACTAAACTGATAAATATATAAAGAATCTAAAGTGTTTTTCCATAAAATCCAATACAGTTCTCAACTTTGATAGCACTTGCTGCATAACATCATGGAAGATTGGAAGTGTCTCCTAATTGTTGAAAAGAACAGCTATGAAGCTTCAGTTTCACTTTGCATAACAAAGCTCAATAGTGAGTACTTAACAAGGAGGTGTATTTTCCCATTCTGGACAGAAAGCCTTGCTCCGGACACAACCCAATATCCTGGAGTATCTTCTGGTCCTCTAATCATTTCTGTTGTGTCCACAAACCTTTGAAGTTTAGGTGTGTGCACTGGTGCAGGACGTGCAGTAGAATATGTAGTAGAACCAATGGTTTTATCACCAGGCTTTGGATGACCCCTCTGTCCCTCTTTGGAAATAAATGCAAAGATGCCACCACTCTTGCTGCTAAACTGGCCAAGACTAGAGGATTGATCCCACTCAGGTGGCTTCTGCAGAGTGGCACCAATAACTTTAGAGAAACGAAGCCTTAAAAGGAGACATTTCTTTTCAACTTGTAACTGAGCTCCTGTGACAATTGAAAGACTATCATCTGATTCAACAAGTGCTGTACAGACATAAGAAAAGCAGTTCCATTTAACTTTCTTGTGCAAGTTGCAGTGATATGAGTCACAAGACAAATAAGCATTTGCATTGTCTGAAAGTGGTAAGGACTTTGGTAGAGAAGCCAGATGCTGCAGGTGAATAGCCAAGCGGTTGCTTCTTCTCCCTTCCAATTGTAGTCTCAGGCCAATTACTGGTCTATTACCTACATCTACCTGCCATCAAGGCAAAATGGAGCCAACATTATAAATTAGTTAGTTTATGAATTATGGAAGCTGCAGTTTCAAACGTTACCAATGCTAAAACCTGTCTAGTTATTAGTAAGTTAGTACTTCTACTATATCAAAATGTATGTAAAATGCAAATTTGGTATTTGCTAGTATGATGATTTTAGTAGATAATGCTATCAGAGGCCATATACCCTTTTTTGTTTTCTTAGATACCAATAGGTGTTTGAAGCCCTAACTGGCTCAATTAATCAGGTTTTGAATTTGAGCCTTTCCACTCTTCCAAGAGTTGGAACTCTCAATAATCGAACTCACGACCCGTAGGTAAAAGCCTGGGGTCTAGGAGGAGGCCATTTACCCTTTTAGCAACAGGTAGTCAAAACATTCTTGATAATTAAATCACAATACAGTTCTGCAATTTTATACAGGTGCATGGATCATGAACAATGATATTTCACCTTTAACTCTATCAGATTCAACTAGTATGCAGATAAAGACCTCATTCCTATATATATATATATATATATATATATATATATATATATATATATATATATATATATATATATATATATATATAGGGGCAGGATATTCTTACACCGGTGTAAGAGTTAGAAGTCTTACACTCAATCTTGACCATTGATCCACTTGTATCCAATGGCTCACATTACTAAAAAATTTGAGCCCTTGGATATAAGTGGGATCAACGGACAAGATTGAAAGTGTAACTTACACTGGTGTAAAATGATCCTGACCCATATATATATATATATATATCAATTGAAACATTAAATGTTACTCAAAATTCTCTTTTCTCTGTTAAATTATTTCTCTCTCCTCTTATGTGTAATACTTCCATTGATGAGATGCACTGAATCTAGGTGCAACGCATTTAAGATTTATTCCATTTCTTCACCATCTTCTTAGGCTCCCAGTTTAAGAGCGCATTAAAAGCATGGGAACCTTCAATTCAACTCACAAAGTGCACATTAAAAATCCAGGATGGAAAACTTACTGGAATTGTATTTATGTAAAGCTTAGGACCCAAGAAACTAAATCGTAGCCAGGTATTCACTTGATGCTTCCAAAGAGAACCAAGACGTATCTCTCTAAGTACAGGAGCCCATTGTCTTGGTAGCTGAAACTCGAAAAACTGATGGAGGTCTTCAATTGGAGGTTTGTCTGTTTCAACAGTCACAGTATACATGCAGGTTCAGCTTATTAAGTCTCAGAGAGAGATTATTGTATATGCCAATGAGAATTTATCTAATTTAACATTTTAGGCGTTACAATCAGAGAACACATATTTAATGTTGTGTCAAATATTTGTGCAACAAAACAAATCAAATAATTGCTTACAACGAAGATAGAGATTTATGGCATGGCTCACAAATCCACTTCCGCGGATACTTTTTAAGAGGGATGTCAGAGGGAGAAGAAACATTGATATGACATCAGGTTCTGAGTCTATAGTATCCAACCATTCACTATGATACATCTTTTGACTGCTTCCACCCCTCCTGCAGTGTATTACAAAAAGATTCTGCAAACCCTAATGAGAAAATTTACGGATTAGCAATGCAGTTAGGAAATTCAAAAAGCTTTTTTGTTTGTAACATCTGTTGCATTGCACAATAGGGACATAGGCACAAATGCAGGACTTATATTAACAGAGCATAACACAACAATCATTCTTTGATAGTAGAAAATTTCTATATTGGATAGATAAGTCCATATTTAGTGTAAGATACATTCTCTATGAAAAGAAAGAAATTTAAGTTGCAATTGTAAGACCTTGTAATGGTCCTCAGTCAATCTTCAAATGTATTTCATTTATGTCACATGGAAAGGAAAAGTATTTTGTGACAATTTTTCCAATAAGCTAAGAAAAATTTCACATGTTAAGATCTCAAAAGCATATTCAGATTCTTCTCATGAATTTAACATATAAAGCTGCAATGATTTTAAGTAAAATGCATTAGTTAGCTAAGTAAAAGATATAACTAGCAAATTAACTCAAAAAATTACATGTAAGCTAATAATCAGCAAACGCAAATTTCTATTACAAATTCAAGTTTTAAAAATATATACCCAAAAAATATTTTTTGTGGGAATAGTTCCTTTTTTGATACTTAGACATATGCACAGAACATGCATACTCAGATTTTCTCTAAGTACTGACTTAGAATCAAACTAATATGTAAAAGTTCATTACTTTTTAATTTGAAACTTTTTATAATATTATTTTCGGTTTTGGACAAAACAAGCAGAAAGACATATTAAGTCAATAAAGGTGTGCATGGATACCTCTTTTTGGTTACACAAGTCTTCAGAAGCCAGGCAATGATTGTCTGCAGAATCCATGAACTTCATGTTGGCTGTATCCTTCAAAAGTTTTTGTATACTAGTTGGATGGAGATATGATGTATCCTCCTGTCTAACATATAACACATCCTTTGCTCCCATGCTCACTCCAACTATTACATGAGTTCCAAAACGCTCTATAAACCTGGTATGAATCGGTAAAAATTATTTTATTATTGTGAAGTTACAAATATAGCTTGTTTATTTAATTGTTTCACTTAATGACATCCCATCATAATGCAATTTGCATCGTACAAATGAATTGTAAAGAACCAATTCAACTCAAAAGCTTAAGCTGTTGGGTGAGGCTACATTAATGATTTTTATATATCTCAACACGCCCCTTCACACGAGAAGGCTCATCTACCTGTGTGAACAAAGAAATTCCACTTAAAAGAAAGTGGGGGGCGGTGAGGATCGAACTTGGGACACAAGGCTCTGTTGTGTGAAGCTACATTAATGGTTTTTATATATCTCAACAAGAATAATTACTGAAGAGCATTGAATGAGGTAATTTTTGGAATATATAGATTGAAATTTGTGGACTGATTAGTGAAATTGTTTTCCTTTCTTTATATAGATTGAAAGAGCTTGTCAATTTTATGTCAAGTATTATTAACATGTGCAGTTCCAGGGTCTCACCTTGCCAAGGCCTCAGGGTCCCATGATGATGGCACTGCTTCTTTGACATGGTCAAGGAGATCACCATGATACCTTTCTAATTCAATGGCATAGCGTTTGATGAACCATCCATCATAAGCAAGTGACTTGATAGAAGCCAAATCTTTTATACATCGACCAGATAACCCAAATGAAGCACAGAAATGACCAGATGCAGTTTTGCCTACCAAGCACATTTGCTGATTGAAGTGCTCCAACATCTTAAACACATTAACATATGGTCACAAAAATTAACATCTGTCTTAACACACAAAAGGGTTAATTTAAGTATTCAACCATGGTTAACATAATCATATATAACATACCTGTTGCAAGGTGAGAACTTCTGACTGGATTCTAATTGATTCCCCTCTTACACATTTAATAGTGTTTGGAACATTTGGAATTGAAACTCCTCCAGGAATCTCCAGATGATGACATAGTTCTTCATTGACCAGGATCAACTTTGAACCCCTCTTGCAGTTGTCAAAATTTATGTCTTGTGTTATGTCAAAACCCAACCCAATAGAGTTCACTGCTTTCTGGGCTGCTTGCAAACTTGAAAC
Source organism: Gastrolobium villosum (assembly GCA_032173675.1). NCBI lineage: Eukaryota > Viridiplantae > Streptophyta > Magnoliopsida > Fabales > Fabaceae > Gastrolobium > Gastrolobium villosum. Next base: position 151,416 of record JAVKPL010014527.1, read on the forward strand.
TGTTGGTGCCATTACTCAATTTGAAGGTCCACAACATGCAGGTAAGACAGATGTTAAAGCAGAAGAGGAAACCATTACACACTCAATTAAGATCAAGCCAAGTCAACACAAGCAAAGACTCAATTTCAAAGAACATTCTTGGAAGTTCCATAGATCTTTTTTAACCAAAATTGGAGAGCAAAAGTTTCATTGTCGTGTTTTCCCTTTACTGAATAGGAAGGAAGTAGCAACGAAGCTGGAACACATACACCAAAAGTTGCTGACTTTGGTGGATCAGGTTTCCAAAGTAATGGCTTTTACTTACTTTGTGACACGTGTACATATAAACAAAACAAAGTTTGAATCATATTAAAAATTTATATCAATGCTCTCATCAAAATAGTAGTGTATACCAGGCGCATATTATTTATCATGTAGTATGATGTAACACACAAAAATTAATAACGTAAAACGTTTGATAGACTGTTTCTATTACGGCAGGCGCATGGCACCGGCCTACCAGGTGCCGAACAGTACACTTATTCGTGCGATAGAGATAAGTTTATGGACCACCACTATTTTAAAATAGAGGAGAGATATTTTTACTACCAAAATTTTTCACTACCAATTTACTACCTATCTAATCACCATTAGATTAACATTTTCTCTCTCTTCAAACACTTATTAACATTCTCTCCAACTTACTAGTTACTACCTATCTAATCACCATTAGATTAACATTTTCTCTCTCTTCAAACACTTATTAACATTCTCTCTTTGATCCAATGGTGATGTGATGGGTAGTAAGTTAGTAGTAAGATTTTTTGGCAGTTAGAATATCCTTACTCTTTAAAATATATATGGATTTTATTAGTCTCATTTAACATAAGATAGTTATCTTATATTGTAGAGAAAAAATATGTGGGTCCCACCATTATAAGAAAAAAAGAAAAAGAAAAAATGTGGGGTACGGAAATCGAAGTGAGAGAAAATGAAATATGATATCTTATGTAAAAGGAGAGTAATATAATATATAGATATATATATTTATATCTAAGGGCTCAAATTTTTTTAGTAACGTGAGCCATTGGATACAAGTGGATCAATGGTCAAGATTAGGTGTAAGACTTCTAACTCTTACAACGGTGTAAGAATATCCTGCCCCTATATATATATATGGTTTTTATGTTTATCATGTTACATAATATAACTTCACTTTCCTACACACACATTAAAGAGGTGGGGTCCACATGTTTTTCTTTCTCTTTCATCATTCCACTTCCTCTCTCCCTTTTGATGTGAGAGTAGTAAACAACACTTAAATTATGTAACATAACATTGATAAAACCCTATATATATGGGGTTTGCATCTATCATGCCACATGACATAAAAAAGTTTCCTACACACATAATATTTTGTGGGGCCTGCACTTTTTGAAACAAAAAAAAAACTAAGATACGCAAACGAATCTCTATAACATTACACAATAATTTTTCCTATAATATAACTCTTATAAAACCCTATATGGGATTATATTTTTGAGGAGGGATATTCTTACTACCAAAATTTTCTACTACCAACTTACTACTTATCTAATCACCATTGGATCAACATTTTCTCTTTTTTCAAAACCTTTTTAGTATTCCCTCTTTGATTCAATGGTGATTAGATAGGTAGTAAGTTAGTAATAGAAATTTTGGTAGTAAAAATATCCTCCCTCTATATTTTTTTATGAAACATGAGATTATTGGGTCCCATTGCATAGAAAGAAAAAAAATTGAAGTGGTACCATTTCTTTTTTGAGTGTATGAAAAAGACTTATTATCTCCTATCACATGAGGCTAATATTATCATATATATATATATATATATATGAAAAAATATTTGTACAACCACTTTAGATAAAATTATTTACAGTTACTCAAAAAATTAAGTCGTTTTGATTAATGAAGAGTGTTTCTATAATTTTAGGTGAATTAATTAAGGGTGTGTCAGTAAAATATAATGATAAAAATAAACAAAATTATAAAAACACTCTTCGTTAATCAAAATGATATAATTTTTGGGTAATTGTAGATAACTTTATCTAAAGTAGCTGTAGAAATATATATGAGCTTATCGTGATAAAGAAAGAGAGAAAAAAGATAATTATAACCATTTAAAAATGAATCAATTAATATAAGAAAATAAATAAATAAAATGATGTAATTTTAGAATAATCAAATATAAATATAGGGTTTATCATCTATCATTTAACATGATTACAAAAAATTTCCTACACCCACAACATTTTGTGGGGTCCGCAGCAAAAAAAAACTCCAGCACGCAAAATAAATCTCTATAAATCAATTTTCCTACAACATAACTCTTATAAAACCCATAAATATATCTCAAGTTTGAGAAATTTATATATGGGAAAAGTGTTTATCCTTTTAAATGTCAAAACTTATATCCTTTCACTCTCACAGAAGTGGGACCTACACCTTTATTTTTTTGTCAACTCTCTCCTCCTTTATCTATCTCTTTCTTTCACTTAAAATGTCACAATTTTACATCTTTTAAAATGTTACACACTTTACCCTTTATATATATATATATATATATATATATATATATATATATATATATATATATATATATATATATATTGTGGCACAATTTTCGTACTGTCTGCGAATGACTTCTTCCGTGTTATCATGATTCATGAGAAGTCATTTGTCTTTTTTAAAAGGAAAAAGTAATTTTAAAATGTGTAAGATTAATTGTTTTTAAACGAGAAAAAAAAATAGATTATAAGAGAGGCAACACAAAAAATAAAGATATAGATCTCATATTTTTTTGTGATGGTAAAATGATATAAATTATGTCATTTAAAAGAATAAATATTTTTTTTTAAAAAAGTGATATTAAAATAAATGATAGTAGCTTTAAGGAAAAAGTAATTTTAAAATGTGTAAGGTTAATTGTTTTTAAACGAGAAAAAAAATAGATTATAAGAGAGGCAACACAAAAAATAAAGATATAGATCTCATATTTTTTTGTGATGGTAAAATGATATAAATTATGTCATTTAAAGAAATAAATGCTACTAGCTTAGTTGGTAATAAGAAAGTTAAGTAAATGAAAAGGAAATGATATTAGTTTTATCTCCTTATACACTTTTGGAAGAATTGCTTACTTGTTCCGTATCAAATTAGTCTCATTTAAAAAAAATTCAATTTGTGAGAATACGAGAAATCCAACCAGTTTTAATGAGATAATTAGCACCGGGTAAAAAAAAAGGTGGTATTAATTTATTTTATTTTTTAAAGTAGTAATTCCATAATTATCAATAAACTTATATCAATTAAAAAATTCTTAAAAAGTTGCGCTGGAGCAGCTGGACCTCACCAATTAATTAGGTTTTAATTTAATTATAATAATTTCTTTAATGAGATGAATGAGAGCGTGCCATGTGATCGTAGAGCACATTTTGAATGCAGCCGGAGAAGGTAGAATATTTAAAGGAAGGGTTTTATAATTTTCAGAATTCAAATTTTATGTAAGACAAAAAGTATGTGGAAATTTTTTATGTTAGAAAAAATATGTGTGAGATCACATTAGCAAATAAATTGAAGAGTGTGTAAGAAAAATTCAATTAGATGAAAATTATAAAATCCTTAAAAAAATAATTAGATAGAAATAATGTAAAAAAAAAAATTATATGTATTTGATAAAAAATATACCGTGTTACCCAAAAACAATTTCGTGATTGTGAGTGAGGAGTAGCAGCCGCGCTATGACTTTCATTCTAGAAATATTATACCTTTCATTACCTACCCCTCAAAGACAGTAAAAATTCCACCGCTTTTACTTTTTTGTTCTCATATTCCCTTTAGACTAAAAAAAATGGTTTTCTTTAGTAGATACTCGTGAAAAGAAAAATTATTCATGCTTGTTCTAAGCAAGTTGCTTGGATCATTTATTTATTTTTCCAATTTTTTCATCATTAATATGCAAACAAATACTTATTAACTATGAAGCACCGACACTTCAAAAATCCTGACGTATCGTGTCCGACACTTCCGGATATTATCCGACACTCCAACGCGCATTACAGAAATTCAAAAAAAAAAATTCAAATATTGGATTGCGTTGAATTTTTAATTCAAACTATTAGATTCGGTGTATTACGATTACTATCTTATTGAGTTTAATATAAATATTTGGGATATCTAATGTTTCTTTGCAAAATTGATTAACATTATAAGTTTAGTTTCATTTTTTTTAAATTATTGAATATTAAATATAATAAACAGTACATAAATTAAAATAGTATTTAATATCAAAACGTGTTCTAACATGTTGAAATCTAACCTTCTTTAGAATTAATGTGTCAGAGTATCGTGTCGTATCATATCACGTGTCCCGTGTCAGTCTCGGTGCTATATAGCTTATTAATATCATCAATTAGTAGAAGTCGTTCAATAATAAAATTTTAAGGACATGCCCTCACCAAAAAAAAGAAATTTTGTTTTTTAAGGATATGCAGTGATATTGATCCTTGCAATTTGCATATGTTTTTTAGTTTACTGGTCAAACAACATGATTAGGTTGACCAGTCTTGTGAACATTAGCCAGTTCTTGGAAACCAAAAAAAGCAAGTATAATTATAATTTATAATATAATAATAACAACGACGATGATAAATTGATAATACTATATACATTACATTCCTTTGACTGTAGACATTATTAGACTCGCTCTTCCTCTTGTCTTGAATTATAATCCCGTGAACTCCATAGTTTTTTTAGTTTGATTTTGCTTTCTCCATAGCAATATATATTTTTGATTGTGGTGTGGTGAGTTGTGTGGGTGATGAGCGAATAGAAAGAGAAAAAAAGAAGAAGGGTAAGAACAGAATAAGATGTCAGGGAAAAAGAAGGGTTTTGAAGTTGAGAGTGCCATCAAATCCATTGGGTTGGGTTACGATCTGACCAGTGATCTCAGGCTCAAATCTTGCAAGAACAACTCCAGATTGATCGCTATCGACCACGACCAACTTCGTACTGTCGAGCTTCCCGGTCGTGTTTCCATCCCTAATGTCCCCAAATCCATTAAATGTGATAAAGGTGACCGCATGAGATTGTGCTCCGATGTACTTTCTTTTCAGCAGGTATACTTCGATTTCCCTACTCAAGTTTCTCTTGCTACTTTAAAGTTTGTGTTTTGACTCGAGTATATTATGTGGGTCGAGGAGGGAAAGAAATTGTTTTGTTTTATGTGTCCATGTTGGAATCTAGAGATTTTAATTTTAATTCAAATTTATTAAATTTTCTCTGTTGAAAGATATTGGTATGTGGATTATTAATTTAATTTAGTTTTTTCTTACGTAGAAGAGTATAGATGATTGTATTTGTTTGTGTGACTAGGCATATATATATATAACTTGTTTTGTTTGCAATTTAGATGTCGGAGCAGTTCAATCAGGAGCTATCACTGTCTGGTAAGATTCCAACGGGACATTTCAATGCTGCATTTGAGTTTTCAGGAGTTTGGCAAAAAGATGCTGCGAATACCAAGAGTCTTGCTTTTGATGGTGTCTCCATCACACTCTACAACTTTGAATTTGAGAAAACTCAGGTTATTCTTCGTGATAATGTCAAACAAGCTGTTCCTTCGTCCTGGGATCCGGCTGCCTTAGCAAGGTACTTCGTGGATTCAGCAAAATAATTTCCTTTTCTTTCTCCCACTCTGGCTTGCTGCTTTGCTTGCTTTGCTCACTAGTGACTACTGTCAGAGGTGTTCTTGCTTCGTTTCATTATGTGTTATTATGTAATTAATTAAAGATGGTATTTATGTCAAAATATATTTTCATTGTTTTGAGGTGTAACATGTATCTCATCGTTTCATTGTATCATTTCAGGTTTATTGACAAGTATGGAACCCATGTTATAGTTGGCATGAAAATAGGGGGAACTGATATAATCTATGCAAAGCAGCTGTACTCGTCTCCTCTACAACCTGCTGATGTGCAGAAAAAATTGAAGGACGTGGCAGACAAATTCTTCATAGACCAAGCTGGACAGCATAACACCAATGATGGGAGGTTTAATGTGAAGGAAAAGGTTTGAAGCTTTTCCATTTCAGATTTATTTTAATTCTCTTTAACCTTGGTAAATGCTATGAGATTACACCACATGTGATGGGATTAAAACTAGTGTGCAAATACATGGAAGGGTCATTGAGGATTTCCCTATAACTATAGGGTTAGACCTTGTCAACTTTGAGTACTTTTTTTTTTACCTTGGTTACTCGCTGAGCATATCGACTTCCTGTGCCTTAATGCATGCTCTTTATGGATGATATAGTACTGGTGGGGGAGTTGAGAGAGGGAATAAATGGTAAACCAGAATTGTGGAGGGAAGTTTTGGAATCAAATGGTTTTCAATTAAGTAGAAGTAGGATTCAAGTTGGGTGGTTGAAATGGAGAAATGCTTCATGGAACATCCCGGGTGCTAACGAGGGCTGGGAGTAGATAGTCCTTTGGTACATGGGTTGGACTGTACTACCAGTCGAAAATCCCGGTGTCTGGAGACCCACTAAGGTAGGAGGGCTGTGATAGTAGCTCCTGGCAAGCTTCCAACGGGAGGGGTACTTGACTGAATCAAATCAACCACTGAATGAGAGGGATCCAGAGACTGTGCAGGTATGGGACTGTATAGTTGAGTTGAGGATAGTTTAAAGGAATTAATATGTAGTGCCTATACTAACAAGTTGTATCTACTTTTCGGTAGCTTATAACTTAAGAACTCCATAGTGAAGCGTGCTTAACCTGGAGCAATTCTAGAATGAGTGACTTCCTGAGAAGTTTCTCAGGAAGTGTGTGAGTGAGGACAAAACACGCTGAAAATCGTGTTGGTTTGTGGAACAGTCATTGATCCTGAGTAAAGTAGCCAGAAGTCCAGCAATGCTTTATGCTACTAAATGTTATGATGGTAAAGTGCTAACAAAAGAATAAGCTACGTGTTGCAGATATGAGAATGTTGTGGTTTATTAGTGGACAACTGGACATACAAGAAAAAGATAAAACATGAATAAATGTATGAGAGAAAAAGTAGTAGTAGCGCATATTGAGGAAAAGATGAAAGGATTTTGCCTAAGATGGTTTGGCTATGTGAGAAGAAGGACGATAGAAGCCCCACGATAAGAATTGATCAGATGGAGGATAGCTTAATAAATAGAGATTGAGGGAGACCAAGAAAAACTATAAAAGATAAACCATTAAAAAACTCTTACATTCAAATGGTCTTTCTAAAGAGTAAAAAGAGAATACAATAGTGTCTGGGTTCATGTAACCCACTCCACTTAGTGGGAATTTTTGTATATACTGGCCTTTTTCATCAAGTGAACTGTGGGAGCTATCAAAATATTGAAAACTATATAACAAGTTTATATTCAGATGATATTAATAAATCCAAGGTTGATTTTTAGATTGTAGGGTATGACAAATATTAGACAACGTCGTAATTCCTGGCCTTTAATAAAAAGGATTTCTGAATCCTTTACTAATGGAAATGTGTATTTCCAGTAAAACACTAGATTGTTTTGGTAATAAATTACTGTCTGACATTCTATATTTTGTCATAACTTAAAGGAATCATTTAGTTCATATCCTTATTTAATTTTTCAAAATCAGTTGCAACAATGTAAGTACCAAATGTTTTATATGAAGTCTGAATAATTATGTGAAAAATGAGAAAAACAGATTGAATAAAAATATTATGAAATGAATCCAAGGGACCTTTATGTGAGATATATGGGCAGATCCCATTTTTCAGGGTAAAGCTATTCTACTTTTTAACATTTATACCTGTTTACTAAAGAAAAGATTACATTACCCTATGCATAACTTGTATTTTCCTCTCCCCTTTTTTTCCCCAGTTTATGATGGACAATGGGCTATTCATGGAAATTCAATCTCGCTCCTACTACGATTCAGAGGTAAATACATTTGTTTTAAAAATTGAATTTATACGAGCTACAGGATCCTTGTGCATTAAAGCAGCAGAAATTTGTGTGGTGTACCAGTAGTTATTTGTTTTGCCTCATTGCATCATTGAATTAATCAGTCCTGCGAAGAAAGTCATCAAATTGATGTCTTTTTCAGTAGCCCCCTCTTCTTCTGCCCAAAAACAAAGTAAATAAATAATACAAAGGAAAAACAAAACAAGTATTCTAACTTATTTCTTTCTTTTCCATTAAACATTTTAGGTGCAAGATATCAAGTTCATGGGCAAGAGGAAAGGTGGAAATGGGAAAAAATCTCTGTCCCATTATGAGTGGTGCCAAACTGTTTTTTCTCAACCAGATGTGATATCAATGTCATTCATACCAATTACATCTCTACTTGGTGGAATAAATGGGAGTGGATATTTAACTCATGCCATAAATCTCTATCTACGGTGTAAGCAAAGAAGCTCGACTCCTTTAGTCATTTACTTATTTACATTTGGCTTCAAAGGCTATGAAATCATCTAATACTATAGCAGTACGTTAATATTTTAAAGTTAACTGTAAGATATGATGATATATTTTGGTAGAATAATAGAAAGCCATGGTTTCTTGGTTTAGTAACATTATATAATTAATGAAAGCAACTTTAGTTAAAATGGAGGTCAGGTCTCTTACTGCAGTGAAGGGTCTTTCGATGGAATTTATAACTTTGAGCCTATCATTGATGTTACTTTTACACTGGTGATATTAAGTTAATCCTATGAAGACATTAACACTATATATGTCAATTCTATCATCATCTCTGCATTGCCACCACAAACAACTTGCTGCCTGAGATCACTATCTTTACATTTGCTAGCACCATCTATTACTGCAAAATGCACCACCACCAATTCCACTGTTATGTTACATCATTATAACCAAAAGTTTACCATACTCAGTTTCCGATGAACGTGTTATTTGAGAATTTCCAAGCTTTTGGAATTTTGGTTAGTAGGACAGTTTTTTTTTTTTGGAGATACGGTTAGTAGGACAGTTGATTATGTTGAACATTGCATAGAAATCAATTCTTATTCTGTTCTTTATGTAATATCTTGTTTTCTATGTTTGTTTGCAATCCATATTTAAAAAAGTTGTGCATCATGTCTATATATGTATAATTATTTATGATAAATGCTTGTGTACTTTTTGTTATTCTACAATTGATTAATTAAATTGAAATTGCGTCAGTGAGTTTAGCTTTTTACCCCTGACGGTGGTGATACAATGGAAAAGAGATTTTATGCCAGTTATACCTGCATTATGTTTATCATTATAGTTTAATGGAAAATTTTCTATATTCTCTCATTTATTTTCTGAAAATTCATTGGGAATGATTGTGAGAAGTTACTGTGTTAAGTTGTAACTGTAGTTTTATATGTTATTAATGTGGTCTGTGTATGACGTTAAATAAAATATGCCATAATCCCAATTCTTTGTCCTTGAATTGGAGGTTCAAAAGAAAAACGTGTTGTGGTCAAATATAACCATCATCCACTGTAACTTCTGACTGCAGATAAACCACCAATTGAAGAATTGCATCAGTTTTTGGAGTTCCAGCTTCCAAGACAATGGGCCCCTGTATTTGGTGAGCTTGCCCTTGGTCCTGAAAGGAAGCCACAAAATACTGCATCTTTACAGTTCAGCTTAATGGGTCCTAAGCTCTATGTAAACACAACACTGGTAATACTGCTCGTCTTCAACACATATTGACCACCATGTTTATACTGTGCCACATTTTAGTTGCTTTTATTCCATTATAAGGCAGTAACAGGGAAAAGATGGTCTATCAAAGAGGTGTTATGCAGTTTTCTGTTCTCTCTAATTTTAAATTTGAGACTGTAAGAACACCAGGATTATTATTGTCTTAGGAGTGTTATTCTCTTTTCCCCTTTCCATCTAATTCTGCAACAGAGACTTTTGAAGCTAAATAAAATAATATAACCATATATTAGGGATCATAGTTTTCTTTTGTAGTATGCACTTGTGCTTCCATCTGTTTGGATTATTAGGTATATGTCCAGTTATTCTCGACGAATGAGGAATATAATAAATTTGCCCATACTTTGTCTATTTCAAATCTTCAGGCATCGGATTTTATTCTTCCGAAGACTTAATGAGATTCTCTGTCTATTCCAAGGATGATAAGGGAGAGATGAATGACAATTATGGCCATCTATTTTATTAATGAATTAACTAATTAGGACTGGAATCATTGGTGCATTTACTTAATTGGATATTCTCTTTGCAAATATGCAAAGATAAGGTTTCGTACAAGCATTGCCCCCACCCTCACTAGTCAGGATTTAATGAGGAGTGGTTTTGTTATTTGGTTTTTCCTTTTCCCATTCCTGTCTCACTTCACTCATCATTATCACATATTTCTGTTCTTAAGTGAATGAGTAGATGGGCTTAAGTGAATGAGTAGATGGGCAAATTTCAGAACAAAGCCTTTATTTTCATAAAAAAAAATTAATTTTAGTGACCAGAGAAAAGGACTGCTATGTAGTGGGCACAACAAGTTTAGAAATGTTTTCTGTTAGGCAGCGGGTTTAGGGTTTGTAGAGAGAGACAGTTTGAAACCCGCTTTGTCACCAACTTGAAATTCAGAAAGGAAATCTGATTGGGTGAATTTTGTATGTCCATAACAGACCACACAGTCTCTCTCTATATATAAGCATGGGTATCAATTAAAAAAGGGCCGACCCAGTTCAAATACCCACTTCGTGAGTGTCTGGGGAAGGGAATACTCTAGGCAGTCTTTCCCCTACTTTTTGCAGAGAGACTGATTCGAACCCGCGACCTGACACACCACGGCAAGCAAGCTTACCGCTGAGCCAAGCCGGCCCTTCAAGCATGGGTATCAATTAAAATGATTTAATCCCTAATGATTCTATAGTATATGCTTGAAATCCTATCATAATCATCTGTGTTGCATGTTCAGATTTTTTGTACGTTATGTTACAAATGTGATGATTTAGACTGACTTCAAAGTTTTCGCTAATTACAGGTTGATGTGGGAAAGAAGCCTGTGACAGGCCTTCGATTATATTTGGAAGGAAAGAAAAGCAACTGCTTGGCAATCCATTTACAGCACCTCTCCTCCCTGCCAAAGACCTTCCAGCTACAGGATGAGCCTAATGGGAATGCGTCTAATGCCTCTTCGGAACGCAAGTACTATGAAAAGGTCCAGTGGAAGAGTTTCTCTCATGTTTGCACAGCTCCTGTTGAAGCTGATGATGATATCTCTGTTGTGACTGGGGCTCACTTCGAAGTTGGAGATGCTGGTCTTAAGAAAGTTCTATTCCTGAGACTTCATTTCTGTAAAGTTGTGGGTGCAACCCGTGTGAAAGGACCTGAGTGGGATGGTTCTCCTGGCTTGACCCAGAAATCTGGAATAATCTCAACTTTCATCAGCACTACCTTCTCAGGTCCACAAAAACCACCACCACCACCTCGGCCATCCGATGTAAACATCAACTCTGCTTTATACCCTGGGGGGCCTCCTGTGCCCACTCAGTCACCCAAACTTCTAAGGTTTGTTGACACAACAGAAATGACAAGAGGACCACAAGACTCGCCTGGCTACTGGGTTGTGTCCGGGGCAAGGCTTTATGTGGAGAATGGTAAGATATCACTTAAAGTAAAATACTCTCTTTTAGCTGTGATTTTACCTGATGAAGAAGCTTCAAGTTATTGAAAATATCAAATGAGGCAGTGGTGGAAGATAATCTCATCAGATAAAGTCCGATGAGATGGGCGTGTGTATATAATAGTGTCTGATTCTTTTCCATTGTACATTTGCTGTATTTATTATAGGTTACTTACTAGTTGATGTTGCCATTATTTTGTATACCTATAACTGCAGGTCTTTTGGAAAATTCCTTGATGTAGTTTTGAGAAAAGCTTGTGTAATCTTTTTGTCTGTATGATTGAATGCATTTCTGTGTGTTAGTGGTTCCATCTATATTTTACTCTCAAGACAATGAAAGGACATTCATTTCATACTTTGGGGTAGTTATTGACTTATTGTCATATAAGCATGGTAGGGATCAAAAAGAGAAGGGAAACAATCATCTTGAGTTCAGTTGCATTACAAAACCTAAGCACTGAACAACAGTTGAATGTGCTTATGACTATAATACATTCATCTCAAAGCCTTCCTAGTAAAACAGAACCACCAACATCGAAATGAATCTAAGTTGATACAAAACCTGGTGTTTTAAAAACATCCTCAAAGTTCTCAAAATATCGTGTTGACCTATTTTTGTGAAGAGGAATCGTGTATATTTAAGATTCAACTGTATAATGTATGCTAATGTTTTTTATGCACCAAATAGAATACAAATCTAACCTGAACCAGACATTGTGATTCGAAAGGAACAGGAACCCTTAAACTGCAGATTTTTCTTCTAACCCGTACGTAAGCATGATGAATCCCATTCGTTAGCCAAAAATGCAATTAACCAGTCATAACTAAGAAGGGACTTTTCAGTGGATCTCGCTTCTGATCTGACCAACTTATTTGTTCATAGGTTGTAATTGACTCAAATTGATGCAGCTAAGAATTTTTCAAACCCGCATTGCGGGCAATGATACTGGTGCATGCGTGTACTTTGGTGCGATTGATCATTTCCTGTTAGTTACATCAAGAAACACATGTATAACATCAAGGAATTTTTTTGTTTTTTATTTTATTTTTTTTATAACAAGGAATTTTATACTTCAGAGACTCTTCGCTCTTCACATCCTCTAATATAAGTCATTAAATATCGCAAGGTTTCATTGTAAATTTTATTAAGATATTTTTTTTTAGTAGTATTTTTACTAATCGGTTCATCCTGTAGGATTGATCCAGTTGGGGGTATTTTCTTAGAGATTTAAATTGAGTTATATTTATCTCATTCAACATCAGATAACTTATTTTCCTCTCACCTTTATTTTTCTCTCTCCAATCATTTGTGGTCTCTCTTATTATTTTGTTTCACTAACATAAGATAACTTATCTATTCCCCGCAGCATAACGATCAAAGGAGCACAACACAACAGATGAGTTCATAACTCTCCTGACAAGTGCACTTTCCTTGTAGGTTTATGCCCCCACCTCAATATCTGTTTGTATAACCTATCAAAGCCAGCACTGAGATTGGCTGTATATAACCAACCACAAATTTGGAAAAAATAAAGGGTATTATTTTGTTCACCTTACATGAGCGATAATTACTCTCATATGCACACAAAGTGCAATATAAGTCCCACTAATCAGAGAAGAGAAAAAAAATATAAAATTAGATTCAAATTGCAATTTGAGTGTACATAAAAAATAATACCCAAAAATAAAACATTAAAACACCACTTCACAATTCACATAGTAAGTTATTAAGAAAATCACATTCTATCTAACGAGAAGAAAAGAATATTTTACTCTTTCTTTGCCGTGGTGTGTCAGGTCATGGGTTCGAATCAGTCTCTCTGCAAAAAGCAGGGGAAAGACTGCCTAGAGTATTCCCTTCCCCAGACACTCACGAAGTGGGTATTTGAACTGGGTCGGCCCTTCGGCCCTTTATTTGGTAATTAGTATACATCTTTATTTGTTCTTTTGAGGTAAAAAGGACTGGCTTAGTATCCATATTACAGAAAATTCAATCTCGAAGGTTTATCTTTTCATTTATAAGCAATCTTTTGCACTCAACTTCATGGAAATCGATAGTGCAATGCTACCTATATCACATAAGGCGTCAACCACTTTTCCTTATCCAACAATGATTCTATTTTCACATTGACATGGACTACGATTTATTGCAGCATGACATTTGAGAAAAATAATTACTAGATTCAGCATTGCCAATGGCCATAGGCAACCAAACCAACAATTATACATGCAACTTAAAACTATCATAGGTACCATATCCTCATTGTCTATACACTCTCAAGAACAAAAAACAGAATCCACCCCGTTTCAATACCCTTGGTACCATAATAAAGACAATATCTACATAATGGTGCAGAATAGCACTTCACCAAAACAATGCACCCTAATGAAGCTAAGTGAATCCAAGGTGCCAAAATTTGGCATTCAACACTTGCAGCATGAATATGGTGGTATATTTACACAAAAAGAGTCAGTCCCATTCTTCTTTCCGTCCACATCTTGCTACTATCCTTTCATTTCTTCAAAGGTACTCGAGAATAGAAGCAAATTATCTGGCCACATCTAGTCTGTCAATAACATCCAATGCTCTCTTTTTGTCAATACCAAAATCAATCACAGGCAGCTTAGACAAAATTCTATTAAAAGATAATTCCTTGCTTCTACTTGTTGATGAATAACTGCTACTCTTGGTCAATCTGCTGTTATCTGTCAAGCCAGTCTTCACACTGTCAAAGTCCAAACTTTTACTTATCCTTCTGACGCGAATTTTATTACTTACATCCTGCAGCATGTTCTGCTCATCAGTTGTTAACAATGGAAGTAGGGAATTTGTAGATTGTTGAATTGTCTTTTGCAGGGAAATGCCAACAGGTGACTTGATGGTAGACTTCATTTCGCCACCATTGCTGCCAGCTTGACTTTTGATGGCTAAGCGGTGAAGCCATAAGAGAAGTTCTAGTATATAATTTTCAACTTTGTCTTTATCTGCATGGTGAAATGTTTCAATCCGCATTACATCAGTCTTCACGGTCTTCTTATTTAGCTCGGAGCTGCAAGAACCAAACAAGTATTTAACAACTGAAAGTGGGAATAGAAAAAGAAAAAAAATGGAAAAGCATGCAAGTTTAGATTTCAAAAAAGCAGCAGCAGATTGTTACTTACCCAGTGTTTGCCCACTCCCCTACCCAACCAAAACCATGATGCGCCCTGATTCAGTTTTAGAGCAACCAACCAAAAGAAAAAGGATAAACAGTTAGTGTATATAGAAAGTACATAAACTGATGCTAATAAAAAGTTTCTCAAATAGGCAGTAAAGGAAACATTTGAAATATATATGTTATGAGGTAGGATCCTTTGACACCGGTAATTTTGACATCTCATCTGAGAGCCGTTAGATCAAAAAATACCAACGGCTTTGATTTCTAAGCATGTGACACTGTTGATCTTTTTTGATTTAACGGCTCTCAGATGAGGTGTCAAAATTGAATTTTGACACCGGTGTCAAAGGATCCTATATATACATCTTACTTGGCTGTGTTTGTGGCAATTGGAACTAGCCAATGTAATGTTTTCTCCATCTCTTGTTTAATTTCTGCTACATTGAGCTGCAGGAAACAGACAGAAACCACAAGGAAAAAGCACAACATAATTAAAAAACTAAATTAATATAGGATATTTTCTACATTGGTTGTAAGTTGAAGGCAGAAGAGAAACAATATAAATTTTACAGACCAGCATTTTATCTCTCTCTCTCTCTTTCTAATTTTTAACAGCAGTAATAGGAGAAAGTACCAGCAGAAAAGATCATACCTCTTTTACAACATGAAAGTTTGGTAATTTGGAACGCAAAGTCAATTTTACATTAGGAGGCAAGCTCTGATATAACGAATCCCTAGTATTTGCAGGCATAGAACTGGATCTGGCAACCTGACAGCGTCAACACGGGCAAAGTACAATGCTCTTCAGTGCATAAGCTTAATCATAGACGGTAGTTAGCGGACATTATTTAAACAACAATGAAGTAGTAAACAGGAACTACAGTGTGATTCAGCCACAAACAAATCATATACCATTTATCAAGTGGTCAAGAATAAATGTACAACCTGATCAAAGCTCTTGAATCAAATAAACAGTGGTCTACTTCCCTATTCCTTTAGTCGATTTTTTATTAAAACTTAAAAGATACTGATAAAGCATACTGTTTTGCACTAAACCAAGTTATGAAATAAATATAATAAAGGAAAAAACACTTACTAGAGTATCAATTTGGAGCACTATATTTGCATAATGCAAAGCAAGGCCTGCAGGACCCAATCTTTGGCGATTACTGCTGGTTTGAATTAAAGGTTTACGGCCATCTGTGGGATACCCATGGACAAACACCATTTTAGTTACAAAGCAAAATACAGCTTTTATTACAACTTGATTTGAAGAGTAAACCTTTAATTCAAGTTTAAATTTTTTCCATGAACTACAAAATAAGGTTAACAAGGCTGGAATTTGCAGTGGCTATCAATGATGTCAACTAAGTTGTAATATTGAAAACTGATAATATTTCCACTAGGTGACAAAGAAGAGTATAACACAAAGTGAAGCAAGTATGATCCTGTACCAAAAAAAAAAAAAAGCAAGTATGATCTTAATGTCTTTATCGGGGTACATACCTGCACTGCCAAAGGCTTTATTTATCTCCAAATGTAAAAAATGGACTATGTCAACAAGCTTCTCCATAACCTGTAATCCATTAGATTATGAATTAAACTCTACTGTTCTCAATTATCCACGTATGTCATCCACAAAATGAACCCCACCTTAACCAATAAAAAACATCTTAAAGTCTCTGTACTAGTTCTGGCATTATACATGGATAGAATACAATGAAGGGATAAAACATATTGAGTGGAGGAGACTAAGAGATATGATAGTCACATTCATGTACAGCAGTAATATGAACTTACCTCTTCCAAACTTCTGGACCAGAGTGACTTTTTCTTCAAATGTTTAACTTGCTTCTTTTGACTTTTAAGTTCTGCCCTCAAGATTGAAAGGCTATCACCTATATGATGAAGAGAAATATTCAAGATTATGTATATAAGAAATTACCTAAAGAAATATTGCTCAATATACTGCGTTCAACCTTCTAGGTCAAAATGACTTTTTCTTTAAAAGTGTATATAAAAGAACCAAGTTTCTCAAAAACTTAAGTCATTAGATGAAGAGAAAAGAATAATTTTATTCTATATCTCTAACATGGCTCCTCACACAAGAGCCTTTTGGACTTAAAGTGCGAATGATGCATAGGTCCAACAATCTTTTGCTGAAATTCGACTTCCTATGAGAAGAATGGGGGTGGAAAAATTTGAACTCTTAACCACTTGATCAAAGAGACTCTAATATCATATCATAAATCAACTCTACTAAAAGCTAAGCTGCTAGGTGAAGAAACTTGAATGATTTTATATGACATCTCAAACAATAACAAACTCATCAATGCTCAACAAGAACACTCAGTTCCAGCTCCACAAAATTCAAACAAAATATCAATGAAAACCGATTTTGGTGAATTGAAACCAATTATGCTCAACAAGAATACTCAGTTCCGGCTACATCTCACAGGTTTTATATCCATTTCAGAGTCTATGGTGAATCAATTATACTCATTACAAGTTGCGTTTAGTTTGACAGTAATCATAGTAGGGGAGTGATGATAAATCCATAAATTATCTTGAAAAGCATCAGCTAGAAACATTGTTGTTATACATGACCATAACTATAAGTGATCATTTTAACTAGAAGTCTGAGCAATTGAACATGCAAAGTGATCCAGGCCCTCCTCTTAAGAGGTATTCACAAGAGCATGATAGCTTATGCTGACTCAACAAAGAGTCAGTTGGAGAGGGAATATTCCAGAAAGAATTCAACAGAATTCAGTTAGAAGAGTTTGGTGGAGAGGAATGGGGGATAAATAGGGGAAGTGTGAGTGGGTGAATGGGACTTGGGAGAGTGTAGAGCCTCTCAGATTGTTCTATATTTTCGTTCTTTCTCTGCTTTATAGTAATATTCAGTCATTGTTGTTTCACTTGTATTTCTGAGTACTATCCGTATCAATTGTGGGTTTTTCAGTCACTGTTTAGTATCAAGTCTTTGTACTGTTGAGGACTATTTCAGAAATGTACGACCATTTTCCATTCCATTCCTTGTTGATTTCCTGTAATTTCATACAGTTCTTGGTGGAGGTTGTATCATAAAGCAATCAACATAATTTACGTAGATCTTCAACCATGGAATCAATTACACCTTTTCAGTATAACCACAACGAAATAGTAGATAATGCTACCCTATGTCTTTCTCCAGCTTTTCAGAATCATTTGTGTGTTCAATGAATCTTGTTCAAGTTTCACACATACTCTCCACCATCTAAATGATTATTCTATCAAGAAATTACAATACCAACGTTAATCTTCTCTTATGAATTAAAACTCTTTAAGTTTTTTCGGATTTTTTGTCAATAGCTTGTTACATTCAAGAGTTGAATATTATGTCATAGATAGTACTCTTCAATTACCGCTTTGAGCTGCGCCTGAATTATCCTCCTCCTCACGCTTATGCTGATAATCTTGTTCAAATCTATCCAAAGCATGTAACTCATGATATAATTCCTGAGGCCATAAAAAATTGATTTTCCAATTTCTATTAGATGTAAATCCCACAAAAAAATAAAATAATAATAATAATAAAATACAAAGTTCAATAAAATGCAAATGCAGAGCAACAAAATCACTGTATACAGATACTTTATAAAGCTCTTGGCTGCACCCAAGAAAAGACTATAGAAAAGATTGAAGATAAATTTTTCACAAAATCTTATGGTGCTGACAGACAGTAGCATGTTGAAACTGAGTTCCTTTCCTATGCCACAAAATGATTAAGTACATATGAGCAGATACTACACAATGAGCAATAAATACAATTCGTCCCACCTCAGATTATTTTATAAATCTATCAATTTATAAATTAAGTATATATAATACTTTAGGAAATTATTTATGAGGTAGTGTATTCCTTCATTAAGAATCAATTTATACATATTAAATCATCACAGGAAGAAAGTACAGACAAATATCACATTTGTTTCATTCCATAATATTCATGTCATATTGAAGTAGTACTGATACAGATTAGATTACAAGCTTTACCTCAGGGTGATGATAGAAATTACAATACTCCCAGATTACTAAAGAGCTAAAAGTAGTTGAACTTGACTGCAGCAATCCCAATTAACTTTGAATATAAAGCATGATGCATATAACTTATAAGAGATAACAAGTAGGACATAGAGAAAATGGGAGAGAGAAATACAATTGATATGTAACACGGTTTAAGGAAAGCACTGAAACATCTTTCAATCAATTTCCTCAATAGTAGTACATCTTTGGGAAAAAGTTTAAAAAATTATTTTTGGTTAAAAAAATATTTTCACTCTTGGAACAATTAATTACTAAACTATTTAAAATTTTCCAAGAGTGGTTAATGAGTATCCATTTATTGATTGAATTAACCACTTGAGTGTTGTTCTATTTTTACCAAAAACTCTTTAAAACGCATTGTTTCAGCTTCTAAAGTAACTACCAGTTCAGGAGCAACAGCGAATATTACTTTAGTAAACGAATACACTCACAGCTGTAAACTGAACCAAAGTCATCAATTGCTGCATCATTAATTCTGCCTCATCCTTTGATTGTCTTTGAGAACTGTGTTCTCTGCTAATTCTAAAATTTACATAAAAAAAACTGGTCAGAATCAAGCGTGAAAAACTTATTTTTTTTTTATTTTTTTTTTAGAAAGGCTAAAAACTTAACCAATTGAGCGAGTACAATTCATATTACTTCTCAAAGTAACGGTCCAAATTGTGCCACTGAGGATCCTTTGAACGATTTCCAAAACGAATCACCTCATCAGAAAAGACTTTCAACTCCTCTCTGGAAACATAAACCAAAAAACACGTATAGTTGGCATTTCATAGCGTCATGGCATTTCGTAGGAGTTTGACTTAATCCAATAGTTACCTCTTGTCTGCAGCAACAATCCTTAGAAGTTCATCCATATCTTTTGATACTAAATCTTGCACAGCCTCTAATGGAAGCACCTCTTCTTTTAAATGTTTAATACTTTTTGTTGAAAGAGATTCCATAAGACTAAAACCCTTGACAATAGTGTTTGCAACCTCAAATGCTAAGATACCAATTTCATTCCCCTTCGTTGCAACTCCATACACAAACCCACTGCCAGCATTTAAATTTGTCATGCTGCTCCCAAGAGTGTCCAAAACAGATACTGCCTTATCAAATCCGACAGTACCAGCTCTGCCCAGGCGTGAACTCACCTCTGACACCTGAAATAGAAATTAGAAAGATCTTAGTTGATATCTTCATTTTTCTACTACGTTAGTCTACTTGTCCCCCTTCTCTTTCATGAGAGCTTAGCCTGTTCTACTTAAACTAAAGGGACATAATAATCAACAGCATGCACGTTTCACAGTGGTAAATTCGAATATCGGGGGAAGAAAATGTAAACGCAGCAAAACATCAAAGCAGATTTGACCAGTATACTGATGAAGGGAAAGATGAAGAATATGATGTCCAAACAGAAGGAGGAAGTACTTCAACGTTAACCAATTCAGTGGACTTGTCCATGGACTCATTATCTTTAGGGCATTAGTTACTCAAAATCGTAGTTTTTCTTCGTATTCCCCTGGATACCCCTTGTAAGATTTTTTTATATAGTCATGCATTTCATGATCTTCAATTATTTTTTCCTCTAAATTTGGAAAAATAAACTACTTCCCATTAAACCCCGATTAGCAAGGGTGGGGTGAGGGCAAGATCATGAACAAGAACTGGAACCAAGAAAGAATCTCAAAAGATCGTCAAGTTCTCAATATTTAAAATTCAATAATAAAGATGAAATCCCTAAGATGGACAATATGCCTTATTCAGGCAAAGCAATCAACAATAATAATGCTAGGACCAGAAAATATAAGCTAGGCCTAGGACTCAAGTGAATATAAACTGGGACAATTAATCTATCCAGAAATAATATATCCCAAGACCCATACAACTAAGTACAGAAATTCCAAGGTTATAGTATATAAAACCTAGAGCTCGCTAATTCCGAAATTATAAATACATCCACCAATCTTAAACATTACTTCCTCATACTGCATTTCTCTCCTCATGTTGGAGAAAACTCATTCTCAATTTGAAATAATAAACATAATGAACATAAACCACTCCCCATTAAACCCCAACTAGCAAGGGTAGGGGCAATTTCAAAATAAGGATGAAACAAAAAAATGTAACAGGTGGTAGTGGAATAACCTTAAAACCGCTCCCCAATTAAACCCGACTAGCGAGTGTGGGATGTGGGCAATCCTTATACGGAGCCTTACCCTTACAAATAATGTAGTGGAATAACCAACAACGAAAATTATTAAGTGACAGAAAAGTGCAAAAAATGATGGCAGCAACAAAAATGGCAACAGGTGGTGGAAGAAGCAACAACAGAATCACTTTTGGATTCCCAGGCTTTTTAGAAATTACAAGATCAACGGTTTGCTAATAATATTATCTTAAAAAGCAAAAACACTACCAAGACCAGCCTACATAATGTGTTCCTAAACTTGATATATTTGTTTGCAACATGCTTTTTGAGATGAGTTACTGTGAGCAAATGGAATGATGAAGTTTGACTCTATTACTAAACTGAAAAAGGGAAAGAACAGTTAAAACGCGGAGGAATCTCAAAAAACACTCAAATACTCGATATTTATATTCAATAACATTGACATCACCTTTGTCCCAAGAGCAAGAATAGTTAAAACGAAGAAGAATCTCAAAAAACACTCAAATACGTAATATTTATATTCAATGACATCAACATTATAGTTATCCCAAACTAATTAGGGTCAATGAACTCAAATAAAAGCAAGAACAAAGGGCCGACCCAGTTCAAATACCCACTTCGTGAGTGTCTGGGGAAGGAAATACTCTAGGCAGTCTTTCCCCTGCTTTTTGCAGAGAGACTGATTCGAACCCGCGACCTGACACACCACAGCAAGCAAGCTTACCGCTGAGCCAAGCCGGCCCTTTCCCAGACACTCACGAAGTGGGTATTTGAACTGGGTTGGCCCTTTGTTCTTTTCCTTGAAAGCAAGAACACATTGAAGGAAAAGAAATAATAAAAATAATATATATATATATATATATATATATATTTATATAATAAAATAAATAATTAAAAACAGAGAAAACATTTAACCCTTCACAATGCTAATAGCTTTCCACCACTCCGTTCTAAGACAAACTGAACTCTAATATATTTCCCACTTTATTAAGTCTTGTTTTAATAATTTCCTTCAAATAAGTTTTGGCCAACCTCTTCCTTTCTTTATGTCATGCTCTCGGTAGCAAACTTCTTCTTTTACCAGAGCATCTAGGGGTCTTTTAAGAATATGCCCAAACCATCTCAATCTATATTCTCTTATCTTTTCTTCCGCCAATACTACTTCAAATTTTCGTCGGATATCTTCATTTTTTATTTTATCCACCCTAGTATGACCATACAACCACTTTAACATTCTTATTTCTGCTACTCCCATTTTATGCTCATGAGTGAAATCCCCAAGCCCGATTGTTGGCCTCAAAGTCTGCTCAAACAATCTTTATACTAGCAAGGACAAGCAACCTAACCTCAAGATTCAAGTATATACAAACTAGGATAGGGAAATAAGATATCCAAGATCTAGACAACACGATTCTAAAATTCGTATACTAATAATTAAATAGTAAATCCCCCTTTACAAACCATTTTCCCAAATTATATATGCATTACAAGTTATTACAAGAGGTATAACTATTATCTTCTCATATCATATCAACATGCACCTATAGTCATTTTTTTTTTTTAGTTTCCACTAGCAAGAAGCCTTTCTAATCACCGAACTTATAACTAGCTCAGAAATGTGATTGTTAATGGATTTCACTTGCCTATATCAACTCCCTACCCATGATAAAGAATTGCTGAGGATTATGCTCTAGCGGTTACTGAAGCCGCTAATTTCTGAAAATTTTCTCCAAAAGAAATTTAATATATCCTTTATATATTGTCGAGATATCATTTGAAACAGTTTTGGAGTTATGATATATCATGATTTATACATCTACGACGAAGAAACAGTTTAGATTTTTGAATCACATAACCATGCACACATGAAAACATGAAAAAGAAAAAATATATATATATCACACCAAAAGCCTCCATGAGTCACAGGTAGTCAAATAGATACCCCCGGCAACTTCAATTTAGTAGGTTGTGCAACAAGAATTCCCATGTAAGTATGTAAACATGACCTTGATAAAGATACCATGTCTGCCCCTTCTCTAACCACTTAATCTCTTTAGTCACTCCATCTTGTAAGAACTCAATTTCCATCTCCTTTCTGCAACCCAGTTGAAATTTTTTCCTTTCTTCACGGAGAACATCAAGTACTAGAATGTTTGAAATTATTCACCACAGAACAATATATAGTGTCTCCATTCCAAAACATCAAAAACCGATCCTTGCATAAATTCCTTTCCCTAAAAGCCATCTTTTCAAATAGAATCAAATACGTTACACAGTCATAGATTAGCCAAAATTCCATTGCCAACAACATCATCTCAATCAATCACTTACAGCTAGGAATAAAATCAATAAAAAAATCAAATACTTTCACCCTCGATCTATCTAACCCAGTCCATCACCAATTATAACATGTTTCATAAGTATACCGAGTTTGTCTGAGAATACTGATTGATCAGTTCATAGATTAAGCACAGAAACAGAATGTTACAAAACAAAAAACAAACCTTTGCAACAGCAGCTTGCCTTGATCTTACTGACCTAGACTTGTTGTGAAAAGAATCATTAAAGCGTGGGATGCCATCATAGAAATCATCAGGACTAGTCCCTTCATCTGGCTCATGCTTTTTCTTATCCATTCTCTCCCCTGCACTTGTCAAATCACTAGCCACGGTGGCCTCATAGTTCTTACCATCAGATTTATGAATATCAGAATGTCCATCAGTCTTGGCAAACACCTTGTCACCTTTCACAGACTTCGAACAAAGACCCCCCATATCAGAATTTTTTCAATCTTAAAAAGAAACAAGAAAAAAAAAATTATCTAGTGGCAGCTCAGTTCATCCAAATCAAGAACTAGTATAGAACACCCTTTTTGTTTTGTTGTGCTGAATGAAATAATAACAGTGAGTGGTAACTGGAGGGGAAAGAAAAGGTGGAACTTTGAGACAGGGAAGAACAGAAGGGAAGAGGGAGGTATGAAGGGTGTTGTGGGATTGAGACAAAGATTGAAAATTTGGAAAGAAAAAGTCCAAACTCAAATCCCGATTGGTGGGCAAGAATATATATATAATAAGAAGAAGAATAATGATGGGGTGGAATGGAACAGAGGAAAATCATAGTTTTAATTTTAATGAGAATAGAAAAAAGAAATAGGATTATGATAATGTTGTTTGTTATGTTTATTATGACAATAGAAGAGACATGAGGCGGCGCTTCTGGTAGGTTAAGCAGTGAGCAGGAAGCAAACGCTACTCTCTCTCTCTCTCTCTCTCTCTCTCTCTCTCTCTCTCTCTCATTACTGCCAACACGGGAACTGGTCGTGTTCAACCTTCTCCACCGCTGACCAACCCACTACGTCATTTTTTCACTTTGTTAGGTACATGTATATTTCTTAACAAAATTTTTTACTACCAACTTATTATCAATCTAATCATTATTGGATAGAGAGAATGCTAAAAAATTTATGAAGTGAGGGAAAATGTTGATCCAACGGTGATTAGATAGATAATAAGTTGGTAGTGGAAAAATTTGTTAGTAAGAATATCTCTCCTCAATTTTTATAAGAATTTTTGGAAAAAAAATTACTTTAAAAAATAAAAAATGATATTTTTATAATTTAATATAAATATGTGAATAAAAGTAAAAATTTGTTAATGTCTTGAGCTTTTCTCAATAATAAATGTTTTAAGGTGTGAAGATCAGTTTGAGGCTGTTGCTATACCTATGAGTTTAAGGATCCTAATATAGAGAATTATTATATCTGCAAGAGATAAAATGTGTGTTAAAGGTGTATTCTCAGGTGCAATGAGTGAGTTCTTACAGCGTATGATATTATTTCTTAAGGTTTAACTATTTGCATTATTGCATATGCTTAGTTTCCAAAAAAAACTATTTGCATATGCATGTGAAATGTCTTATATAAGTGGTAATGAGTTTGATGAATCTTGGCAAGTTAGATGGGTTTTTCAGCTCCTTTTTTAAATTTAAAATTATCATTTTTTTCCCCTCCTAAACTATACACCAATTTGTCATTGTTTGACTGAACCTAATAATCTATTACAACATCCATTTAATTGATTAAATTATGTAAACGATTACACTAGTATACTCTAATCAATTACATCAACGAACTCGGCCATATAAAAAAATTTCCACTATAATTTTTAGATCGAATGAGTTTCTATGGTCATATACTCATAATATTGCACTTGAGGAGGAGCTTTGTGGTATCATCAAACATATTTATATTACAGATTTAGTTGATTGTATCAAAGGCACGTCACTTGAGGCCACCAAACTACCTGGCACTGCCATTGACAATGAGTTCAGTGGTCAAATCAGTCAGACTGTTGTCAGGTCAGTGGCGGATCTAGGAATTATTTTTTATGTGTGCACACTGAAGGTGGGGGTTCGAGGGCAGCGCCCCCGAAGATTTTTTTTAAAGAAAATTTTAAATGTTAAAAAAATATATAAACAAGAAAAGAAAACTTTAACTTAACATAAAAAAATATATTAATCAAGAGTCAACTAAGCTGTTACAATAACAAATAAAATAAATATAGAAAGTTACCTTTCATTGAGACTTGTCGAATTACTACGAACCCACAATTTTTTATCCTCATTCATATTTTAGGTAAGATCCAAATTTTAACTACCATGGTTGAGCCTATATTTACTTTTTTTCTTTTCAATTTTCCTAAATCTTTTTTTTTCTTACTTGACCTAAACCATCCACCCCTTAAAAAAAAAATCTCAAATTTTTGTGAGCAACAGGGTCGGTCCGCCTCTGTGTGAGGCAGTCTGAAACTCGAAAAGAGTAGCAGTGAGTTTAATGTGGCACAAAATTTGGAATTTTTACCATAAAACTTCTAAGGTATAACTTTTAACTCATATGTCCGAATCAGGTACTTTTTTTTAGTCCACGTAACTTTTTGAGAGCTACACGCTAACAAATTCATGGGGGATTTGTTAAAAAAATTCCAAAAAAATGTTTTCCTGTGCTCTCTTTGGCATATTATTTCTTTGTGAATGATGTTGTTTATATTTTTACTTTTTAACACTAACAAATAATCCTTCGAGATTTTATTATTTGCGTATATCTCAAAAAATTATGTGAAATTAAAAAAAATCACTTGATTCATCCTCGAGCCAAAAGTTAAAGTTTTTTGAAAATTTATAATAAACTTGAGTCATGTAATCGATTACAAGAACCTTGAAATTGCTTACATTATCTAATCAACGGTAAATAAGGACAGATTGGTATTAAATTTTGACAAAAGGTTAAATTTTTGAATAGTTTAAAAATAGGGACATACTTAATAATTTCAATTTAAAAAGGCGGAAAAAATCAAAAAACTCAAGTTAGATCACACCGTGATTGGTATTGTCAAGCCGTATGCATATTAATGGAGTAAGGGATTAGTCCATAACAGAAGGGAAAAGCACCTTTTAAAATTTATGGGTAAAATAATTGCTTAATTAAAGTTAATTGGATAATTTTTATTAAAGTAATGCAGTCAAACATGTCACATATGTTAATGGGGTTAGTCTCATCAATGATACTAATGGGACTCATGCCACCTCAGCACCACATAGGCAGTCCAATTACCGTAAAATTTCGGAAGGTCATAACTTGTGACTCGAGTATCCAAATTAGATGATTTTTTTTTTATTTCACAAAAACTTCCGAGAATTATGCAATGAAACCTATATTTTATCTCCCAAAAATATAATTTGAAGATCTTCTGGATTTAAACGCTCTTGTGATTGTGTGATTGTGGTATAATTGTTACAAATTCAAACTATGTTTGCAGAAGATAAAATATGTCAAATGAAGTGTCATTGTGTAGATCTCGAAAAGTTATATGAAATCAAAGAAAAATCATATGATTTGGATACCCAAGTCATAAGTTATGGTCATCCGAAATTTATGATAACTGGACTGTCTACGCGACGCTGACATGACACGAGTCTCGATAGTATCATTGACGGGACTAGTCCCATTAGCATATGTGACATGTTTAATTGCATTACTTTAATGAAACTTATCCAATCAATTTTAATTGAATAATTCTTTTGATCAAAAATTTTAAAATGGTGATTTAGCCGATCGGTATGAAGTCACAATTGCGAGATAAGAAATGTGTTTGAGCTCGTGTGTGAAAACTGGAAAGGTAATATTATTCTGGACTATTTTTATAAGACTTTATTTGAAACGCTTTTTCATTTACTTTATGCGCGCCCTCTTTAAGGCGATTGGGGTTTGCGTGGCACGATCTGATTGTTTTGGGGTGCATTTTTGAGATCGTGAACAATGATGTGTGCATTAACGATTTTCCAACTACATTTAATGTCACCATTCGAATAACTATAATGACTTTTATTTTGTTTAGGAATTTATGCAATTGCCATTGTTTCTTTTTAGAGGAACAGTAACCATTTTAACACACTTCATCAAATTATTTATCAGATTATCATGCGAATAGTAAAAATTTCTAAAATGTCATGTGGCATAATAAGTTATACTATGCAATGAATTATGTTTGTAAATAATTCGCTACACAGTGTAGTGAATTATACCATGTTAGGCTGCACAGTCAGTAAAAATGACAGATGTCACGCTGACAGCAAAACAAGCATAATTTGCTACACTGTGTAGCGAATTACTGTCAGCTTGACACTTATCATTTTTGTTGACTGTGCAACCTGACACTGCATATTTCGTTACACTGTGTAGCGAATTATTTGCAAACATAATTCGCTACACAGTGTAGCGAATTATGCCGCGTGGCATTCCGGGAATTTTTACTGTTCGCGTGGTAGTCTGTTAAATAATGTGGTGAAGCGTGGTAAAATGGTCACTCTCCCCTTTTTAGAAGCATTTTTTGCTTTTCATTTCTCTAAGTCGCCAGCTTCAGCGTCCACCAAGAGAATAAATCTTTGGTGCTACTGCTGCACCAAAGATTCAGTACATCCTACGAATAAAAATGTTACATGTCAGCAAAAGTTATCTTTTCTTTATCACATTTTTTATCTCTCCTCTGAAGTGTAATGTTTCTATTCGTATAATACACTGAATCTAGATGCTACAATAACATCAAAGATTTATTCCCACCAAGAGGAATGCCATTTAGCCATAATAGCAGGGAAAGCCCATTGATCTTGATGGGGATGAAAGAGATCTAGAGGTGACAAAATGGGAATAAAATTTTGATGCTACTGTAACACCTAGATTCAGTACATCTCACTAATGAGAGCATTACACATCAAAAGAGAGAAAAAAAATTAGCAGAGGAAAGAGAATTTTAACTAACATGTAATATTTCTATTGGTGGGATGCACTGAATCTTTGGTGCAACAGTAGCACCAAAGATTTATTAGCAAAATGGATGGATCTGTCGCCAACCAATAAAAAATGGATTGGCTTGTACCGTCCAGCCTCTTAAATATGGGTTGAAAAGCCCAATCCATCCCATTTTATGACGGACATTATATTACTTTTTTTTCACACTCCCCTTAGTTTTTTTTTTTTATCTCAAACCTAAATATAAGCTAATAAAGCTAATATTCTATCAAAATTTTTGAGGAACTTATTTTTGCCTCTATGGATAACTTTTGTCATAAATAAAATTTTTCTTCTTTATTTTTTCTAGGGGAGCATTAAGATAAAAAAATATTATATCACAAAAGTTTAGTAACAAATAAAATACTACCTGTATCTCAAAAAAAATAAAAAAAATACTACCAAATAGTAAAAAAATGACCCACCGCAACCTATTTTAACCCACAACTAAACAGGACGGGTTGATGGGTTAAGATGTATAACCCAACCCGACTCATTTTGGTGGATTGATCCGTCGGGTTCAACCAATATTTGCTGAAAACGTAGATGTTAGGTTTACTCCATATATATCTTATCATAACTTCTCCCCATATGACATTCATTGCTATGTTTCCAAGTACAAAATATTATCCCGCCATAGCCTATAGATTTTGAGGCTAAACAAAGTGATGATTGTCAATGCTCATATGGTTTTGTGTTCTCCATAGATATCAGTCCTCCGTTGTCGGAAAACTACTCCTCCGTCTTAAAAAGAATTATGGATTTTGCCCTTTTCTAAGATCCCTCCAACTTCAAGTATGTGCATGTGACTTGCCACAAGGTGTGGTGATTGGCAAGAGTAATAGTGGTAGATCTTCCTCTAAAAATGGCTTTGCGGCAAGGCGACGTAAATGCAAGATAAGTTGGGTGCTTTTCACTTATGGTGATAGTGATTTTGATGTTAGTTGCCCAATTTGTGACCCATCTACTCATGCAATTTCATTTCCAAGCAAGACTTTCAATTTCCAATTCTCTAGAACATTGTTGTTAAAATCTCGATTTATCATTATGATTTTATTATTTTTTTTTCATTAAAATGATTTTACTAATATTCCAAACGCTTTTACATTTTTATAATTTTTTACGATTTTTTTACATTACAATTTTACATTTGACGATTTTTTAATTTCCTCTTAATTTTATTTAAGATCTCAATTTTAGCAATATTGCTTTAGAGACATCTACTCGAGTGGCTTAAGATATTAAAGAGGTTAAATTTTGAAAGGTAGTTTCATGATCAGAAGATAGGGTTTGCTTTCTACATGCAAGTAAAGAGGAACCACATTTCATTTATTTTTATGAGAATCAATTTGCCATGGTACATCGATAGAACCAAAGGTTTGCTTGGCTTTTAGGAAATTTAGATATAAGCATTTAATGTGGCGGATTTAGATGTTCAACATTTAATGTGAGGTAAGGATTGAATTGTTGTTTTGTCTTATATTATTAGTTAATGATGTATGTGTATTAGTGGGCCTAGTTGATAACAATAAATAATTGGTATTGCTTTATATTATAGATTTAGTTTTCAAAAATAATAATTGTATTATATTTTATGATTTGATTTATAATGAACTAAAATTTGATTTGTATGTTTTTTAATATCAAGGATTATAATAAAATCTGTATTAATTACAAATCAAATAAACAAACATAATGTGTTATAATTATTGATGAAAAAGGTAATTAAAGGAATTTAATGATTTCTAGTTTATTATAGATGTGCACCTACTTTTAATTAACGGTTGTAATATTTCATTTATCCTCTAAAATACGTTTTCCTAAGTTAAAAATTTAAATTCAAATTTCGCAGATGTCCGCCTTTGCATGCACAGCACAGTAATACATGAGGAAAAGGAATAATCTTAATTTTTTAATCAAATTGATTAATCATTTTTATAGTATTATAACAATTTATAAAAAAATTATTAATTGGTATGGACTGGATCCATGTTTTAACAATTTATCCAACAGAAAATTGAGACTTATTATCCTAATAATATCCAAGTTATTAGAGGATCAAGGAATAAGAATATAAGACTCATATTCCAAAAATGATACTAAAAAGTTAATAAGTTGGAAATATCTAAAGTCCAAGTACATAGAGATAAATACTATAAATAAAGGCTAAAAATCTTTTGAGTCATTCTCTATTGCTCGCATCAGCATGCACATACATTTATGTCTTGCCTATACACCCATTATCAATATGCAATGATTAATATATGGATTTTCGTTTTGTCTTTTAACATGACACAACAAAATTTCTTACACACATAATATTTTGTGAGTCCCACACTTTTTAAAACAAAAATAAAAAATAAAAATTAAGGCACGCAAAACGAATCTCTATAATATTACACAATCAATTTTCCTACAACATAACTCTTATAAAACCCTTAATATATTTTTCATATAAATACCTTTGAGTACATATATCTCATACCTACACGATGAATATTCACGATTTACTCCAATCGAATATTAATAATTTACGCATGATTTTTCTATTCAATACTGAAAAAATATTAAAAGTAGAGAAGGATATTCTTACTATTAAAATCTTCTACTACTAACTCACTACCTATCTAATCATCATTGTATCAATATTTTCTCTTTTTTCAAAAACTTTTTAGCATTCTCTCTTTTTGATTCAATGGTGATTAGATAGGTAAAAAATTAGTAGTAAATTTTTTTAATAATAACAATATCTTTGCTCTTAAAATATCTCTTCTGACGGGTCAAGGAAGGAACGCTCGAACATGAGCCAAACCAAATGGCCATCTGTTCATTCAACGTAGCATAGCCTTTCTGAATCTGACAAATGGCCATCAACACTGAATTTGCACACCTCGTGAAAGCGGCGGCGGGAGCAATTGACCCATTTCCTCCGTGTGTAATTGAGAATCTCATTGCATTCTCACAAGACTTCATGATATTATCCTTTGACATTATTACGTAGCATCATTTTAAATATTAATTCACAAAAAGTAATTAGTATTTAATAGTTGAGATTATAAATAACGTAACTATTATTATTTTAAGGGAAATATTATTCTCATGTTATATGTGATAAAATTATCTCTTACATACCCTTCGATAACTGTGCCACTTTTTTTTACTTTTCTTTTTCAGATGGTGGGACCCACAAATTTGTCTCTATGACATGAGATAACTTATCTTCTTTAACATGATATTAATAAAACCCTTAAATTTAAATTCGACACTACATTTATTGAGTTATATAATAATTAACAATGCAAATAATTTTTATTTGTCTAACATGTCAAATTCATTATTAATAACATGTCAGATTTACATCACTTATATTTTTCTATTTATTTTGAAATTTTCAGGCAGAACAGTGATAATTTGAATGGTGAGAAAGTATGAAAAATCTAGAAGGCCGTCCTCCAAAAGGCCAGGTCAACCAAAGACTGCTGAGTCGTGACTCGTGAGTGAGTGGAGTTGCAACGAAGAACAACTTGTCTACCTAAGAAGTAAAGATTAATAGATCGACTTTATGGTTCGGATACTGAGAGGTGGAAAGATATGAACACAACACGAGAATAACCGGACCCATTAGATGCGCAGATATCGGTTGATATTTATAAAATTGAAAAAAAAAAAAAAAACTCATACACGTGCAAAGAATACCACAAAATAATGTATAAAATCCTTCCTTATTAATTTTGTATATAAAAAATAAAAATAAGAGCGTTACAATTAATAAATTGTTGTGGTTGGTGGTTTTTTTTTAGATTTCCCAGAATATCTCCACTTAAATTAGATGAGACTAATCCTTTTCTATATATAAAATGTAAATGTTTTTAGTAATGACTCTAAAAGGCTTCGCCTAAAAATCAAACCAACTACATTTTAGGTATAACAATCTATTCCTTGAACATAGCCCACTTACCAATCGTGTCATCCTTTGAGATTGGTAAAAAAATTTAGGAATAAATCAGTGAAGAGGACAGGGATAAGAGAAATGACTTCACATTCACATGGGAAATTATAACAGTTTGTATTTTGTGATGGTATTAATTCATTGTGCGAAGTCATTCAAATAGTTTTTATTAGTTATGTTACTCTTTGGAGAGATGAATTATTTTTAAATTAGTCTATAATTATATGTTTTTTAAATTTAATAGATGAATATCAATTACGTGTTTAAACAAATTCACTTTACTTTCCTTTAGGCAAATTTTTATGTGGATCTAGACGAATTAATAAATCCAATTCCAGTGACTTTAAGGACATGTAACATCTTGTGTGTACTCGGAATATTAACATTAATTATGACACTAAATTTCGCTAGCTTATTTAATTAAATAGAGCGAAAATGCAAATAAACTTTTTCCAAAACAATATTAAAAAATCCTTTTCATTCTAATTTCTAAGTCAATATTTTACTTAACCAAATATGATTAAGTTTCCTTTTTGGAATTAAAGTCCAATGAATTACTTTTTCATGATTTCAAACCTCACTTAATTTAGATCTATCTAACTTAAAATATGCACGTTCGATTGCACCGTACGATGTGCTACCAAACCCATGCTCACTATAGCGAGCAGGTTAGCGAGGAGAGGGGCAGTAACATGTTCTTCATTGCTAGACTGCTCGCATAAGCAAGCAATTAGCGAGTTGATTGTGTTTCATCTTTTGAATTGCTCGCTAGCGAGAGCCAATATCTCAAGAGTCGCATTTTTCTCCTGTTTTGCTCGCTAAGTTGCTCGCTTCAGTTAGCGAGTCAACGAACTAGCCTTGGAACACGAAAATGACAGTATACTAGCTGCAAATTGGTCCTAAAGTTTCTCCAAGTATGCAAGGCTCCACCTAGAGGGCATACAATCAAATTCAACATGCAACAACATATTATACTAGCATTAACTCAATCGTTCTAAGGTATAATCCTATAATCCATATGTGGATCATTATTAGGAAAATTATACCATTAGTCATCAACATATATTCCAATTAAACATGCTCCAATGATATACCTAATCAAAACTCTCATGCATAATCAAATGTACATAATCATACTTGAACTTCCAAGTTGCATAGTGGACATAAAAGTCCTCCAATTGCATGATATACAATAAGCATACATGCATTCCAAATTTCCATATTTTTGGCCTCAAGCCATCATCATATTACCGCATCTCTCATGTCATGCATACCATGAAATCAACACATCAACAATTACACCATCCTTTTCAATGAAATAGCAATCATACGTAATCTTAGTTCTTTCACGTATGACATGGTATCCAATCTTACATAATGGGCATGCAAGCCCTCAAAATACATAATTTTATTAATATAAATCAAAAGGTTGATTACATATACAAAACAATAATCATGCATAATCTTTAATCACATCATTATAAATTATGCTTGAACACCTACAAAACCAGCAAACTTATCAACACTAATGCTAAAACCAAGCAAATGCACACTCTTCACTCACAAAACATTCTTAATTTTTTGGGGGAATTATAAATTATGATGTAGAATTTAGTTAGGTTAGTAAAAGTTTTGAAATTAATGTATAACTCATAAAGAAGAAAGATAACGAGGATACATAAGTAAATACAATAAAGTGGGTGGATATTCTTTTGTCAAAATTTAAATGAGACTAAAGAAAAGAATAAAAAGAAAATTAGAAACAAGAGGAAAAGAAAAAGAAAGCTTTTTGTTGCTCTTACTCTCTGCTATTCGTTGTTGCTCATTTGGGAGAAAGGAACACCTCTCAAACAAAAGCTCTTATTGCTTTCAAGTTGGTTTTTTCACTAGGTTTCCCCATTGCTCGTTAGATTTCTTATTGCTTAATTGTGTAGGGATTTGCCTATTACGCAATGTCTACATTTGGGGTCGTCGCTCAACATTCACTCCACAATCATGTTTGGTTTATTGGTTTCATAAATGGTTTATCTTATTTCTTAGTTGGTGCATTGCACTTTCCAGTTTTGTAATAAGTAAAAAAAATTAAAAGTTGTTACAAAAAAAATAAATTAAAAGTCTAACAATGAAAGACCATATTACTATGATGAATTTCGAAAATATGCTTAATGAAAGAGGTTGAATGAATGTAGACACTACTTCTTTTACACTTTTCCATTCACTTCATATCTACGTTGTAGTTTACGCTATTAATCAGTACACAATTCTTTACACTATATTGTTTGATTCCAACACTTTGGAGGACTAAGTTTTACTCAAAATTTATTCTACACCTGCAAAGGAATGAAAGTCAATAATCACATAAAATTAATTACAAGATTTAAAAAGGATAAAGTACAATCTAAGAGTTGTTGGTTCAATATTCTCCCAACTAGAACAAAGTATTTGACCTATCCAAAGATATTTAGATATCAGGATTTGAATTAATAAGAGGATAGTGAGTTCGATTCTATCACAATTCAGGAGTGAAGAGATATAAATACGATTAATATTACAAAAAGTAGAAAGGATACTTGATGACATAATATACCTCCTGACCCGTCACCAAAAACTCCTCTTGAAAAAACAAGGGAAAGAATAGAATAAGTATGGTATTAACATTATCTCTTGTGATCATTTTAGCAAATGAGAAATATTACATGGGAAATAAATTTTAATTATATGGGCACCAATAAATTACTCATTGTATTGAAGTATGGATAGCCATGACTACCTCGAGTTAATATTATTAAGATAAATAAGACATACAAAATGAAATTTTCTACATTTTTTAAGCACAAAATAAATAAAAATGATTTTCTTCCGAGTACAAATTTAAACAATATCCAGTACTAACTAGAAGACTAGCCTCCCGATGATGGATTATCCCACCCTCGTGTAACCTAAGGGCGTAACACAACACCTAACTATCATTGTTTTCATCAAAACAAAATCACAACGCAGAACATAAAAGTCATAAATTCTCAAAAGCATAATCAACATTACATCCCTTTGTATGCAAGATTTAAGATAATAAGAACATGCGTCCCTTAGTATGTCTCTATCTGAACATAACAGGCAGACAAAAATGTTATCAACATGTGATTGGTGTCTAGCATGTTATTTTTTAATTTTAGTTTTAGTTTTGTCTCTTGGTCCTCTCAAAACATCAATCTTAGTAAGCAAGAGGACCAACATTCATTATTTTGTCTTCCATCTAATCGTGTTGGCTTAATTGATTATTTTCAGGAATCACTTGATGGCTACAATGACGAAAATGAGCAATTCCTTAGTGAAAAGGTTGAGAATGAGGAAGATGATGTTGAAAAGTGTCTGCGTGAACTGGAATGGGACATTATCGAAATTGTGACAAGGGATTTTCTCCACCGAGGAGGTAATGTTCCTGATGTGTATAGGGGTAGGCATAGGGGAGATGATGCAGAGATAAATGAAATTACCGAAAAAGGCCAAGGAAATATTGGTGAAGAAAATCTAAATCAGGCTTGTGTAAGTGGGATTCGGAGAAATATGACAGTGGTAAAAAGTGATGAAACTTCTCAAACTTTTATACTGTTGGTGCTTGTTACTATTCTTTTAGTGTATCGAATAATTGGGACCGTAATATGCATTGCAACTGGAAAATTGGGGGGCGCTCATACAGATGAGCTTCTTCTAGATGCTGCACACTTTACGATAGTAACGATCACCAGTCACCACAATAGGATATGAAGACCTGATTCCCAGCACCAAAACTGTCAAGTTGTCAATAAGTATTTACATTTTAGCAAGTATGGTATTAGTGAGTAATTTGGTTTAAGAAAAAAAAAAAACAAGTAAAAAGATATCCTAAAACATAATCGTTTAAATCATAATCGTTAATTTCTCCAAGTATACAAGGCTCCACCTAGAGGGCATACAATGAAATTCAACATGAAATAACATATTATACTAGCATTACCTCAACCGTTCTAAGGTATAATCCTATAATCCATCTGTGGATCATTGTTAAGAAAATTATACCATTAGTTATCAACATACATTTCAATTAAACATGCTCCAATGATATACCTAATCAAAACTCTCATGCATAATCAAATATACATAATCATACTTGAACTTCCAAGTTGCATGGTGGACATAAAAGTCCTCCAATTGCATGATGTACAATAGACATACATGCCTTCCAACTTTTCCATATTTTTGGCCTCAAGCCATCATCATATTACCGCATCTCTCATGTCATGCATATCATCAAATCAAT
The DNA here is from genome assembly GCA_032173675.1 of Gastrolobium villosum. Taxonomy (NCBI): domain Eukaryota; kingdom Viridiplantae; phylum Streptophyta; class Magnoliopsida; order Fabales; family Fabaceae; genus Gastrolobium; species Gastrolobium villosum. The sequence continues at coordinate 188,072 of JAVKPL010014527.1, forward strand.
ACATCAACAATTACACCATGATTTCCAATGAAATAGAAATCATACGTAATCTTAGTTCCTTCACGTATGACATGGTATCCAATCTTACATAATAGGCATGCAAGCCCTCAAAATACATAATTTCATTAATATAAATCAAAAGGTTGATTACATATACAAAACAGTAATCATGCATAATCTTTAATCACATCATTATAAATTATGCTTGAACACCTACAAAGCCAGCAAACTTATCAACACTAATGCTAAAATCAAGCAAATGCACACTCTTCACTCACAAAACATTCTTAATTTTTTGGGGGAATTATAAATTATGATGTAGAATTTAGTTAGGTTAGTAAAAATTCTGAAGTTAATGTATAACTCATAAAGAAGAAAGATAACGATGATACATAAGTAAATACAATAAAGTGAGTGGTTATTCTTTTGTCAAAATTTAAATGTGACTAAAGAAAAGAAGAAAAAGAAAATTAGAAACAAGAGGAAAAGAAAAAGAAACCTTTTCGTTGCTCTTGCTCTCTGCTATTCGCTGTTGCTCATTTGGGAGAAAGGCACACCTCTCAAACAAAAGCTCTCATTGCTTTTAAGTTGGTTTTCTCACTAGGTTTCCCCATTGCTCATTGGATTTCTTATTGCTTAATTGTGCAGGGTTTTGCCTGTTACGCAATGTCTACATTTAGGGTCGTCGCTCAACATTCACTCCACAATCAAGTTTGGTTTATTTATTTCAGAAATGGTTTATCTTATTCCTTAGTTGGTGCATTGCACTTGCCAGTTTTGTTATAAGTAAAAAAATTAAAGTTGTTACCAAAAAAAAAAAATTAAAAGTCTAAAAATGAAAGACCATATTACTATGATGAATTTCGAAAATATGCTTGATGAAAGAGGTTGAATGAATGTAGACACTACTACTTTTACACTTTTCTATTCACTTCTTATTTACGCTGTACTGTACGCTATTAATTAGTACACAGTTCTTTACACTATATTGTTTGATTCCAACACTTTGGAGGACTAAGTAGGGCTTACTCAAAACTTATTCCACACCTGCAAAGGAATGAAAGCCAATAATCACATAAAATTAATCACAAGATTTAAAAAGGACAAAGTACAACCTAAGAGTTGATGGTTCAGTATTCTCCCAACTAGACCAAAGTATTTGACCCTATCCAAAGATATTTAGATATCAGGATTTGAAATGATAAGAGGATAGTGAGTTGGATTCTATCACAATTCAGGACTGAAGAGATATAAATACGATTAATATTACAAAAAGTAGAAATGATACTTGATGACACAATATACCTCCTGACCCGTCACCCATAACTCCTCCTGAAAAAACAAAGGGAAAGAATAGAATAAGTATGGTATTAACATTATCTCTCGTGATCATTTTAGCAATATTAAAAAATGATAGTTAGGTGAAAACACTCCTGCTATGGCAGAAAACACTCGGTTGCGTGATTTACAGCACCGGTTAGATACCTTGGAGCAACAGTTTCGAGCTGCGGAATCGGTGCATGAACAACATTACAACGGCTTGCAGGAATCAAATACTCAACTCCATGAGTCACAGGACCGTTTGCATAGAGACCTTGCTCACCTCATTGAGCTTCAGCAACAGCTTTCTACTGCTCAGCTAGAAAATCGTGGTATTTTGGGTACAGGTCCTCATTCTGGATCTGAATTTTCCAGATCTCGTAATGTTAAACTTGATTTTCCCCGTTTTGCATCTGGTGATCCGACCACTTGGATCATCGCTGCTGAGCGTTATTTTACCTTCTATCAGGTTCCCTTACCAGATCGCGTTAATTTGGCGGCCTTCCATTTGACTGATCCTGCGGCATCCTGGTTTTACGGATCTGAGCAAAATGGGTTGTTGGCTGATTGGCGGGTTTTTTGTACGGCTCTACAACGCCGTTTTGGCCCATCCGAGTTCGAGGATCCTGCTGGTACTTTGGTCAAATTGCAGCAAACTGGGTCCGTTTTAGACTATCAAGCTGGGTTTGAGAAGTTGGTTAGTAAGGTTCCTGGTTTATCTGCTAACATGTTACGTAGTATTTTTATTTCTGGTCTCAAGCTTCATATTAAGAGATCTGTACTAACACAACGCCCTCACGATTATCATGAGGCCTTTTCTCTCGCACGTGTTTATGAGGATCAGTCTAGTGATTTTAAACAACCGTGTCCTTGGCAGTATTCATCTAAGACATCCTCACCAACCCCACCTTCCCCTGCCCTTATCAGTCCTATATCCAGCTCTACAACATCACAACCTTCCCCCACCCTTGCCTTGCCTATTCGCCGTTTATCCCCGGAAGAACGGCAATTAAAACGTGAAAAAAATCTCTGCTATAATTGTGATGAGAGATATTCGTTTGGTCATAAATGTAAGGGTAAAGCGACATTACTATACCAGGAGGGTATTGATGATGATCCTGACCCAGAGGCTATACCCGTTTCTACCGAGCCTACACCACATGATGAGGCTCCCGAAATTAGCTTTAATGCCTTGTTTGGTCTTCACAGTTCCCGTTCATTTCGTCTCACTGGGTCCCTCAATGGCAAGCCTGTGCAGGTATTGATTGATGGTGGAAGTACACACAATTTTATTACTGAACGCATGGCTATTTTTCTGGGTTTAATACTGCAGGACATTGTTCCTTTCCAAGTCCATGTTGGTAACGGCGAGGCTTTGTTAAGCACAGCAGTTTGTTCAGCAATTTCCTTATCGCTTCAGCATATTCCTTTTGTTCTCGACTTATTTGTATTGGACTTAAAAGGGGCTGATATTGTTTTGGGTGTTCAGTGGTTGGCCACTCTTGGGCCTATCGTTACAGATTATGGCCACATGACCATGTCCTTTACTTACAAGGACTCGACAGTCAGCTTACAGGGTGACAGTTCTATTTCCCCTAGCCCAATGTCAAATGCCCAATTCCACAAACTCATCGTGCAAGATTCCATTTCTTCTTGTTTCATGTGTTTATCCAGTTCTGACAACTCTCCACCATCGCCTGATCCTACCCTTTCTATTCCCTCACCTATTCAGGATATTTTACTTCAGTTTCAAGACATTTTTGCCATACCTACTACCCTACCCCCTGACCGTATTTTCAATCACAACATCAACCTTTTGCCCAATTCTAAACCAGTCCAGGTGCGGCCCTACCGTTACCCTCACTTCCAGAAACAAGAAATTGAGAAAATGGTGGAAGAGATGTTAACAACGGGTATTATACAACCTAGCCAGTCCCCTTATAGTTCGCCAGTTCTTTTGGTCCGCAAGAAAGACGGTACTTGGCGCTTTTGTGTTGACTATCGTGCTTTAAATGCTTTGACTGTTGCAGACAAATTCCCTATTCCTACAGTGGATGAACTGTTAGATGAATTGCACGGGGCACAATTCTTTTCCAATTTGGATCTTAGGTCGGGTTATCACCAAATTAAAATGAATCCGGCTGATGTCCATAAAACAACATTTCGGACTCACAGTGGTCATTTCGAATTTGTTGTTATGCCTTTTGGGTTGGCCAACGCACCGTCAACCTTCCAGGCAACCATGAATCAGATTTTCACTTCATTTTTGCGGCGTTTTGTTGTCATATTTTTTGATGACATACTGATCTACAATACTTCTTTACAGGAGCATGCCACCCATCTACAACAGGTGCTCCAAACATTACGCCTACATAAATTTTTTGTTAAACTTACCAAATGTTCATTTGCAGTTAAGGCTGTTCAATTCTTGGGCCATATTATATCAGTTGATGGGGTTGCTCCTGACCCATCTAAAATTCAGGCGGTAAGGGATTGGCCACGTCCAACGTCTGTGACCCATCTTCGTGCCTTTTTAGGCCTGTCTGGTTATTACCGACGTTTTATTAAAGGGTATGCTATGGTGGCAGCACCCCTCACAGACTTGCTCTCCAAAGATGCCTTTGTTTGGACAGCAACAGCTGAGAATGCTTTCCACGTCTTGAAGCAGTCACTTACAGCTGCCCCAATTCTGGCCTTGCCCAATTTCTCTTTACCGTTTGTCTTAGAAACGGATGCATCCGGAGTCGGTGTGGGAGCCATTCTTTTACAGGATAATCATCCCATTGCGTTTTTCAGTCGCAAGCTTTCCAAGCTTATGCAAGCAAAGTCTACCTATTTTCGGGAGATGTATGCCATTACGGCGGCTGTGGCCAAATGGCGTCAATATCTCTTGGGTTCATTTTTTATTATCAAAACTGACCACCAGAGCTTACACCACCTGATGTCTCAAGTGATCCAAACTCCGGACCAACAGCAATTCCTTGCGAAATTACTGGGTTTTAATTACTCCATTCAATATAAGTCCGGCAAAAATAATGTGGTGGCAGACGCCCTTTCACGTCTGCCGGAGGGGACTTCACCTACTGTATCCCCTTCCTTTTTGGCTATCAGTACTCCCACATCACAGTACAGTTCAATTATACAATCGGAGATACAACAGGATCCCTACGCTACCCAGATTTCACAAGATATTACAACCGACCCAGCCAAGTGGCCTCATTGGCAGCTCCAGAATGGTCTCCTGTTCCACCGGAATCGTTTGTACATTCCTGCGGAGTCTTCCTTAATTTCTTTGTTGCTGCATGAATTTCACTCATCCAAAGTTGGGGGTCATGCTGGTGTTCGTCGTACCGTGTTGCGGCTAGGTGCCAAGTTTACCTGGAAAAACATAAAGAAAGATGTTCAAAAGTTCATACAAGAATGTGAGGTATGTCAGAAAGCAAAATCCCCCAATCATCTCCCGTATGGGTTGCTACAACCCTTACCCTCCCCCGACACTATTTGGTCTGATTTATCAATGGATTTCGTTACCCATTTACCACAATCCGGGGGTTATTCTGCTATTTTTGTGATTGTTGATAGACTTACGAAGGGGGCACACTTTGCAGCCTTGCCCTCCAAGTATTCGGCGGTGAAGGTTGCTCAGGTATTTTGGGATACGGTGGGTAAGCTACATGGACCACCAAAATCCATTGTCTCAGATCGTGATCCCCTTTTCCTAAGTGAATTTTGGCGGACATTATTTAAGCTTCAAGGAACCCTTTTACACTACAGCTCAGCTTACCACCCCCAGACCGACGGACAAACAGAACGAATTAACAGAAGTCTAGAACAGTACCTGCGCTGTTTTGTTCATGACAATCCTTCTGCCTGGCATCGCTATCTCAGTTGGGCTGAGTTTCATTATAACACCGCCTATCACCGCTCCACGGGCACTACTCCTTTTCAGGCTACTTATGGCCGTTCGCCACCTTGTCTTTTAGAGTATACTCTGGGCACCACTTCTGTCGAGGCGGTTGACTCCGATCTCCATCAGCGCTCCAAGATCCTTGCATCATTGAAGCACAACTTAAAAAAGGCACAAGCTTTAATGAAAATCCAAGCGGATAGAAAACGGAAAGACATTACCTTTCAGATCGGTGACCTTGTGCTGCTCCGTCTCCAACCTTTTCGTCAACTGACGGTCCATCGTCGTTCCTCTCACAAGTTAAGTCTACGTTTTTATGGACCGTATGAAGTTTTGGACCACATCGGTCCGGTGGCTTACCGCCTGCGGTTACCAGAGGGGTCGAGGGTCCACCCTGTCTTCCACGTCTCGTTGCTCCGACGTTTCTTCCCCACAAACACGTACCGGATCCATGATTTGGCTGTGGATCTGCAAACTACTCCACCAACTCATACACCGGTAGACGCATCATCTGGCGTCAAGGCCGTCGGATTCCACAGGTTTTAGTGCAATGGAAGGGCCTCCTTCCAGAGGATTCCACTTGGGAAGATGAATCTCTTCTTCGACATGGGTCTCCCTCGACACCCTCACCAGATCCATCCACATCTGCTGCTGCGCACCTCAACTCAGAAGAGAGAGAAGAGAGAATTGAAGAGTTCGACCAGCCACCTCTTGCTTTGGACAACAAGGTCTTCTCTCACATCCCCAACTACACAACACCACTTATGCGGTCTTCACAGTCTACGAGTTCTCAAATTCCAGTCTTGCCCCTGCCTTTATTGCGCGCCAGCTCACCGTCCCACTGTCCCATATGTGTCTCCTCGACTGCCGCGCCTGCTGCTGTCCGCGTCGCGCCTGCTCCCTCGACTGCCGCGCCTGCTGCTGTCAGCGTTCCAGCTGTTCCTTGCGCGGCTACACACTGCTCGAGGCCTGCCATTTCACCTTCCCACTGTCCCATGCGCGGCTCCTCGTCTGTCGCGCCTGCAGCTGTCAGTGTCCCATCGATCCATGCGCGGCTCCACACGAACCGTTGCCTGCTACTTCAGCCTTTGTGGACAAGGCTTGATTTCAAGGGGAGGGGGATGTTGCACACCGTGGGCTTCCCACACAAAGGCCCATGCGTGTTAAAAGGAGTCCAGCTTATTTAGTGGATTTCCAGCAATAGGGCTTAAGCCCAATAGTGTAATAATTTTAATATTTTAGTAGTATTATATTTTCTTGTAATGTAGTATTACTAAACACTCCATATTAAATAGCCCAAGGGGGGCGTGAGAAGAATATACAGAAAATTTGGACAAATCTTTCTCTCTCTTCTCCTTTCTCTCTCATTTTCTCTGTTATCTCTCTCTCTCAGATCTGAAACCCCATCACATGACATGGGAAATAAATTTTAATTATATGGGCACCAATAAATTACTTATTGTATTAAAGTACGGATAACCATGACTACCTCGAGTTAATATTATTAAGATAAATAAGACATACAAAATGAAATTTTCTACATTTTTTAAGCCTAAAATAAATAAAAATGATTTCCTTCCGAGTACAAATTTAAACAAAATCCAGTACTAATAAGAAGACTGGCTTCCCGATGATGGATTATCCCACCCTGGTGTAACCTGATGGCATAACACAACACCCAACTATCATTGTTTTCATCAAAACAAAATGACAACGAAGAACATAAAATTCATAATTCTCAAAAGCATAATCAGCATTACATCACTTTGTATGCAAGGCTTAAGATAATAAGAACATGCATCCCTTAGTATGTCTCTCTCTAAACATAGCAAGCAGAAAAAAATGTTATCAACATTTGATTGGTGATTAGCATGTTATTTTTTGATTTTAGTTTTAGTTTTGTCTCTTGGTCCTCTCAAAACATCAATTTTAGTAAGCAAGAAGACCGACATTCATTATTTTGTCTTCCATCTAATAGTGTTGGCTTAATTGATTATTTTCAGGAATCACTTGATGGCAACAATGACGAAAATGAGCAATTGCTTAGTGAAAAGGTTGAGAATGAGGAAGATGATGTTGAAAAGTGTCTGCGTGAACTGGAAAGGGACATTATCGAAATTGTGACAAGGGATTTTCTCCACCGAGGAGGTAATGTTCCTGATGTGTATAGGGGTGGGCATGGGGGAGATGATGCAGAGATAAATGAAATTTCCGAAGAAGGCCAAGGAAGTATTGGTGAAGAAAATCCAAATCAGGCTTGTGTAAGTGGGATTCAAAGAAATATAACAGTGGTAAAAAGTGATGAAACTTCTCAAACTTTTATACTGTTGGTGCCTGTTACTATTCTTTTAGTATAGCTAATAATTGGAACTATAATATGCATTGCAACTGGAAAATTGGAGGGCACTCATACAGATGAGCTTCTTCTAGATACTGCATACTTTACGATAGTAACGGTCACCATAATAGGATACGAAGACATCAACACCAAAACTGTCAAGTTGTCAATAAGTATTTACATTTTGGTAAGTATGGTATTAGTGAATAATCCTATAATCCATATGTGGATCATTGATAGGAAAATTATACCATTAGTCATCAACATACATTCCAATTAAACATGCTCCAATGATATACCTATTCAAAACTCTCATGCATAATCAAATGTACATAATCATACTTGAACTTCCAAGTTGCATAGTGGACATAAAAGTCCTCCAATTGCATGATATACAATAGGCATACATGCCTTCCAACTTTTTCATATTTTTGGCGTCAAGCCATCATCATATTACCGCATCTTTCATGTCATGCATATCATTAAATCAATACATCAACAATTACACCATGCTTTCCAATGAAATAACAATCATACGTAATCTTAGTTCCTTCACGTATGACATGGTATCCAATCTTACATAATGGGCATGCAAGCCCTCAAAATACATAATTTCATTAATATAAATCAAAAGGTTGATTACATATACAAAATAGTAATCATGCATAATCTTTAATCACATCATTATAAATTATGCTTGAACACCTACAAAGCTAGCAAACTTATCAACACTAATGTTAAAACCAAGCAAATGCACACTCTTCACTCACAAAACATTCTTAATTTTTTGGGGGAATTATAAATTATGATGTAGAATTTAGTTAGGTTAGTAAAATTTTTGAAGTTAATGTATAACTCATAAAGAAGAAAGATAACGATGATACATATGTAAATACATACAATAAAGTGAGTGGTTATTCTTTTGTCAAAATTTAAATGAGACTAAAGAAAAGAATAAAAAGAAAATTAGAAACAAGAGGAAAAGAAAAAGAAAATTTTTCGTTGCTCTTGCTCTCTGCTATTCGCTGTTGCTCATTTGGGAGAAAGGCACACCTCTCAAACAAAAGCTCTCATTGCTTTCAAGTTGGTTTTCTCACTAGGTTTCCCCATTGCTCATTGGATTTCTTATTGCTTAATTGTGCAGGGTTTTGTCTGTTACGCAATGTCTACATTTGGGGTTGCCGCTCAACATTCACTCCACAATCAGGTTTGGTTTATTGGTTTCAAAAAATTGTTTATCTTATTCCTTAGTTGGTGCATTGCACTTGCAGGTTTTGTAATAAGTAAAAAAATTAAAAGTCTAAAAATGAAAGACCATATTACTATGATGAATTTCGAAAATATGCTTGATGAAAGTGGTTGAATGAATGTAGACACTACTGCTTTTACACTCTTCTATTCATTTCCTATTTACGCCGTACTTTACGCTATTAATCAGTACATAGTTCTTTATACTATATTAATTGATTCCAATACTTTGGAGGACTAAGTAGGGTTTACTCAAAATTTGTTCTACACCTGCAATGGAATGGAAGCCAATAATCACATAAAATTAAATAATTTTTTAATTTATGTAGTGTATATTATATTTAATATTCAATAATTTAACAAAAAAATGAAACTAAACTTATAATATTCATAAATTTTGCAAAAAATATAAGATATCCCAAATATTTATGTTAAACTCAATAAAATGATAATCGTAATCTAACAAATGTAATAATTGAAACTAAAAACTGAACACAATGCAATCTTTGAACTTTTTTTAAATTTTTATAACGCGTTTTGGAGTATTGGGTTATCGAAAAATGTCGAAAAGTGTCGGACTCGTCAGAATTTTTGAAATATCAGTACTTTAGGTTTGATGTGATTTGCGGCTCGCATACTTTTCAGGATTAGTAACTTATTATTACTAATGCTATAAGTCTTATATTTTTAGACCAAAGTTTTTTTTTTTTTTTTCAGTTCATGCATGATGCATATATCGTTTAATATATCATATTTATACAATAATCATTTGAGAAAAAGATCCTAGAGAAGCACAAAGTATCAAATCATATTGTTGCATACAGAATAAATAAAAAACTAAATGTTTGGATAATTTAAATTTAAACTTTATTAATTAAGGGATCGTATGTCTATGCATTTTTAAGAAAAATATATATTAAAAAAACACATTTTAAAATTTATAATAATTGGATAATTAAGAAAAAATTAGAAAAAATTGTTTTTAATGTTTTTCTCATAAATTTAAAATAGTAACTTCTAAAAAAATCTAGATAAGTTTTTTCAAAACATAAACAAACGGGTCTTAGATTATATTAAATCAATTCAGTGTTTAAAATATATAATTGAGTTTGTTGTATAGCAATATCTTAACCTAAAAATTTTAATTAATAAATGATGATCATATTAACGATTTTAAATTACAAGCTTTGATATTATATAAAAATCATTTCAATCCAAAAATATGATTTAATAAGTGATTATTATATTAATAATTTTAATACAATATTTTTTCTCCCACACTCCCCGTGTGGAATAAAATTGAAAACTGGAGGAAAAAAAAAAAGGGACAAGATATATTCAGCACCAAAAATATTATCACTTTTACAATTAATTTAATCACCGTTAATATCTATCAATTTAATGGTTATAATTTAGTGAGAATTAATAATTAATTAATAAGTGTAACTCAATAAATATTACTAATTTTCAATAATTATAACCATTAGATTCATGAAAATCAACGGTAATTAAATTTGTGATAAGAGTGATAAACTTTCTTGGTGATAAGTATATGGGTAAAGTATGTGTCATTTTAAAGGAGGTAAAGTTGTGTCATTTTAAGAGAGAGAGAAAGAGATAGATAAATTATGAGAGAGAGTTGACAAAAAAATAAAGATGTGAGTCCCACCTCTTTATGAGTGTGAAAGTATATAAGTTGTGTCATTTGAAATGACAGACATATTTTATCCGTTCCCAACAAAAAATAAAAAAATAATGGGCCGGTGAGAAAGTATATTGACCAATGAAAACGACGTTTTTGTGATTGCATCATAGGATTCCATGGTGTATCCACACTTCACTTTCAAACTCTCTTCTTGCTAATGGATTAGCTCAGTTTGTTGGATTGAGCTGTGTTGGAACGCTAATGGTGAAACAAATGTTTATTGCTTAATTATTGTTTAAAAGTTCTGTTGATATCCTCATTATAATACGACGTGTTTATTTTTTATTTATTTTTTACAATATATCATAAGTTTTAACGAATTTTTGTTGGTATCAATGTATCATGCTTTAATAATGGAAATAACATATCTACATCATTTTCCGCCCCCTTCACTTTTTTATGACTTAAAAATGCTGGGTGTAAAATGGAAATATAAAATTTTTGATAAAGAAAAATATAAATAAAATAAAATAAAAAGTTTAAAATTAAAATAAAATAAAATTATATAACATGAATGTGTTGGAATTATTTCTGATTTTGTTATTAGCGCTACCTGAGATGCTACCCAAAACCGAACATCATTGGCTGAACCCATCAGTACTTCCTCACCACGTAGAAAGAGAGAGACAAGAAGAGCGCCAGAGTTTAATTGCAAGACAAAAAAATAAAAAATAAAACAAAGAAAAAAGAAGAAGAAGAAGAAAAAAAAAAAAAAACAGAAGCATGTTAGTTGTCGCTGGCGTAAGTGGCGTGTGTTGTGTGGGTTCGGAGTTCGAACTGCAAATCTAGGAGTACGAGGAGTGGTTCGTCATCTTCATCGTTGAAAATTGTAATCTAGGGTTCCAACTCCGACCACACTTGCTCATGAGTTCCATCCAATCAAGAAGCTTCTGTTACCGTTATCCTCGTTTTCTTCGTCCAATGTAAACAATAATCAAAAAACAAAAAATAAAAAAAACCAGAGACAACGTAGATGTACTCGAGCAATTTGACGGGGTTTGTGTTGGCAGTGGTTTCCAGTGCTTTCATTGGCTCCAGCTTCATCATCAAGAAAAAGGGTCTCCAACTCGCCAGAGTCAATGGCCCTCGTGCCAGTCAGTTCTCTCTCTCTCTCTCTCTCTCTCTCTCTCTCTCTCCCCCAAAACAAATCATGTTCTGGAGAATATTCATTCATGGTTGTGTTTTGCTTTTTAATTCGTAGGTGTTGGAGGCTATGGTTATTTGCTTCAGCCTCTCTGGTGGGTCGGAATGATTACAAGTATGTACTTATGTTTCAATGTTTCAACATTTTTTATTTTTTATTTTTTAATTTTTTTGGTTTTTTAATCATAGATTTTCATCATTATTATTATTTTTTAAATTGTTACAGTGATTGTTGGAGAGATATCGAATTTTATAGCATACATTTACGCCCCTGCTGTGCTTGTGACTCCACTGGGTGCTTTAAGTATTATTGTTAGGTAAATGTTAATTTCTATTCTATTTAAGGATTCCTTGTTTAGTTTAGCTTAGTTCATTATTATTGTTATTTATTTACCTTTGTGCTGAGCTAAGAATTGCTAATTGCTATGGAAATGGTTAGTGCTGTCTTAGCACATTTCCTATTGAAGGAGAAGCTGCAGAAAATGGGCATATTGGGATGTCTTCTATGCATTGTTGGATCCACTGTTATTGTAATCCATGCACCTGAAGAGATGTCTCTTAGTTCTGTACAAGAAATATGGGAATTGGCCACTCAACCTGGTATTCTTTCAGGGTTTCATTGATTGTCCACTTTGAAATGAATGTGGCTATATGAGTAGTGAATTTTTCCTGATTATTGCTTTCTATTTTGGCATCCAGCGTTCCTCTCCTACACGGCCTCAGCAATGGCCGTAACATTGGTCTTGGTTTTGTATTGTGCTCCCCGCTATGGCCAAACCAATATTTTGGTTTATATTGGAATATGCTCCATAATTGGTTCCTTGACTGTAAGTGACTCTACACAATTAACCTTGTCAGTTGTCACTATTTAATATGTGATCTTTTTATCAATTTGGATATTCCTGTACATTCTAACAGTTGACTGAATTTAATACCAAAGGCTGCCATTTTTTTTTTAATATTTCTGATAATCTTATTTCTCAGGTCATGAGCATAAAAGCAATTGGAATTGCTATAAAACTTACATTAGATGGTGCAAACCAGTTTTTATACTTTCAGACTTGGATTTTTACAATGGTCGCTATCACCTGCGTCATTGTCCAACTAAATTACCTTAATATGGTGAGCATCACTTTTTTATTTTATTTTATTTTATGTGAGCACCATTTTTGCATTATAACATTGTGTTAAAAACATGCTTGCTTCTTTCAGATAATTTATTGCTTTCTGTTACTTTGTTCCCTGTGCTTTAGATGTATAATATAACCCATTTAGGAAAAAATATTAGTTAAAACATGTTAGGCAGTTTGTTCTTCTTGGACGTAAAACCAGTTAATACTAGGCCTTTATTCATTTTACTCTGGCTGTTCTGAAACTTGTGATTACTGAAAACTACGTAAACCCCGTATTATTGTTTCGTATTATTTCAGTTGTCTTCATTAAGGAGAGAAATAAAAACTCATGTATGAAGACTGCTTATAAAGTCTTGGTCTTAAAAATCATCATTCTAACTGTTTTCTTTGCTATGATGCATTTGGCTACATAATTTATACTAAATCGTCTATCCAAGAACTTGATTAATTTTAGGACAAGTACCACAACTGTTTTTAAAGCGAGCTTTGATTATCAATTCCTTCACTATTGTTTGCAATCTTACCGTGTATTCTTCCATTCATTTTTCTCTGCTGACTGATTGAAAGTGAAAGGTGCATTTTCCATAATGCCATGAACCTGTCCATCCCACCACTTAGTCTATCTATCTGGGCTGATAACTTTGATTGTTATAACCTATAACACTAAATGAAGTATAACCTGAATCAAATTTTCCCTATTCTTTCTTATTATCCTTCCTCTTTTTTCAGCATCAGAGTGTGATTTCCTTATTTTGTGGTGCAAGTAATTAGTTTGGTTTCTAATAGATTATTGCAATTATGTTGATTGTACTCCCGATAACCCTCAATTGGGAGCAGAACTGGTTTTCAAATAACAAATGTTGATTTTAACTTTAATAGTCCATACTCTGCTTAAGAATCTGCATAGCCTCTAAGAAGTATTTGTTTTTTTAACTTGGGTATTAAGTCTGAACAAAATCTTTCTATTTGTTGTTCAGGAGCATTTGAAATAAGATGTTAGAGCCTTGGTTTATCTTTCCTTTAGAAGAAAAGATCTAGCTTGTGTTGGCTTCCTGTTATGTATGTCATCTGATTATGTATATAGTAAGGAGAATCATTTTAGTTTGTTGGCTCTGATCATTCTTTTCTCAGCTTCATGTCCACTTTCCTTTTTCTTCAGTTACTAACTATTATCATGCTTGTGTTGTATTTTCCTTGCAATTCTTTTCAATCCATGTGTCCATTGGAGTTTTATTCTAAATTAAATTACTTGGCAAGTTATCAATTGAGAAACTGTTTGAAGGCTATGAAGTAATCTGGAAGTCTACGATGTAAACCTCTAGTCCAAATAACATCCATGTATCTGAAGCCCACCACCCAAATTTTGATTTACTAGCCTGTCATTTCCATACCTTATAATCATCATCATTTTCTTGTTATATGATCTTCAATCTGGACTTCTATGGTGACCTACTCTTGCATGGTTGCAGGCATTGGATAATTTTAACACCGCAGTTGTTTCTCCGATCTATTATGCATTGTTCACGGCTTTTACAATATTAGCCAGTGCAATTATGTTTAAGGTTGGTATTTTTTGGAAACATGAGAAAATTTGTGCATGGAAACTGGAAAGAGGCATTTTATGGTTCAACTATTTTTTCTAATCCTGCCTCATCTGATTTTCTAATTCAGGACTATTCTGGTCAAAGTATAAGCAGTATTGTATCAGAGCTATGTGGTTTCATCACAGTTTTATCTGGAACAACTGTTTTGCACAGTACAAGAGAGCCAGATCCTCCAGTCATTACAGGTAATATCTCTTGCACTTTAATATGGAGGATTCGGATGATTGAAGCTCCTCATAATTATGTGGCAATAAAGGGTATCCAGCTTTGCTTGACCTATTGGATTGCTTGACCTGTAATATAATATGTTATTGTTAACGTCAAAGCTATAAGCATGGTGGAGGGTTAGACCCGTTGTTATTCCTATGTTCCAGATGGTCCCTTTTTAGTCCTTTTCCCCTTCATTTCCCCCTCTTCTTCTTTTCCCTTTCTTTTTTACTTTTATATATATATTTTTGTTTTCCAACCTTTTTGTATCTTTCATTTGGATTCATCTACCACCGACCCCAATTAATTTGGGATAAAGGTGTTGTTGATGTTGATGTTGATTGTTAACGTCAAAGGCTAAAACTTAATACAAATTTTAGATAACGTGAAAGAGTTGCTCATATTGCAGACTATTTGCTCCATTTTTTTATGTGTGAGTAGTCATGCCACTAAATAATTGATGATTTCTTTTTCATAATGAGTATCAGAGTATGCAAATATAACAGGGAAGATTGATGACAATATATTTGTTATATATCATGTATGGAAATTTGTCTAGCTATTTTTTTGACCTAAACATTAATATGGATTACTTAAATGTTAACAATTGGTCAGAAATAGTGAAGCCGTCCCGATCCATTTGAAAGCAAAAGCCATTCAGTATGCTATTTCCTTGAGGTTTCAGCTTTTGGTGATAGGATGAAAATAGACTCACTCTTGTCAATTAGTTTGTATCATTTTGAAAATCTCACTAACACTGGACTCATATCTTAGACAAGAGTAGGCATATAAAAGGTGGTGGCCTAGTGCATGAGGCTTTCTCCATTGTGGGTTTTGGGGAGGGCTAGATGTATGTAGCCTTACTCTCATGAATGGAGAGGTCATTTCTGGAAGTAGAACCTGTGACCAACCAGGTCACAAAGTAAAAAAGTAGCAGTGGTATGAAAGCAGTGTTACTCGGTACTCAACGAGGACTTTCTTCAGTTTTCTGCACTGCTCTCTTGCTTTGTGTTATACATATCTTTTATAAAACTGAAGTTATGCTTGTATTGGCCTTTACCGAATACTACTGTATGTTTACCATAGTACCAAAGAAAGGATATTTATTAATATCTTATGCTTGATTAAGTCCTTTCTGTTTTTTAATGCAAAATGAATATTCCTCTCAGTGGATATTTTACGTGGACAAGTGCTCTTCTTATGTTGTTATTCAATTTTCAGATCTTGGCATCATATAGTGAGATTCATGAGTTTTGTCTAATCAGATTTATTCACATCTTGTCCTAATTCATAATTTTATATTTGGGTAGAGGTGACATAGTCAACATTAAGGACACTAGAATTTCTTTGCATAAGTGGATGTGTTGACAATTGTCAATGAGATTAGAAATTATTTGCTACTTTCTAGCATTGTTGTGTAAACTGGATTGGTTGATTAGGCTAGAAAACCCAGTGAACAAATCAGGTGTCTGAGCTATGTAACTTAAAATTCAGATGATCCGAGAACCGGGATAGAACAGTCCAAAACTGGTGGAGTACCTTTGAACCTTTTATTCTATCTTTTACCTACGAGGATGGCCCTCACCTACGCAAGGTTCACGGAAGTGTCTATAGTAGACAGCCTTATTTTTTATTTGCAAGAGTCTGATTACATTAATCAAACATGTGAGTATGAGGTCCATGAAATTTATCTTGCGGGATATACAATATAATCCTTTTATGCTAACTAAATTTTTTAACTAAGTTAATTTCTTATGAATTTATGTTAGCTTATTACTTAATAAATTTTATGATTTAAAATATATATTTTAATTATTGCTGGTTCAATCCCAGTTCAACCATGGTTAGACCAGTGAATCATAAACCAATGCTTTCACCGTTTTAATGACCAGTCTGGTTTTGAAACGTTTTCTAGTGATTTTATGTTCAGATAAATAATGGTGTTTTCCAGAAGTACATACATTATCTGATTATTCTCCTTATGCAGATTTATATACACCATTGTCTCCAAGAGTATCATGGTATATCCAAGGCAACAGCGACCCCTGGAAACAGAAGGAGGAAGATGTGTCACCCTTGAATTTAATAGCAATTATACGGCAAGACCATTTCAAGTGACACAGAAGGTTAAAACATAGTATTCGTACTTTTCATATTCCTTCAGCTTGTCTATATCCAACAACAGAAATGTGCCTGCATTATGATTCTATCATATAGTGCAGGCAGAGAGGAGACAGTGCTTCCCTTTTTTTTCAGAATCCAGGTTCATGTTGTTCACTGGTAGCTTGTGAAGTAAAGGTTTTGAGTTGCTATCACCTAAAATTTAAAATGGTCCTATAGCCATGGTACCGGGGTGTGGTTTTATACTTTTATCATCGTGTTTGCTTTTTTGTTTTCCTATTTTTTAACCCTATTTTATTCCTTGCCCTGATCTATTTCTTATTGGTTCTTCTTCCCACACCACCCTCTTTTTTTTAATTATTTATTTATTTTAGCATTATGTATTTTTTTAACGCTCTTTTATTTATTTATTTATCATCCAGTGTAATTTTAATTATTTAATTAGAACTTGAAAATTTTTGGTAGGACGTATGTAATATGTTGTACTTGAAGATTTATCTGTGCAACTGTTTAGTGATTAATAAGGTTATGAACCAGAATAAGGTTATTCAGGTTTAAAGTGTTTGACGGCAGTTATTAGTAGGGGTGTGCATGGAGTGATTTTTGTCAAAAAAAAAAAAAAAAAAAACCGAACCAATTTTAAATGGTTTAGTTTTCAAACTAAATTGATTTTTTTTTTAAAACCGGATTTTAATTTGTCCAAACTGATTTGAAACCGGTTCCAAAATCGATTTATGACTCATAATCGTTTTTGATTTAAATTCGGTTTTGAACCGGTTTAATTCAAAACTGGTTTTAAATCAAAATTGGTTATGAACCATAAACCGGTTATCAAGTTCAAAATTGGTTTTATTACAAATTCAAAACTGATTTTGATGAACCTTTATTTAATTATTTATTTATTTTTACTAGAGAATGAAAGTTCATTCAAATGTCTGTATACAAATATTTGCATATTAGAGTTAATCTTTGCTATAATGCATTATAAAAATAATTTATTCTGAAAGAAAACCTTTTGCATTGCACCAACTTGGGGAAAAGAAATATTAACGTAACATTGACTGATTTGCAGTTAATTCCCATTTAGATTATAAAATACAGAGATTACTAATTTATTTGAGTAATATAGGAACAAAAAGAATACGTAAAGATACGTTGTTACAGGAGAGGGTGTTAGTGTTGTGGGGGTGTCAGTAACATGTTTTTGGCTGGGGATCATGGCATTGGCATGTGGTGAAAGCTGAATTCTCAAAATCTGAAGGGAATGAAAAAACTGTAAAGCGAGTGATACGAGAGGGATATGGCGAAGAATGTGACGTTTCCTTGGTAAGAAAAAGAAAATTGGTTTGGATAACCATAGTTATCTATTTTGTAAAATAGTAGATAACCAAATTGCTTTACATGGTAAGATGTGGATTTTTTTTAAAACCGGTTTAAAAAAAAAGATTTTTAAGTATGGATCAGTTTGGATAATTTGAATATGGGTAAAGTATGTGTCATTTTAAAGAACGTAAAGTTGTGTCATTTTAAGAGAAAAAAAAAAGATAGATAAAGAAGGAGAGAGAGAGAGTTGACAAAAAAAATAAAGGTGTGAGTCTCACCTCTTTGTGAGAGTGAAAGGATATAAGTTGTATCATTTAAAAGCATAAACACTTTTCCCTTTCAATATTTTGAACACCCCTAATTATTAGCAGCGAAGAAGCTAGAGAGGGGATAGGGAAGGTAGTGTCTCTTTTTCGAGTTTATATAAATCTTTATTATGAGGGCCATTTGTATTGTTTTTATTATGTAAGTGAAGCATACACGTTTGGGGTTAAATAAGCGTGCCAACTTTTATTTGCACAGTTGCACGAAAGTTGATAGGACATTTCTAATTTCAAACTGGAATGAACAGAATACGGATGTCCTGCTGATTTATAAGGAAACTCGAGGGAGTGTAGTTTCTTATCTAAGTATTGAAAATTATTGAACTTACTTTTCAAGATAAAGTTATCATATGATAAGTAAATTGAAAACTTAATTTTTTCACTTAGTCTTTTAAAGTATAATATAGTCATTATTTGGTGACTATTTTTCTTTGTTAAGGAATTTAGTGAAAATAAATCTCAAAAGACTACTGTAATGAATTTTCATACTATATAATAAAAAAATGATGTGGAAAGGCAGCATGTTTGAAAAGATAATATTGATAAACACGATAGAGCAGCCCCGTCTCATTCCTGTGGCTGTAGTTTAGTGGTAAGAATTCCACGTTGTGGCCGTGGAGACCTGGGCTCGAATCCCAGCAGCCACATTTTTAATGCACCGGAGAAGATTTTGCTCCCCTCCTTTAACTTTTTTATACACTCATTGACGATCAAATAAAATAAAATAAAAAATACTAATTGTTTATGGGAACAATTAGTTTCAAGTTTGAATAAATATAAGCGGTGATTTTATTTATTAGGAATAAAAATCTTTTGTTTGAATAAACCAACAATAATATACTAACGACGAGGAAAAATAATATTTCTGAAGGTAAAAGACATTGCAAATTTGTATCTAAAAAAAGAAGAAAAAAAAAAAGACATTGCAAATAGCTAGTATCATGAGTTAAAATGAAAAGAGATTTTTTATTAACTTGAAAATAACAGAAAATGAATAGAAAAATTTATAAATAGGAAATTAAAATTGATTTTTAATATTATAAATCTTATATTTACATATCAATATTGAGGATTACTAAAAGAAGTTCTTGAGAGACAAACAAAGTGAGGCGTACATTTTTTTTTATATAAAAAATGGGAGGTACATTTTTATATATGAATACAACATGAGAGATTAATCTCATATAAAATGAGAATATAATTTCCCATCAATATTTGATTGTTTAAATCTTAAACTTATTCTATATTATTTTCTCTGTTTTTGGGAGATAAATTTTGATACATTTAGAAAAAGAATTATTCATCATATTTAAAAACCAAAAACCCATATTACAAGGGCGTGAGTTCAAATCTCGCGGTCGATTGAGGATTTTGTTTGTGGGAGGAATGGCGGAGCCATATGAGACCAGATAAGGCCTTGGCATTGGCTGGTTTTAAAAATGGTACATGTTTCCTTTAAAAACATTGTGATACTTTGTAGGGTTCTACCTGGGATTTTTGATATAGGCTAAAATTATTTCTTGGTTTCGCCACTGGTGAGAGTTACGTAATCTCTCCCATAAATTCTCAAAGAGGTTAAGAGCTCTTCCCTGACCATATTAAGATACCGGTCTTTAACCTTACTTAAAATTTTATTAAAAATAACGCCATCATGTTACAATGATTTGCATTACTTCTCTCCATTTTTAATAATAAATTTTTAGATTATTTTATGCTATATAAAATTTTAGTCAACAGTATAATGTTAAAAAAAACATTTTGGTGTTAAAATTTTGAGGTTTTATTTTGTCCTTTAACATGATACAAATTTTTTTTTTCACACACACAATATTTTGTGGGCCCGCATTTTTTAAAGCAAAAAAAAAAAAAAATAAGACACACAAAACGAATCTCTATAACATTACACAATCACTTTTCCTACAAAATAATTCTCATAAAATCCTAAAAATTTAGTGAGAAGAACCTTTGTCCCCTTATATTATTATCCGATTCAAACTAAATTAGTTTTATAATCAATGATTAATAAAAAAATTCAAAAAATAAAATATTTTTTTAAAAATATTCCAATTAGTTTATCATTTCATGATTAGTCCAATTCGAAATAAGTTTTGGGATTAAAACTTTAAATCCATACCAATATTTTTTTTTGAAGATTCAACTATAACTGTTTGTTTGACTTTGAAAAATAATAATTATGATGATGCAGAGTAGCTGTCAGCTTATGATATTGTTAATTGCTACTAAGAATTTTTTAATTGAAACACCAAACAACATACATAGCGTATAAAATCGAGAACTAGTAATACTATTTATTATACACGCTAAGCGCACAATTACAGATCAACACACAGCTCCCGATCTTCTATTGCAACCAATAGTAGTCTAAGGATTAAATGTGTTTCGTTTTAAAGAATACAAATTATATTTTTTAGTTTTTTATACTATATATTATGAGTACTACATAATTATAATATGAAAAGTTATTTTTTTTACTTTTTACTTTAGCTAAAAAAAGTAATTTTTCATATTATAACTATATATTATCTGTAGTACATAATATTAGAAAATAAAAGAATATAATATTGTGTCCTTTTAAAGGACAAATATTTTTCCTTTTATTTAATTGAAACTTAAAATCTCAGAAAATATGTCTGAATTTTATTATTATTATATTTATTTTAAAATCTCCCTTCGTGCTTGGCGGCATGAAGCACCACTAACCAACATGAATATTGAATATTCATGTTTGAGAAGAGACGAATACGATTGTGCCTACGTACGTGACGACATTCCACATTTACTTTTAAGATAAAAATTCTTTTATACACTAGATACACATACGCTGCATGTAGGTCAATTAATATAAAATAATTTTAAAAAAATTTATATCACTTAAAATTTTTATGAGATTTATTATTCTTATGTTACATGAGATAGAATCTATCTCCTACATATACAAATTCAATATAGGTTCCACTTTATTTTTTTAATCTTCCCTTAAAAGTGGATTCCACCTGCATAAATGAATCTGTAAGAGATATACTTATCTCTTACTGCATAAGAAAACTATTACCCATTTTTTATATCATAGAACCACGATTGTGACTTGTCGAGTTGTCGGTTGATTTAGCACAAATAGCTGTATATATTACATTAAGTGTATGTTGATATCAACTATAAGAGAACCTCACTTTAAAAACTAATTCATGGGGTCGGAGAATTCAAAATTCATATAAACCCTACATTAGTCACTCATGAGATTAGAGAGCCCAATATATATATATATAAACCCCACATTAGTCCACCCATATAACTAATGTGGGGTTCAAGTCCCATAACTTACAATTAGATCATAACATTCCACCACGTTCACACAGCCTCGACGCTCTTGCGGACTGGCTTTGTGCTAGTCATCACGTCGCTTGATTGCAGCAGAAAGACATAAATGAAAGATTCTGATACCAATTAATACAAACCTCAAGAGAACCCCATTCCAAAAGCTAATTCATGAGGTTGGAGAGTCTAAAATCCATATAAATCCCACATTAATCACCTATATAACCAATTAGTAATTCAAATCCCATATACCTTGCAAAACATATGTACAATAATGAACACAAGAATACCGAAGATAGATTCAGTTGCCTACCACATATCTATATGTATATTTAATATCTACTATATAAAAGGCTCGCCGGACTCTCTCAGAAAATTATTTCCTGCCTGAAGCACCTGTCTCTCTCAAGCTGTTGATGTTCTTTCAATTTGACGGTTAGGATTAGGATGACTTATTTCTAATCTAGTTTAGAATATCTACTTTGAGTATGTTTGAGACACAGGCCGGTTTAGAGAATATAAGGAGGCAGGGAATTTTTTTATTTTATTTTTTTATTTTATTTTATTTTAAACAATTAACAACATAAAAAATTGCCTGACATAGATTTTCAGTAAGTGGAATTTGGTTGTCTGAGATTTTGAGACGACAAATGCTATTAGTTGAGTGTTAGCATTTGTTTTATAGTGACCATTAATATTGTTCAGGGATAATACATTAAAGGAAAAACGAGTATTATTGCTTTGCGTTCACTTTATGGTTTTATAAGAGTTATGTTGTAGGAAAATTGATTGTGTAATGTTATAGAGATTCGTTTTAAGTGCCTTAATTTTTTTTTTCTTGCTTCAAAAAGTGTGGGCCCCCCACAAAATGTTGTGTGTGTAGGAAATTTTTTTGTGTCATATTAAATGATGAATGCAAATCCCTTTCTTTATTTGCTGTAGTGAATTAATAGGCTTTTTTGAGAAGTTCTTAGATGATATTTTCGAGTTTCTTAGGTAGAGTTTTAAAGATTAGGCACTAGTGTTGTTTATTAATTCTATATAACATCTCCATTGTGTTGTCTTACTGTTGTTAAATTGGGCATGTTAAGTTTAGATTTATTTTACATTATAGAAGTAGAGTATATCAATATAATAGTATATCAATATAATAGTGATCTAGAGAAACAATAGCATGGATCAAAGTTCTACAATTGAGACAATCTCAAGCGAACACTGAGAATTAAAGAGGAAGTATAACGGCAGGATGCCTTTGTAGTGACTATATCCCAATCGAGTAACAAGGGCAATAAATATGCAAAAGATGCATCTTCATCGGTGACGATGGATATTTATATGGGAAGAAGATTTCCTGGTGTGAGAGGGTGAGCCAATAATTATTTTTCTCTTATTGGTTCCGTTATATGATGAACTGTGTAGGGGAGTGAGAGATTGTAGAGGTCTATGATTTCATTATGGGAGAGGTCTATTGGTTCCCTTAATCGCCTTACTAGGGCCAACCTATTATATTGAATTATGAGGTTGGTAAAGAACAATTGTTATGTTAATTGATGAGTAATCTAAAATTTTGTTATCAATAGCTGAAGTATAAAATCTAAATAACAATAAGTAATTGGACTTTATTGATCTAAGTATTCATATGATCTTAACTTGATCTCTAACTAATTAAATCATTAACATTTAAATTTCTAATTAAATCATTAACATTAATATTTTCTAATAAATACGTCATGAAATCAAAGGAGCTGATGTTTGGTATATGATACCAGACTCTATACAGAATTCCTCGAAGGGACCATCATATATTCTCCCCCTCGATTGCTCCTTACCATTTTAATTTTCTTGTTGAGTTGATTCTCAACTTCACTCTTATATTGCTTAAAAAACAACAATTGCTTCATCTTTGCTATTAAGTACACATAACAATATCTACTGCAGTCATCAATAACTGTAATAAAGTATTTTTTATTACCCGTAGATGGTGTAGATTTCATGTCATAAATATTTCTCATTTATCATACTATATACCATTAAATGGCATCAAATTTCAATTCATTTCTCATTGATTCAGCGTCAAAATAAGCACATCAAACCAATAGGTCATATATCAATTTTTGATACCATGCTTATAAATATATAAAGCCATCTCTCAAAGACTTAATATAATTGGAAAGACCTCAACCATCAAACTGTATTCATCACATGTCATGGTTGTCTTTCACAAAACAATTCTTTTAGAATAAAGCCATGCATATAATTAATCATATATATACAATCAAAGTAGTCATACCACGACAAGGAGCAAAAGGCCATGAACGGTCAAAAGCCAATAACCCATTATGTATATATATATATTCAACATTGTACACATATAGATGCACAAGTTATATAACATCATAATCACAGTGCAGGCACAAATATATCCAACAGCCAAAATGCATGCAAAAACACGCAGACTGAAACATAAAAGTGCACTCAGAAGAAAATGAAGTTTCATATCACAAAGAGCATATGAAATCAATGATGTTTTCAAAAGCAATCAATGATATTCAAATGCAAAATATAACCGACCCGATCAATTAAAGAGATTAAGTGTATTTCAAACACATAGACCGAGACACAGTTTCAAGTGCACAAACAAAACCATCCATCATTCCATCGATTCATTAAAGAGGAAATAAACCGTTATTTTACGGTTACAATTGTGGTTCATTGAAAACCATAATTTCAAAAAATTAATTAATTAATTAAAGATTCCACGCCAACACATAACAGCCATCACTCAATTGGCTTTACATATTTTATGTCATCTTTTCATTCAAAATGTTATGCATATACAATTCCACAAGCATTGAATGCAAACAGTAACTTATCATTGAAATGAAATGCATGAAATCCGTACATATATAATTTGATGGATTTTAATGACCGTAACTTTTGAAATTGCAATTGCAATTTGTAACATCACTTTGTGCGGTTAATACCGAGAATACCAAGATTCAATATAAGTATATATTCAACATTGCGAACACTCATACAAGCATGCAGACATTTACGGCCATTATGTTATATTAGCATGCATTGAAGGCTAATATTATGTGCAGGGTACACTTTGTACTCTACCATGCATTAAAACAATATCAGACGTAACACTAACGATTTGTTCAACAAACACAGATTAGTGTTCAAATTAAAAATTGTCTTAATACACAGATTAGAAATTATTCTGATTAATTACACAAATTAATCTTTTAATTACACAGTAAATATAAACAATATATTAAAATATAAATATAAAATATACTGATCACAGGTTCAAAACAGTGGGTGATATTATATCAGTAAAAGACTTGAACCCATGAATAGAATTAGAGGAGGTAGATGATCAGAATTATCACTGTGCAATAATAAAAATAAATTAGAACAGACTTACTTGTTGTCAGTTGTATAGAACAGATAGATGGAGAATGAATGCAGAATTAGGAATTAAATCCGAGTCCACAGAACGTGTCTCCTTAACACAATTTGCCTCCTCACTGATGCCAAAGGTTGATGGACACTTGTCTCCTAAGATAGAACGGATTCCGTCTGAAGAATGGCGGCAATACCAATCAACAGCCCAAACGAACACAACAGAATGCCAGAGGAAATCACACCGGAGTATGAACAGGAATATGCAAACCGGAAGGAGAAAAATTCCGGCAGAGTTTAAGTGCAGGAAAATTATGGTACCATTTTCTGAAGGTGTCAGTGTCTATTTATAGACAATGACCGGACATGTTTGAAAAGGCACCTTTCCGTCGACGAAACAACACATCCGTTGGACACGAAAAGACACATTCATTCAACACGAAAAGGCACCCATTCAAGGATGAAACAACATGTCGTTAGGATGAAACAACATGTCCGTTCGGATGAAACAACATGTCCGTTCGGATGAAACGACACATCCCTTCGGATGAAACGACACATTCGTTCGGATGAAACGACACATCCATTCGGATGAAACGACACATCCGTTCGTCGATGAAAAGACACACCCTTTCACTACCAAACTTCTTATTCATAACCAATAGATTGTCTACATAATTTATATCTGGGAAAAGTGTTTGTCATTTTAAATGACAGAAAGTTATGTCATTTTAAGAGAGAAATAGACACATAAAATTTGAATTTTAAATTAAAAAAACCATCCACTTTCTCTCTCCCATGATTTCCATTGTTCTGTGTCTATCTCTCCTAAAATGACATATCATTTAAAAGGGCACATTGGTTCTGTATTCCAATGAATTAACAGCTCATAAAAGTGATGGATATAGTGTGACTCTGTGGGAGAAGATGAGTATATATAGGTGAGAAATTTCCTAATTATAACAAAGAAAAGGTCATCACCATTTGTCTAATATTTCAATGTTGTGAAAGAGGGAACACATTACAACGTGTATTATGATGAACTGTGTAGGGGAGTGAGAGATTGTAGAGTTCTATGATTTCATTATGGGAAAATAAGGGAATGACCCTTAATGGGCTTATTAGGGCCAACCTATTATATTGAATTATGAGGTTGGTACAGAATAATTGTTATGTTAATTGATGAGTAATCTAAAATAAGAAATTTTTGTTATCAATAGCTGAAGTATAAAATCTAAATAACAATAAGTAATTGGACTTTATTGATCTAAGTATTCATATGATCTTAACTTGATCTCTAACTAATTAAATCATTAACATTTAAATTTCTAATAATTTTCCTTTCAAATTTGAAAAGCTAAAATAGAAAAGGCTTCCGTCCTTTTACCAAAAAAAAAAAAGAAAAGGCTTCCGTCAATAATAAGCCCTGCAAAAATAACTTAATTACTTATTACTCATACTTAAATTAGAAAAAATATTATAATAGACAATCTCCTTGCATGAATGTATTTTGATCACGAGAATTTTGAATTAGAAAACATTTGAAATTAAATAAAAATAATTAATTTCAATCATGAGAATGAAACTGGAATAAACCAGCAACAAGGGGCTCGTGCAAAAGCTAGAACATTCACAAGTCATATGCAATATTTGTCCTCTCCTATTAGTTACATGACTGGAAAGTTACGAATGCTTACATCATACAGCTACATCATTTTTTATAATTTTTCAAAAATAAAATACAATGACACCATATATTGAAAGGTGTATTTTTTTATTTTTAAAAAAATAGAATACAATAAAAATATTAGGTAGCATAAGTCTTGCCATAACTTTTGATAGGTTCCTTGACCATTTATAGCCAGCCATATTCAAAAATCACATCATGCCGAGGTAAACTAGTACGACAACGCCATTGTGCCAAAGGTAAACTAGTACGACAACACGCTGCCTCTGTTTTCTTCTAATCACAATCTTCATTTGTCGTATCCTTCCAATTGTCAGCCTTTTCCGATTACCATTTATTTTGGGAGCCTGTTTGATTTCTATTCTCAGTTTTTTAGTTTTTAAAATAAATATAAAAGTAAAAAAAAACTTATTTGAAAAGAGTTGTTTTGAAAAATAAATTCCAAAATACAAGATTGTTTTTTAGTTTTAAAAATTAAAAAAGAAAAATAACTTAGGAATATTTCCAAATGTTATTTTCTTTTTAATTTTTTTATTTTTACGGTGACAAATTTATAAACATATATGAGGATTCATTAATAATATTTTTATAAATAAATCTATTTTTTTAATTTTAAATTACTTTATAGTAGTAATCTTATAATTATGAAATTTTTATTAATGGTACTGTTGTAAATAACTACAACTTCTTTGTAATTTTAAAAGTAAGTATACTCAAATAAGTTTTATTATTTTTTTATTTTCAAAATCATTTTTAAAATTTATGTTCAAAATAGTTTTTGTAAAAAAAAAAAACACAGTTAAACAGACAGTCTTTTTCATTAATTCCATAATATTATCATAAAAGATTTAAGGGAAATTATACTTTCATATTGCATGAGATTTATTTCTCATATTATATTCATGTAAAAAACGAGTTCGCTTTTTTCTGCATATAAGTTATATGCAGTAAGTCCATTACGAAGTCGTTTTGAGGCGGAAATAATGATATTTTTATAATTTTAATTTATTTCAGATTTATAATAGTCTTTATATTTATAATTTTTTAAGATTTCAATATCAAAATGACGTTTTTTGGAAATAAATGCAGATAACTGCATTTATTTGTAGAAATATTTTTCCCATAAAAAAATTGATAAATCCCATTTTATTTATCACATAACTTTTCTCATTCATTATTACACGAGAGAAGTAAAGTTGAAAATTTAAACTCTTATCATTGCAAATAGGATAAATTATTTCTGCACCTAGATTAGCTAAGAAATAATTTAAACTTGCAAATATTTAATAATTTTTCTACGTTGTCAACGGGGAGCCTCTCCTTTTGCTTCACCCCCTTTTACACTATAACCGTATTTAATATCTCTCATACGGCCATATCACACTATAAATAAGAGAGAAAAGAAGAAGAAAATGATAACCTTTGATTTAATCATCCCATGATATTATTATCTACAATAAAATTTAACTAGTACTCATGGCTGCTCCTCCTTTGCCGGTAGCATATCAAGCAGGGACGAGTCTAGCAGTTCCAGATTGGTTGAACAAAGGAGACAACACATGGCAAATGGTAGCAGCAACCCTTGTGGGGATTCAAAGCATGCCAGGTTTGGTGATCCTTTATGGTAGCATCGTTAAGAAAAAATGGGCTGTGAACTCTGCTTTCATGGCTCTATATGCATTTGCAGCTGTTATTATCTGTTGGGTTACTTGGGCTTACAAGATGTCCTTTGGGGAAAAGCTATTACCCTTTTGGGGAAAAGCTGGACCCTCTTTGGGTCAGAAGTTTCTCATAAACCAAGCAGGGTTACCGGCCACGTCTCATTATTATCATAATGGTCAACTTGAGACTGCTGAGATTGAACCCTATTATCCCATGGCTACCATGGTGTGGTTTCAGGGTGTTTTTGCTGCTATTGCTCTTGTTATCTTGGCTGGATCTGTTTTGGCTAGGATGAGTTTCATGGCTTGGATGATGTTTGTGCCTCTTTGGCTCACTTTCTCTTACACCATTGGTGCCTTTAGCTTGTGGGGTGGTGGCTTCTTGTTCCAATGGGGTGTTATGGACTACTCTGGTGGTTATGTTATTCATCTTTCTTCTGGTATTGCTGGCTTCACTGCTGCTTATTGGGTTAGTAATTGTTTTCTTCTATTTCCTCTTTCAAAATTTACTTTCGAACTTTTTACTTTTGTACTTTCAAACTTTGACTTAGAAAAGTTACAAAAGACATGGTGTAGCCACTAATTAGGCAGGCAAAATTTAGAAAAGGGGAAAAGAATTCTAGGAGAATTTTTTGTTCTACTTCAGAGATAGTGTAATAATAGAAGAAATAATTCTCCTATAACATGAGAATAAATGGACTCTAAATAAGATAAACATGAGAATAAATGGACTCTAAATAAGATAAAATTAATATTATTTGTACTAGCACGGAGAGAATCTTTGGAGAAAATTCCTTTGTCCAAATTTATTCAAGCGAATGCTTGAAATCCAAATATATTATTGTTCATAATATTTGATTTAACATTTCAATAGGGAATTGTTCGATAATGTTTGTAATTTGTCAATCTGTCACTATCTAATTTTTTTTATTATTTAACAAAGAGTGCAATAGTCAATAGAGGTGGTTATGGTCGATCTTCCCATGTTAATTTACTTGGGTTGTCTTTGCTTTCACGTTTCAATCAAATGTGAATGTGAATCCCCCTTTTCTTTTCTTTTTTTCTTTTTTTTGGGTGATGTCATGTGTAATTTGAATGGTCAATCATCCTAGAACCTTTGTTTTTTTCGAAATAGGTGGGGCCAAGATCGAAGAAGGACAGAGAGAGATTCCCACCAAACAATGTGTTACTAACGTTGGCAGGGGCAGGGCTACTATGGTTAGGATGGGCAGGTTTCAACGGAGGAGATCCCTACGCGGCCAACACCGACTCCTCCATGGCGGTGCTTAACACCAACATCTGCGCCGCCACCAGCCTCCTCGTGTGGACGTGGCTAGACGTCATTTTCTTCAAGAAACCCTCAGTTATTGGAGCCGTTCAGGGAATGATCACTGGCCTCGTTTGCATCACTCCCGCTGCCGGTACGTAATCTCTTCCAACTTGCATCTATTCACTATTATTAATTATTCCCTTCTCTCATAGTACCATAGGTTTCTTTATATATAACGTTAATATACATTGAATTGAACCTAAAAATCAGGAATCACCCTTTAATTTATAATTATTATCCTTGGGGTATGAAACCAACTGAGAGATTCCGATCTTGACTTTGGGATATCCCTCGAATCGAATACTTGATACTATGCACATCTAATTTTATTGACTAATTTCTTAAATTCTTTAATTTGTTTGATTGGTCTTCTCTTCATTTATGGCGCGCGTGTGTCGGTTATGGAAAGAAAAAAAATGAAGCAAGGAATATTCAACATTAGCGGAACCACACTAACGTAATTTTTATGCAATTGCTTTGTTAGAATTTGAATTCAAATCTAATGTATTATTTATTATATGATATTACATATTTATAATTTCAACATAAAAGTTGTGTTCAGATTCCAACAACTTGATCACTTTAATCCAAATAGTGACGTTAATGTATTCAAAATTCAAATTCGTTGCTGTGTTGTGTATATATACCTATTATTTTACATAATAAATGCGGCAAAATTTTAGGGTTTATCTAATCTAGAGTATATATGTGTGTGAGGAATCTGAGGATTCTTTTGATTCCGTTTTCCGAAAAAAAAAAAAAAAATGTCAACTTGGGATTCATTTTATACTAAGTTTTGAAGTACTATACGTGTCCATATATGAAATATTAATAAAGAGTCGTGCTATACAGCACGCATGTATTTTCACGAAAACCATCACGAACTGATATTTCAGCTAACAAATGCTTCCAGACAAAAATGAAAATGAAAAATAAACGTTTTGACAGAAATCAGCTTCAACATTCGTGAGTTATTTTTTTTAATAACATGAGTTAACATTTCTTTAACAATATATACCAGCAAGTATCTCGTGTATTTTATGGATATTTAAATTCAAGTAAAATTTAAAAGTATCAACTCATTTCTTTTAAAAAAATGTTTGAAATTATAAGAGATTTATAATAAAATAGAAAAATTGTAAATTATAAAAAAAATCATAATCAATTCAAAAGAATTTAAATTTAAAATTTAAAAGAAGAGAAGTGAACAATGATATGTGCAATTTTTTAAGAGAGAATAAATTAAAAAATTAAATCACTCTCAAGATATTGTACACTAATTTAATATATATGAGCAAAACAACTGAAATTTTGAGAGAAAGATCAACCTTCAATGTAAAATGTATATTTATATATAGATATACATGATTAATTAATTTGAAAATATAAGAAGCTGAAGTTTGAAGAAGAAAAAATTAATGTAAAAAGAAAATCTTAAAATATCTAAATTTAAAAAAAAAAATCAAAGAACGGTGAAACTACGTGTCCTGAAGAGGAAGATCGTACAATAAGAAATTGTCTCAATTTCAAGAGTAAAAACTCTATTTTATTATATAAGAGTAGATGCATCTAATCTTGATTTCTTGTTATTAATTAATTATATATTTTCATCATTAAATCATGTATTGTTAGTTATTATTACAATAAAACTCTTTAAACTGACATTGATCAAAATTAAAATCATTAGTGATTGCAAAACATAAACATATATAACCATGATTCAATCAGTCTTGTCACCAAACTATATTCTTAATTTGTAGATCAAATATATTGGCTAGCTAGCTAGGTGGTTTGGGAATGGATCATCTTATGTTATAGTGTGAAATTTTTGTATCTGTCTCTTTTTTTTTATTAATGATATTTGGACCTCATCTATTTACTGCGTGTGAAGAGAGAGATAGAAACAAAATTTTCACATGACTAGGTCATATGTGATGTGAAATTTTAACATGAGAGGATCTACTCGGAGGTAGTTTAGAAATAATTGGTGGATAATAATCATGCATGTTTGTTGGTGTTCTTTCTGAATAGGTTTGGTTCAAGGATGGGCTGCAATAGTGATGGGAGTTCTTTCAGGAAGTGTGCCATGGTTCAGCATGATGGTATTAGGGAAGAAGTTGGCATTGTTTCAAATGGTTGATGACACACTTGCTGTGTTCCACACTCATGCTGTGGCTGGCCTTCTTGGTGGTATACTCACTGGTCTTTTCGCTGAGCCTCGTTTGAGTGCTCTCTTTCTTCCCGTCACCAATTCCCAAGGAGCAATCTATGGAGGCCCTGGTGGTGTCCAAATCCTTAAACAAATCGTTGGAGGTTTATTTATCATTGGATGGAACATCGTTGTCACTTCAATTATTTGTGTTGCTATAGGTTTAATCGTTCCACTTAGAATGACAGAGGATGAGTTGTTGATTGGAGATGACGCGGTTCATGGGGAAGAAGCTTATGCATTGTGGGGTGATGGAGAGAAACTTAGTATCTACAAAGATGATACTACTCACCATGGAATGGCATCAAGTGGTGCAACTCAAGTGGTCTAGATATGATGACAAAACAATTAAGGTGGAAATTAAGATTGATGAGGGTTTATAGTTGTTGAATTGAATATTCTTTATTGTTTTAATTTCATGGACACTATATACCCAGTGCAGTGCAGTTTATATATGTGTGTGTGTCATTTCATGCTGTTTCTTTCTAATGATAGTCTGAACTCGAGGATGTAAAACTCTCAATCCTTAGAGGGAAAAAAAAAAAGAAATCTGATTTGTTTTGTGCCTTTTGTTTACGAATATATTATAGTTATACTTTCTGAAAATTATTTTGTTATTATTAGATTAAAATTGAATTAAGAATTCTTAATTAATGTTATTTTATATTATCGATGATTTAATTTTAATTTAATGATGACATGAATTATTATAAAAAATTATGAGAATTTCTTTTTATAAATATAACCTCCTCGTCGTGTATATTTGCGAATTATTGCGAAGTTGATAAGCGTCGGAGATGAAATGGGGATCTTTTATTTCCGCTTATATCGAAATTTGACTTCGTAATGCACTTTATTTATTAATTTTTCTATTTATATTTTGATATTAAATGCATGTGATATGTGATGCTATATATATATCATCTCTGATTGAGTCTAGAGTTAATTTATTTGGTGCATTTTTCTGATGAAAACAAAACCTGGGATTTATTTATTTCTTCTTTCAGATTTTCGCACTTATCATATCATTAACACGAGCTTAATTTGATTCAAACTTAAACTAATTTTTATCTTATTACTCATTTATATAGGATGAGATTTTCTCAACTGGCCAAGTAAATTCAAGTAGAAGAATATTAGCAACGTACTCCTTTCAACATATTATCTTATTGGGTGAATTTTATGTAAATTTCACTAATAAATAATAAACTTATATATGTTATATATTGAACCTCGCATAAAATTTATCTAATAATAAAATATATTGAAAAAAAAGTATGGTTACACTATGGTACAAACCAAAGTAAACGGGCCTCACCAATACGAATTACATGCAATTTGGGAGGAGCCATGGAAGGCTAGCCCATATTGTCATAGCAGTTCTGTTTAGTGGCCCCTAATTTATTATGTTCATCATCTCATCTAATTCCACTCTCTTTTTCTTTGTGGGAGTGGCAGTCATTCCACCCTACAGAAGTAATAAAATATGAATGTGATGTGAGGAACTTCGTCCAATGTCATTAAAGCCCACGGTTCAATCCGTAAAATTTTATATTTAGTCTTAATGACTATTTGGCTCTGCAGGTTTTTAGCCCTAATCAGAGTGAATCAAACGGATTAATCCATTTTGACAGTTCTAGACCTATCATAATTTAATTTATTGTAATTAAAATTATAATAGGTTTGGAAAGCCTGATAGGTCAAGTCATATTTTTTATTATTAAAAGAAAAAATAGGTTAAATCCAAACTATAAGTTAAACTTAATTATATTAACAAGTGAAGTCAAAGTCGAAATATTCTACATGAACATGAACTATTTAGGCTAAAGGTTGGACTAACCCAAACTATTTAGACCCTTTTACATTTGTATAATGACATCTATATAGGAGTAAAATTCTTATATCAATTTTAACTTTTTTAATTAGTTCTTTTCTCCTTAAACCACATTGAACTAAAAAGGCCTAGTCGTACAATTAGCATACGATTTTATAATTAAAATTAATTATTATAATTGTAGTTTAAAATTAATTCTATAATTAAATTTAATTAAAATTTAAATTAGCATAAGAGTGAAATTAAAGTATTACTTTTGTCTTTTACCAAAAAAAAAGTATTACTTTTGTAGTTTAACTTAGCTATTTAATAAAATTATTTCGAGAAAAGAATAAATAAAATAAAATTAAGAAGGGACAATAGACAAATAAAAATAACAATAGACACTCCCAAAACTAACATACAACGACGCTTAGGAGCTGCTACATACTTGTTAAACTAATGTTATTTCTAAATATCAGTAGTTTAATAATTTATTAAATATTTATTAATTATAAATTCTCATAATATATTTTCAACAGTCACTAATTATAAATTTCTAATAAGTAAGAAATAGGAAATTTCTTTTACAAAAAAAATAAATTAAAGAAATAGGAAATATCGGATGTTTCTTTTTTTGGTGTGGGATTTCGGATGTTTTTAATCCTGACAAAATAATTAACATTACTGTAATTAAAATTATCACTATTATCTCTCACCAAAAAAAAATTATCACTATCATTTCAAGTATGAATATTGAAT
The DNA here is from genome assembly GCA_032173675.1 of Gastrolobium villosum. Lineage (NCBI taxonomy): Eukaryota > Viridiplantae > Streptophyta > Magnoliopsida > Fabales > Fabaceae > Gastrolobium > Gastrolobium villosum. Next base: position 222,653 of record JAVKPL010014527.1, read on the forward strand.
ATTTTTAATGATATTATTTAAAATTGGGTTTTTATTTTCTTCATTTTATATATATATATATATATATATATATATATATATATATATATATATAGATGAAGGTTATAGTTACAACCTTTTTTTTACAACCTCTTACAACCATATCTTATCACTGTTGATTTGTGCCAATCAACAGAAATCAACGGTGATAAGATATGGTTGTAAGAGGTTGTAAAGAAAAAAAGGTTGTAACTATAACCTTTCTCTCATATATATATATATATATATATATATATATATATATATATATATATATATATATATATATATATATATATATATATATAGTGATAGGATCAATTTACACCGGTGTAAGAATATTAAATCTTACACAAATCATAACCGTTGATTTTCGTGCATTCAATGGTTGAGATTTATTGGGATTTAAAAATTAATTAATGAGTGAGACCTAATAAATCTTAACCGTTAGATGCAGAAAATCAACGGTTAAGATTTGGTCTAAGACTTATTATTCTTACATCGGTGTAAGATGATCATGTCTCATATATATATATATATATGTGTGTGTATATATATACTAAAACTTAAATTGATGTGTTAGAACAAAAAAAATTACACCAAATATTAACCATTGATTTATGTACATCTAATACTTATAATTTATTGAGAATTAATAATTAATTGATTATCTTATATTTTTTCTTTTAGTTTCATATATATTCTATAATATAGAATAGAATATGAAAAAAATTCTATAGAATAAGAATAACATACGAATATTTAATTAAATAAAAAATATAGCATATAGAGAATAAAACCATGGTATTAGCATCTAAGGGGGGAAATTGAAAACCGGAATAAGTGTCCACTTCTATTCATTACGCACTCCAACTTTATAATTTTTCAATCTTTGAGAAGTATTTTGCTAATTATTTTGTTATCTGTCTACACAGGCCAAGGTGTCTTTTAGCAGCTGGTATTATATAATAAGGCTTTAGATATTTATTGTAATTAAACTATAAAATAATTAAAGACTTATGGAAGAGACAAGCAATCTTGTTGGATCTCACACAGAAGCTGATAAACCAAACTAAACAAAACGTTTTACGATGCAAGAAGATTGAATGTCCCTCCAAACCAAATTAAACAAGGCATTAATGGAGGATTATCCAATTCAACAAAGACCTTTCCATCTCGGTGTTTTATTTATTTATTTCTTTCCTGTATTTTGTTTAATTTTTCAAAATAAATACGTATATTATTAGGGGAAATAATTTCTGTATTTATTACAAAAATTATATTATCTGCCACTCATAAAAAAAGAGAAAAATTAATAAAGAGAGAGAGGATAAATGTGATGGATCCCACTATTATTTTATTATCAGTGGTAGAAAAATGATTACATAGAAATCATTTCTCCATATATAATGTTATTATTACCGTCCCCTTTCAGGTGTAAAAAAAAAGGGTAAGCTAACGCGTTAGCACTTTGGTTGTTTGGATTTTCTAATACAGACAAAGTGCAACAATAAACAATAACATATATAATATATAAATCCTTCTTCTCCTTTGCAAATTCCCTTCTCTCTGTTGTTTGTCGCCAAAATATCCAACAACCGCACAGCACAGCAATGGCTATAGCTTTTGTTCATTACTCCCATTGCCAATAATAGCACCAAGAACTGCCACGTGAAACATGTTTCAAAGCCACCACCTCTCACATTATGGTTGCGTCAAATAGATCATGCTTGAGTAACCATACAACTTTTTGTGTTATTATCTATTTGAGACCAAAATTGCTTAAAAAATTATGTATTTTTTAAAAGTAAGAGTTACTTTATGTTTGGATCAACTCATTTTTTTTAAAGTGTTTGTCCTTTTAAATGACATAACTTACATCCTTTTACTCTCACAAAGAGGTGAGACCCACACCTTTTGTCAACTCTCTCTGCTCATTTATCTATCTCTTTCTCTCTCTTAAAATGACATAATTTTACATCATTTAAAATGACACATACTTTTTCCTCTCTCTTATTTTCTTTCTTTTTTTCTTAAGGGGTCTTATTCACTTTTTTGTTTGTTGCAATGTCTCATGTAATAGGAGAAATATATTTTCTTTTCTTTTTTTCGAAAGTTAAAAATCTTGGTTTCCAATAAAGATATTTTTTTCCCTAAAATTACATCTAAATACATACCTACAGTGAAAAATACTTATTTTTTAAAACGTATATTATTTTAACCGTTAAACAACGGCTTCATTTTTTTAGCAACGGCTACAGATCTTTCTTTTTTGCAGTAGACACTGAAAAATAGGACTCAATGATTTTTTTATAAATAAAATATCAGATCCAATATCATATCCTGAAATTGTTATATATTGCTGCAGAAGCTTTTTTTCTATGCCTTCAGAAAAAGTATAATTTTTTATCTGAAAATCTCGATTTCCAGAAATATGATGAAAATATTCAATTTATGATAATATTTAAAAATTAAAAATGTAGGAATAATACAATTTCCCGAAAATTCTAGAAAATACCGCGTACCAAATGGCCTCTTAAACAACCTGCATAATTTTTTGTTTTGTGTTGTCAATAATTTTCAACGAATCAAAACAACCCACGATCTGGTGTGCGTGTGCTTCACTCTTCACACATGATGCCATAATTATCCACAACACAATTCATTATCCTCTAAACTTTAGTGAGTCTTCGCCTTCATTAATGGTGCCTTTTAAAATCTAAAGTGGTTCTTTTCTTTCTTTTGCCTTTAAAAAGAAAAAAGAAAAAAGAAATTGAAAGAGGCGGGGTCATAAATAAAATAGGAGAATATAATATGAAATCATTTTTAGTGGAAACTTCATTTGTGGCACAAAGATGAGAGAATGAGATATATGCCTTTCATTCACTTGGAGTTGGAGCACTTTCATCAAATTGTTTTAAAAGATAGATAAAAGGGGTCATCAACCCTGCGATTATTATCAACATTCAACAAAGTGAAATACGAGTTTAGTGGGATTCTCATTCTCTTCCCACCACTGACATTACCAACACAACCAACTAGCTCTTGTATCCTTTCCCATTGGCCTCTTAATATATTCTTTTTATTTATTTATTTATTATTTATTATTATTGTTATTTTGGTTCACACACACATACATATTTATTTACTTAAAAAAATAGTCCTCGTTGTTTCCCCTTTAAGCCTTGTTGCTCGTTGCCACGTGGGTCCCTTGCACTACACCATCACTTGATGTTGATACTCATCATTGTGACAACAATAAAGTTCTCTTCCTTCATTTGCTTCTCTCCTATCATTGTTCATGGTGTTATGCAGCGCGCCAAAATAGTATGTCTCGTTTTTGGTTGGAACAAATGTTCTGTTTTGGTTTCTTAAAACTGTTATGCATGACTTTGTTGCTGTTGTGAACTTGTATATCCAGTTATAACATTGTGTATATATATGTATTCATGGGAATAATATTTTTGCATAATTTTATTATTATTTAAAATGTTATTAAATTGTTTCTCTTTGGTCATTTTTTCTTCCCCTTCAAAATTTTGAAAAGGTACTCGACCAGGTGAATTCTCCTTCGAGATCAAAGAGGTTTATATGTTTCCCCCAAGTTTTAGCAAGGGTCCTCTCAAAATATTGACGAGGTGGCTCATATTCCTTAGTGTCTTGAAACTCAGTTATGCAATCAAAGATCCTGATGTAGAAGGTGTGTTCAAATTTTCTGTTATATCTTTCTCACCAGAAGCATATATATATTGTTTGAATTTAATTTTAATTCCCTGTGTTACCGTGTAATGAATTTTAAGCTTTCAATGAATTGTATGATCATACATGTTTGAAAAAAACCGTTTAAAGCCTTCACTGCAAGTGAAAAACATTAGTTATTATAAATAATGATGTAGCACTGTCTTGTTATAGTTAAGTGTAAAGACGTATCAGTATAAAAATTTTAATGCTGATAGATTGGATCAAATTTAAAATATTGTTTTACGCTTGAGTTTTGGTACCGAACTTTGATAAATTTGACATTTAGGATCACTCTCGTGTTGCTCTATTCTCATCAGTGATATGATATACATGTTATGAGCTAGATTATTGCTACTTTTGTTTCCGTAAACCATTTTTTGACCATGTTATTCTCTGGTTCGTTATCGTACATAACTTCAACCCCCATATGACAATTTTCTTTAATTTTATTAACACTCTTAATTGAATCATTCTGAACTATTTTGGCTAATATCCAGGCGAAGCTCTGCTTGATTTTTTGAAGGACCTCAATGATTCCAATAAACGAATAACAGACTGGGATAGTCATTTAGTGAGTCCGTGTTTCAGTTGGTCTCATGTCACTTGTAGAAACGGACATGTCATATCTCTGTAAGTTCATCCACATAGAATGTACAAAATGCTCCTCACTATTATTTTCATCATTTTCTCTATCCTTTTTATGTTGCACTTCAACTTTTTAAGGTTTGCAGTAATTTAGCATGACAATGCTAATCAATCTGCAGGACTCTGCCTTCGATTGGATTTTCTGGAACACTTTCTCCCTCAATTGCCAAATTGAAATATTTGGTTAGCTTGTAAGTTGTCATCTTGACAAGTTGACATTTATCATCATTTATTTTAAGTAAATTTTCCTAGAATTAGGAGTATGGTACCATAAAAATTTAGTTTGTTTTTGGATTCTGCTTTTCAAATCTACATTACATTCGACAAATGCATTATTGCATGTTGGAATCATCATTCTTTATTAATGTAAAGAACCAATTCAACCCAAAAGCTTAAACTATTGGATGAGACTACATTAATGATTTTATATATCTCAACACACCCCCTCACACGAGAGCCCACTAGGCTTGAAGGGTGGACAATGCACAGGCCCACCTACATGTGCTAAGAAATTCCACAAGAGAAAGTGGGGGCGGTGAGGATCGAACCTGTTAGGTCCGAGGTAGACCGTATTGCTATACCAGACGGTATGCGCTCAGAGATGATGTATATGCCTGATATACTGGGCTTAAATGCCGAGTTCCCAATCACTGCGCACAAGCAATAAGCTTTACTGTTGAATAAACTTTAAATGTTTTGTTAGTTTTATATTTAATAGTCTTAATTAAGGAGTCATGAGTTTAGATAAGTGAAAGGCCAAAAGTTGTAAGAAAGTGAAAGGCCAAGAATTGTAAGAAAGTGAAAGGCCAAGAGTTGTGAGAAAGTGAAAGGCCAAGAGTTAGATAGAGTGAAAGGCCAAGAGTTAGAGAGGCCAAGAGTTGGAAGTTTAGTTTTGTGGTTTATGGCTAATTTAATGTTTTGGCTCATGAAAAGGCAATCTAGTGCCTATATAAACTAATCCATATTGTAAGCAACATATCACAAGAAAAAGAGAAATACAAGTTTTGTCTTCTTCACAAGAAAATAGTTGTTTTTATTTTAAGTTCTACATTATAGTGATACCACAAATTGGTATCAGAGCAATGGAGAGGGGGAGTGATATGGCACTACCTAAGTTGACGAAGGAGAACTACGAGAATTGGAGCATCCAGATGAAGGCTCTTCTCGGATCCCAGGACGCTTGGGAGAATGTTCAAGCAGGTTTTGTAGAACCACAGGACACTGGAGGCCATTCGGCGGCTCAAACCAAAGCGTTGAAAGAGACGCGTGCAAAAGACAAGTTGGCGTTATTCATGCTCTTCCGAGCTGTAGACGAATCCAGGTTCGAGAAGATAGCAAATTGTGAGACCTCAAAGGCAGCCTGAGACATCTTAGCAAATGTCTATAGAGGAGCTAACCGGGTTAAACAAGTCCGGCTTCAAACCCTTCGTGCCGAGTTGGAGGGAATGAAGATGAAGGACACGGAAGGAGTATCCGGGTTCGTTGCCCGGGTTCAAGGAATTGTGAATCAGTTAAAACGGAATGGAGAAGATATACCTGACACCAGAGTGGTGGAGAAAATCTTGAGATCTTTGACAGACCAGTTCGAAAACGTGGTTTGTGCCATAGAGGAGTCCAAGGACCTGTCTAGACTCACCATTGACGAGTTGGCGGGTTCCCTTGAAGCGCATGAACAAAGAAAGAAGAAGAAGGAGGAAACTCTTGAGCAGGCACTTCAGACCAAAGCAACAATTAAAGATGAGAAGATGCTCTATTCTCAAAATTTTCGAGGTAGAGGACGTGGCCGCGGTGGACGAGGTACTAGCCGTGGTGGTAGAGGTCGAGGCCGAAGTCAAGAAGTGTATAGTAATGAGGCAGGACAGTCAAATCAACAAAACTGGAGAGGAAGAGGACGAGGTTGGCGAGGAGGTCGGTCACATTATTCAAACATCGAGTGTTACAAATGTGGAAAGTTTGGTCACTATGCAAAAGATTGTAACATGGACAAGTGTTACAACTGTGGCAAAGTCGGACATTTCGCAAGAGAATGCAGAGAGGAGAAAAAGGTGGAGGAGACGTCCAACCTAGCCACAGAAGGCGAGATGAAGGATAGTGTCTTGTTAATGACACACAGTAAAGGAAATCCAGACGATGACATGGAGTGGTATCTTGACATGGGTGCGAGCAACCACATGTGCGGACATAAGCACTTCTTCAAGGAGATGAGAAAGGTGGAAACCGGACATGTTTCGTTCGGGGATGCCTCAAAGGTTGAGGTAAAAGGCCGAGGTACGATCTGTTTCCTACAAAAGGACGGGTTAACTGGCTCAATTCGAGATGTGTACTATGTACCCGACCTAAAAAGCAATATTTTAAGCATGGGTCAACTGATGGAGAAAGGTTACTCGGTTATTATGAAAGATCGGGTATTGTATTTGAAAGATGAGCGAGGTCGGCTGATAGTCCGAGTTCAAATGGGTAAGAATCGTATGTATAAACTAAATCTGAAATGTATACAGGTTGAATGTTTACAAGCCGAGGTGGAAGATAAGGCGTCACTTTGGCATCTCCGGTTTGGTCACCTACATTATGGTGGTCTAACCGAGTTGGCAAAGAAGAAGATGGTGGAAGGGTTACCTGGCATCAACTTTGAAGGAAAGTTTTGTGAGAGTTGTGTACTTGGCAAGCATGCCAGGACCACGTTTCAGAAGATGGCAAGATTCCGGGCTAAGCAACCTCTGGAACTAATACATACCGACTTGTGTGGACCCATCAATCCGGGTTCCTTCAGCGGTAAAAAGTATTTTATTTCCTTTATTGATGATTTCTCACGGAAAACTTGGGTTTACTTTCTGAAGGAGAAGTCCGAGGTGTTTGATGTGTTCAAAAGGTTCAAGGTGATGATTGAGAAGGCAACAGGAAGCTATATCAAATCGGTGCGGTCTGACAGAGGTGGGGAATATACCTCAACAGCGTTTATGTCATTCTGTGAGGAACAGGGGATAAGGAGGTTTCTAACAGCACCATACTCACCACAACAGAATGGCGTGGCTGAAAGGAAGAACCGGACTATTCTTAACATGGTTCGGTCAATGCTGAAGAACAAAAGGATGCCGAAGGAGTTTTGGGCGGAAGCTGTGCAGTGTGCTGTGTATGTGCAGAACCGATGTCCACATTCGAACTTGGATGATAAAACTCCACAGGAAGCATGGAGCGGTCAAAAGCCTTCAGTGGCTCATCTCAGAGTTTTTGGCAGTATAGCCTATGCACACATACCGGACCAGCTCAGAACCAAGCTCGAGGATAAAAGCAAGAAATATGTTTTTATTGGATATGATGAAAAAACAAAGGGGTATAAGTTGTTTGACCCCGTCAACAAAAAAGTCATAGTAAGCAGAGATGTAAAGCTCAATGAAGCAAATGAGTGGGACTGGAACAATTCTTCTGAGGTAAACTTTGAAGACGGAATCTCAACACAAATTATCAACCCGGCAAGTCCTGAAGCTTCTGATGATGAAGATGAGGTACGACAACCCAGGATGCGAAGCATACAAGACATATATGAGTCAACAAGTGAGGTACATTTTGTTTGTCTTCTTGCAGACTCTGAGAACATAAGTTTTGAAGAAGCCATCCGAGATAAGAAATGGCAAGATGCCATGGATGAGGAGATAGAAGCCATTGACCGAAATAACACATGGGAGTTAGCCGAGCTACCAGAAGGAAGTCGGCCCATTGGAGTGAAATGGGTGTTCAAGAAGAAGATGAATGCTCAAGGGGAGATAGAACGATATAAAGCTCGACTAGTTGCAAAAGGTTATAAGCAGAAGGCTGGAATTGATTATGACGAGGTGTTTGCCCCTGTTACAAGGATGGAGACAATTCGGCTACTCATCTCACAGGCTGCTCAATACAGATGGCCAATGTATCAAATGGATGTAAAGTCGGCATTTCTGAATGGTGTTCTTGAAGAAGAAGTTTATGTGGAACAACCGCCGGGCTACATGAAGGCAGGAGAAGAGAATAAGGTGCTGAGATTGAAGAAAGCACTTTACGGGTTGAAGCAAGCACCACGGGCATGGAATGCTCGTATTGACAAATATTTCAAGGAGAATGGACTTGAACAATGTCCATATGAACATGCTGTTTATGTCAAGAAAAATGGAGGAGACTTGTTAATTGTGGCTCTTTATGTTGACGACCTCATTTTTATGGGAAACAATGCCAAGATGATACAAGAGTTCAAGAGCACAATGACAAGAGAGTTCGAAATGACAGATCTCGGTTTGATGAAGTTCTTTCTTGGTTTGGAAGTAAAACAAAATGAGAAGGGAATCTTCGTGTCACAGGAGGCTTATGCAAAAAAGATCTTGAAGAAGTACAAGATGGAAGATTGCAACCCAGTTTCAACACCAATGGAACCCGGTTCAAAACTCTCTAAGTTTGATGGAGGAGACCGTGTTGATGCAAGCAAGTACAGAAGTTTGGTGGGAAGCCTACGTTATCTCACATGCACGAGGCCGGATATCTCATTAAGTGTCGGCATAGTAAGTCGGTTCATGGAGGAGCCGAGATACACACATTGGAAGGCGGTAAAGAGAATTCTGAGGTATGTTCAAGGTACAGTTTCACACGGGTTACACTACTCGAGCTCGGCAAAATACAAGTTGATTGGATATTCTGACAGTGATTGGTGTGGAGACGTAGATGATCGAAAGAGCACGGCTGGTTATGTGTTTTTCATGGGCAACACGGCATTCACCTGGATTTCGAAGAAGCAACCTATTGTGACACTGTCGACATGTGAAGCTGAATATGTAGCTGCATCTTGGTGTGTTTGTCATGCAATGTGGCTCAGGAATTTGCTAAGCAAGTTGGAGGAAAAACAAGTCGGTCAAACTGTGATCCGAATTGACAATAAGTCGGCTATAGAGCTAGCCAAGAACCCGGTAAATCATGAAAGAAGCAAGCATATTGACGTCCGATTTCACTTCATCCGGGATCAAGTAAAGGAAGGAAATGTGGAGCTAACACACGTGACCAGTCAAGAGCAAGTCGGGGACATCTTCACAAAGCCACTGCCGACGTTGCTGCTCAACAATTACAAGAAGATGCTTGGGATGAAAGATGGCAGAACCATTTAAGTTTATGAAGGAGAATTGTTGAATAAACTTTAAATGTTTTGTTAGTTTTATATTTAATAGTCTTAATTAAGGAGTCATGAGTTTAGATAAGTGAAAGGCCAAAAGTTGTAAGAAAGTGAAAGGCCAAGAGTTGTAAGAAAGTGAAAGGCCAAGAGTTGTGAGAAAGTGAAAGGCCAAGAGTTAGAGAGAGTGAAAGGCCAAGAGTTAGAGAGGCCAAGAGTTGGAAGTTTAGTTTTGTGGTTTATGGCTAATTTAATGTTTTGGCTCATGAAAAGGCAATCTAGTGCCTATATAAACTAATCCATATTGTAAGCAACATATCACAATAAAAAGAGAAATACAAGTTTTGTCTTCTTCACAAGAAAATAGTTGTTTTTATTTTAAGTTCTACATTATAGTGATACCACATTTACAACCAAGGGGTGGTGTGTGCACAATGAGTGGAATAAGCTAGGCGATTCAGAGGTGTGTACCTGGGATGTCTGAGCTCTTATTTATAGGAATACCTGGCTTGGTTGCTGAGCTCTCACTGTTGAGATTCCCTCCGACTTAGTCGGCCTCAACTAGTTTGTTTCAGCTGTTGAGATTTGGCAGTATCTCTTGACGAGATATTCTAGGGCGGCAGTTAAGCAGAGCTTCATCCGTAACAGAACCCGAGACACATGGCTCTGATACCATGTAAAGAACCAATTCAACCCAAAAGCTTAATCTATTGGATGAGACTACATTAATGGTTTTATATATCTCAACAATTAAAAACTTGAAAAGTCATGCTCTGAATATACAATATTCATTTATTTTGGGTTTATCCCAAATAATCATTTTACTATGAATAATTTTTTTCTTTGAAGATTCATCCTCAATCTGTTAGGAAAATCAACTCATATAATTGAAGTTTATATAGAATCAATGTAAAATATATCGCAGGTCTTTGGTTTAGTGAACAGAATAACTAGTGATGTGGTTTTTTCCTTCCATCATAGTGACCTTCCTGCCAGCTTGTCGTAACTATACTCTTCATGATCGTGCAGGGAATTGCAGAATAACAATCTTTCAGGCTCCTTACCAGATTACATTGCCAACTTGACAAGCCTACAATATCTAAATCTTGCTGACAACAATTTTGATGGTTCTATACCAGCTACATGGGGTCAACTTTCCAGTCTAAAGCATCTGTAAGGCTTCACTTTCCATTTCTTAGGTGGTGTGTGTATTAAAAATGATAAAAAAAAGCTTCTTGGATGAATAAACAGTATATAATTGAAAGTGATGACCTCATGTGTGATTCAGTGTGTTGAGAGGGAACCACTTATCTGATAATGTTCCTGATGCAATTGCAAATCTTAGAGGATAGGCAAAACGGTTAAAATTTGTATTCTAGAGACAAATTTTATCTTCCTGATTTTGGTTACTACTTCATTTCTTGAAAGTTTTTGGTGCTTTCCCCATTCTACTACTTTGATCTTGATTGTTATAATTGATTTGTGTTTTCTTTTGACAGGGACCTTTCATCTAATGGTCTTACTGGAAGTATCCCAAAGCAACTCCTTTCAGTTCCATTGTTTAAGTAAATTTTATTAGAACTTCATATTCACTTTAGTATTTTCATTTTGTAACAAATATTTCTGTATACTCTTAATTTACGGATTATTTTTTGGATTATTACTTTCAGCTTTTCAGATACGCACCTTCATTGTGGCTCTAGCTTCGAGCAGCCTTGTGTTTCTAAATCTGAACATCCAGGTTTGATTGTATAACAAAACCAAAAAATAGAATTATGTAATTGTTTTTTTGGTACATATGAAGATAATGTAATTTAGCTTGACGAACATGAGCTATCAAAAAAAAAAAAAGATAGCTATAGCTACCTAAGGTTTACCTCTTCCTGCAGCTTCAACCAACAAAACAAAACTTGCAAAGGTTGTACGTGTTGCAAGTTGTGGTGCACTTGCACTTCTGTGTTTTGGGGCTATCTTTACATGTATATACCACCAAATAATATACAGACACAGAATGGATGTCTTTGTTGATGTTTCAGGTAATTTTTCCTTTCTTGTAATGATCTTTGAGAGAAACGCATAGTATATACTTTATAAAACTTCTTTGGAAAGTAATATCTGATGAATTTTACAGGGGTAGACGAGAGCAAAGTTTCTTTTGGGCAATTGAGAAGATTTTCTTGGCGTGAACTGCAACTTGCTACTAAAAATTTCAGTGAAAGCAATGTAATTGGCCAGGGTGGATTTGGAAAAGTGTACAAAGGAGTACTCTCAGATAATACAAAAGTTGCTGTGAAACGCCTCACTGATTATCCTAATCCTGTTGGAGAGGCTGCATTCGAGAGAGAAGTTCAATTTATAAGTGTTGCAGTGCATAGAAACCTCCTAAGACTAATTGGGTTCTGTACAACCTCAAATGAAAGAATCTTGGTATATCCTTTCATGGAAAATCTAAGCGTAGCATATCGATTGAGAGGTAACAATGATAACTTCTTCCATCTTTTGTTCTTCCTTTAATGCTTAGACTAGATTGCAGTTTTTAACATTTTGATCAAGCTTCAAACTTCAGTTTCAGTCTTAAACAAGTCAAAATCTTTGAGAACATAATATGTATGTACTATTTTTATTTTTTAAAATACAATTTGAAGGGACATACAAAGATAAAAAGACATAGCAATAGTCCATAGTGAAACTATGAGAAATAAGGGAATTGGTTATCTGATCCATTTCTTTCCCAGCTTTGTGCTAATTGTCTAACATTATTTCTCCATGCTGCTTTAGATTTAAAACCTGATGAGAAAGGCTTGGACTGGCCAACAAGGAAACACATCGCTTTTGGTACAGCCCATGGTTTGGAGTATCTACATGAGCAATGCAATCCTAAGATAATACATCGTGATCTGAAGGCTGCAAATATCCTACTAGATGATGAGTTTGAAGCTGTTCTTGGCGATTTTGGGCTAGCCAAGCTGGTTGATGCATGGAAGACTCATGTTACCACTCAAGTGCGGGGCACAATGGGTCATATTGCCCCAGAATATTTGTCCACTGGAATAGCAACAGAAAAGACAGATGTTTTTGGATATGGCATAACACTTCTTGAACTAGTAACTGGTCAGCGTGCAATAGACCTCTCTAGGCTTGAAGAGGAGGAGGATGTTCTTCTGATTGATCATGTAACATTTTCTATCTCCTTCATCCATTACTTGATTATGTAATACATATTAAATTCCATGTAGTGTCATTTATCTTTTCTTGCTCTAACCCTTGAAATTATTTTTTTCCATTTTTGTACTCTTTAATTGGTAATTGGTTGTTTCTCTTTGTCCTTTCAGCTTTTGTATTAATATATTTTTGAGTAAATATGCTTTTGATCCCTAACAAAATATACGTTTTTCACTTTAATACTTTACAAAAAAATATTAGTCGATTGGTCCCTGTGAAATTCAAAGTAAACCCATTTTAGTCCTTTTGAGGGACTAATATTGGTCTTTTTTGAATTTGTGAGGACCGCGATTTCAACTAAATGGGTCAACTTTGAATTTCTTAGGGACCTCGAGATTAATTTTTTTTTTTATTAGAGACTAAAATGGGAATCGTATTTTTTTGTTAGGGACCAAAAAAGGATATTTAGTCTATATTTTTCAAGATGTGATGTTAACTTACATTGATGAATCATTGAATGTTCTATAAACAGGTAAAAAAGTTACAGAAAGAAAATAGGCTGGAGGACATTGTGGATAGAAATTTGGAGACTTATGATCCCAAAGAAGTTGAGACCGTTCTTCAGGTTGCATTGCTTTGCACCCAAAGCTTTCCTGAGGATCGTCCAACCATGTCAGAAGTAGTAAAAATGCTGCAGGGAGTGGGTTTGGCAGATAGATGGGCTTGCTGGAAGCAACTTGTAGAAGCTGGGACTCAAGAACAAGAATTAGCAGTCATGACTCACCAATTTGTTTGGAATGATGAATCTACAGTTGACCAAGAAGCTATACAGCTTTCAAGAGCAAGATAGGCAGAGATGAGAGTCAATTTTGAAATGTGGCTGCTTGTTATCATAGAATACATATATATATACTTTACTTTACTTAAAGAAAAGGGCTTAAGTGTCTTAAAAGTCTGTATTATTTAGTGTTCGATATACAATGGTAAAGAAAGGAATGAGAGGGTTTGGCACGGACAATTTGTTGTATTTGAATAGAGGCAAAGCTTCTTGTTGCAATATGTGTAACATAACTACATGCACCTTTTGTAACCTTGGATAAGAGTCTTGTTCTTGTAATTGCCATGATCCTTCTTTCGTAGTTTCTTTCCTTGTTTTTGGTTTTCAGGGCAAATTGCGAAGCAGTGAAGGCCCATTTTATTAATCTTCTCGATGATGTTATAAAAGGTTGTAACTCTTATCTTATTGTTTGGAAAAGGAAATCAATTTTACTTTGAAAAACTATTTTCTTTTATAATATTCAAATTTTAATATATTTTTCAATCCATTTTTTGTTATCCAACGAATTAATTTGGCTATTTCTTTTTTCTTTTTTTGTCAGGACTTGGCATCCTAAGTCCTAACTCATTCTCCCGTATCTAGTCCCATCTCCCAAGCCAAGCACAACTCTAGAGATGCTTATGGGTAAGCTTAGGGCTGTGCGCCTGTGAATATATGGCCGAAGCTTAAATAGACATGGCCCATTATATCCTGGTCTTATCGATTTACTCAATCCTATATAAGATTTTTTTTTTTTTGGGTGAAAATATAAGATATTTTTAATTGAAGCTTCAAATGACAATTTAAAGATTTGAACATGATGCATAGATAATCTTGTGATGAACTGCTGCTCGCATTAGACCACATGCTCTTTATGAGTGATGTTCTTAGATTTTTTTTTTTTTATACTATACTATAACCAATCTAATTTTTGAACATTAATGTTAGACTACTATTACTACAAATTTGGTTACATCATTAGTACTTTCGTCGTATAATTTAATTTTTATAAAGCTTTTTTTATTTATAAAATTTTTACACCGAATTATATTTTGTATTAAATAAATCTTTGTATAATTTTTTTTAGGGTTTTATAAGAGTTATGTTATAGGAAAAGTGATTGTGTTATGTTATAGAGATTCGTTTTGCGTGTCGGAGTTTTTGAAATTCATTGGATTAACCAATAGTTTTAAGTGTTTTATTAGTGTTATATAACATAATATAAATGTTATTTCCAACTCTCACATCAAAAGGGAGAGATAAAATGGAATGATGAAAGAGAAAGAAAAACATGTGGACCCCACCTCTTTAATGTGTATGTAGGAAAGTGAAGTTATATTATGTTAAATGATAAACATAAAATCCTAGTTTTAATTATGGGTTTTATAAGAATTATGTTGTAGGAAAAATGATTGTGTTATGTTATAGAGATTCATTTTGCGTGACAGAGTTTTTTTTTTTTTGTGGGCCTCATAAATATTGTGAGTGTAGGAAATTTTGTGTGCTCATGTTAAATGATAGATGATAAACTTTTTTTTTTTTATGGTTTAACCACTTTTTTTTGGGTATTTATGGAGGGCTAAGGCCCAAAGAAATATATATATATATATATATATATATATATATATATATATATATATATATATAATCATAACATCGTACAATGATATTATTCCAGCATCCTCGGAAAGCAAATCTCTGAGTTCTAGTGGAATATTATTAACAATTTGAAAACTTAATCTACTTGATAAGTCTTGTCTCGCAAGCCAGTGTGCACATCCATTGTATTCACTGTGCACGTAGGAATAGGCAAACAAATATGTTAGATTTATTCATAAAAGTGCCATTAATAGGCAATCTAGTAGTAATATGTAAGTTAGATTTATTCATAAAAGTTCCGTTAATAAAAAAAATTATTGATGAAATCGTCACCACAAATTTTTTTTTGAGAATATTCCTAATTGTTCTGCTTTTTTAATTTTAAGAAGACTAAAAAGCAATCATTGTTTGGGATTATTTTTTAAAACAATTCTTCCCAAATAAGTTTTTTTAATCTTTTTGTAGTTTTTCTTTTAAAAAATTAAAAACTGTTTTTGAAAATAGAAATTAAACCGTCCCAAAAAAAAAATAAAAAAAATAAAGCAAACTAAAAACTAAGACAGACCGGCACAAAACCGACCCAATATTTTTTATTTTTTTTTGGTAAATACATGGGGCATTGCCCCACGAAACAGACAAAACGAAACAAAAGAAAACAAACAATAACAGGAAAAAGCAAGACAAAAAGAAAACAAAAAACCAACGACTCAGAAGAAACAAACTCAGCATCTTGCAGCTGGAGTGATGACTCCCGGATCCAGCATATCAGCAGTAAGAAGATTAAGTAGATCACTGTGAGGGGATGTAATAGTGGATAAACCAAAAGGATCATCCATTGCTTTCTTCGCTAGCCAGTCCGCACAATGATTACAGGTCCTAGAAATATGATTCAACAAGACAGACCAATCCTTATTGAGAGCAGCTCGAATCTTAGTTACCAGAGGTAGCTTTCGAGTGTCATTACCAGTCATGGTAAGAAAGCCAATGGCTTGAGCAGAATCTGATATAAGCAAATATTATATTTTTTAAAAAGGATATGATATAAGCAAATATTATATTTGATCCAGAGGTTTTAGTAACTTAGTATCTCCACCGGAAAATATAAGCAAATATTACAATCTAGGATTTGATTGAAGCAAATATACACACATTAATATCGATAGATTAAGAACGAGAATTTGTTAAAGTGATATTTTTTAAGTATACTGATAAAAATGTATTAACTTTTAATTAAATTTAAAATATATTATATTTTTATTCCACTAAAATTTCAGAACAAACATATCCGTATTTTTATCATGGGTTTAATGTCTTTAATATTATAGGAAATAAAATTATCTCCTACAAATATAAAAGTGTATGGGGCTCATATATATATATTTATATATATTTTTCTTTTTTCTTTTCACATAATAAACCCCACATATTTTTATATGTGTAGAAAAAATAATTTTATTTTTTATAATACAAAAAACATTTATCATTGCAGATAACTCATTTTTTGAAACATCTTTGTTTCCCATATTCCAGGTCGTAGATATGGGTGAGCTTGATGATAGTAATTAATAAAGATAGTCCATGGACAACCTTGCACCGGCCAATAGATCATCCCTCTTGGTTCAGGCATTACCACAAAATATTAAATAAATAAAAATAGAGTTTATCATCTATTATTTAACATGACCACAAAAAATTTCCTACACACATAATATTTTGTGGGACCCATAATAAAAATAAAATAAAAAATTCTGGCACGTAAAACGAATCTATATAAGATAACACAATCACTTTTCCTACGACAAAACTCTTATAAAACCCATCAAAATATCGGCAGCATCAACAAAGCACAGTAAATAAACATGAAGGTTTGGTCCACACATCTCGTGCCTTATTCCTTTTTCATTCTTCCCGAATAAAAATGTTTAATTGGTTGACAGAGACACACCCCCTTGTGTCTTTTCACGATATGAATCACGTAGATCCGGAAACCAAAGTTTTCTCTATCTTTCTCGTCTCCTTTTTTCCACATTTAAAACAGGCGATAAATAATCTAAACGCATTTTTGAATTATTGAATAATAATTAAACTATAAGTCGTGTTTTTAAAATTATGTGACGATGCAACCAATGGCCGATCCAGGTGGATGCCATTGTCTACACTTGCACATATAAAATTGAGGGAAATCTTTCTTTCACAATGGGATGTGTGATTCAAGTCAAGTAAAAAAAAAATTAGAAAAATTGAAAGGAAAAAAAGGTGAAGAGTGGAGGATAATTATACATGATTTTTTTACGTTTTTTTGTGAAACAAGATTAGCCAATTTTGGATCAAATAGACATCGACAAAGATGGATTTTTGATCGATTAACCCCTACAATCATACTATATTTTACAAATATTTTTTTGTGGTGTTTATTTATTTTTTAATTATCATTATCGATTATTTCCTTAAAACTTTGGTTGATTCACCAAAATTTTACTTTTAAAAATTGGATCATGATTATGATCTTTTAAAAAAAATATTAGGGGCGGCGCCCGCGAACTCCCATCCTAAATGTGCAGACATAAAGAAAATTTCATTGATCCGCCATTTGATCCAACCAGAGAAAACAATAGTATAAAGACATACTTAGAGTAAGATCATTACTTCATTTACATGTTAAAAATATTAAAAAATAATTAATTTTTCCACAGAAGTACTGCAAATATTTTTTTATTAAAAATTCTTTTTTTTATACGGGAAGAAAAGCTAAGAAAAGAAAAACTAAGAAAAGAAAACAATCAACCAACACCCAAGGGCGGACGTACATGGGGGCGTGCATGGGCGGCCGCCCCCCCCTTTAAAATCTGAAAAAAATGTTTACATCCCCAAAAAAATACATGGTATGTTTCATTTTTCATAACTAGTGGGTTACTTAAACAAAATTAGCATTGTGTGCCATTTTGATCTGAAATGAGTTGCATTGATTTCATCTTGTTGATGATCGGTACAGTGTTTTTGTTCAAAGCTTTCGATTTCACTTTCTGAGTCTCCTTCTTTTGCTTCATTTGATACCTGAAATCTGTTAGCATGAAAAAGAAGTTTGATACCCATTTTCCTGTTGTGAGTATTTTCACTTTCTCTTTGTAAAGTTGTGACCTTTTTGTAGTTTCATGTTGTTCGAATGCTCAAAAAATTGAAGAAAGTGAAAGAAAAAAAATGGGTATAAAATACTTGTAGTTTGCAATAATTTTTGAAATTTATTTGTTTAGCTTTATGGTGCTTGATAAATGAAGTAGATGGGTCTGTAGTGATGTGGGCATTATGGAACTTTATGATGTTAGTTTTAGGTGCTTGCCTAATTTGGGTTCCACGAGCTTCCCCCTCGTTTTGGATTTATTTTAGTTATGTGATTATATTTGTTATTAAAATTATTTAATGGATGCGTCTCTTGAGATCCTTGTACATGTTTTTTGATCTAAGATTACGATTGTCCTACTTTTCATCGTTGACATGGCATATGGCAATGAAATAATCTATGTTAAATTCGTCAATTTAATATACTTGTTAAATTATATTTTATTTAAAATTTTATAAGTTGGATTTATTAAAAAAATTGCCCCCTTCATATAATTTTCTTGGTCCGTCACTGCCGACACCCCTATCTCGTTGAGTGGTTGAGAAGTCCGCAAGTAAAAGTAATCGTAATCCAGGAGGAGGTTTTGAGAATACAAAATCAGCATCCATATCCGGGCGATCTAGCAAGAGGTTCGCCAGGTAGTCGGTGCAATAATTGGCCCCCCTCAACGTATGAATAAAGTGAAACTTCCAATTATGATTGATCATTACTCGAATCCAAGTCACCAAAGATGTCTCACGAGCTTTCTCACCATGCCTAGTGAGCAATGCTTCACCAAAGCTTGAGTTGCTTTCAATGATAAGTTTCTTGATGCCCTTAATTACTCCAAGCTAACTGGAGTCCTTTAAGCACAATTTTGCATTCCATGCTAAACAAGTATAAATTTTATAAGAAAATCCACCTCTCCAGCTGCCACTTAAGTCTCGCAGCACCCCACCGCAAGCAGCGACCCCACGATTTCCCCTAGAAACTCTATATGTATTTAATTTAATAAATTCTTCCGAAGGAGGAAGCCAAATAATAGCACGCTGGACCGGAAAAGATGTGTCCTTTACAAACGCATCGTACACTTGCTGCGCATTATCAATCATAGCAAGATGCGAGTGAAGAAAAGGGGGGCTAGTTGGCCATGTCACATGTGCAACTGAATTATGCCACTGCCATATCATCCAACAACCAACAACAAAAAATGTAGCTCATGGGGTCGTACTTGTACTTTCCACCTTATGTTTCCAGTTCCATTATAGCCACTCAAGCATATCAGCCTCGAAGAAGACTTACCTTTCTAAAGGAGGCAAAATAATAACCCATATCTTTTTGATGATGGGACAATCCCTAACAGTATGTAGTTTCTGCATGTTCATGGCATATGGGGCATCGAGGATCCCCATGGGACTAGTAAGCACTCCATGCTTTGATAGGTAATCTGTTACGGGCTAACTTCCATTGAAAATTTTGCATACGCTGAGGACCTTTCCAACCCCATAGTTTTCTCCAGAACGCACATGGAAAATGGTCATTATCTGTCGTGGCCCCTAAGAGAGGTGTATAACAATTTTTTACCGTGACCCTAGCTATATTTTCATGTCTTCCAACCCGACGATTTGATCCATCCTCCAAAGCAATAGCTCAATTTGCCAATTAATGCTGTCATCCACATAATCATATACATATTTGTGTACTTCTTCTTCCGGGACTGGATTCACGAGTCTGTCAATCAAGGGCTAAAGTCCTGGTACCCACTTATCCTTCTAAAAGGAAACCAAAGTACCATCTCCATTCTCCCAGATGACCTTATTTTCCAAAAACATCCAAACCCGAATGTCACCCGACCATAGTCGGGAACAACCAGCCCTCTCGATGAATGTAGAGACGTCAACCCCGCCGCCCATGTATTTCCCCCTCAAGAATCTTACCCACAAAGAGTATACTTCGTTACGGAATCCTCACGCCAACTTTGAAAGGAAAACATCATTCATAATTTTTAGCCGCTTCAATCTCAGCTCCCCAAACTCATTTGGCAATGTTAATGTATCTCATCCAATCGCATGATGTCTACAGGTAGTCCCACTTTTATCCCAGATAAATCTCCTCTAAATCTTTTCAATTTCATCACAGATGGCCTCATGGAGCTTACCTTGTTGCATGTGAAAGTAAGGGACCGAAGATAAGACAGATTAGGATAACGTAACCTACCTGCTTGTGATAAAGTATGTTGCTGCCAACCCCCCAGTTTTGATTTAACTTTATCAATAATGTGCTCGTAGTGTTGTTTGGTTGTACGTCCATGTATCCAAGCACCCAAATATCTCCCAAGATTGCGCACCTGTTTGAAGCTGCATCTCTTAATAATGTTCTTAGCAAGCTGCTCTGACGTGTTCTTGGAGAGGAAGACACTAGTTTTCTGAACACTCAATTTCAACCCTGATATATCTTTAAACATATTGATGCATTTCAGCATTATTTCAATATGGGGAAGCGATGCCTCCGCAAATAGCATTAGATGGTCAGTAAATATTAGATGGAAGACCGGGGGCCCACCTCTCCCTGCCTTAATGAAGGAAAGATATTTTCAAAGCTCTCGTAATACTTAAGAAATAATACATCATTTGTTAAAATTAAAAAAAAATTACATATACTTCTAATAAAAAATTATCTACTCCCATAATATTGAGAATATATATATTTTTAAATATTTTCATTCCTTAAAGCATACCGTAATATTGAAAAATCAATATATGACTTATAGAAGTTGGAAAAAAAAAACAATATGGTACTCCTTTACTAGATGCAAGAAACAATAAAACTCATATGACATTAACCATAAGTAAATAGATTGTTTTTTTTTTTCAACTTTTATAAGTCATATATTGATTTTTCAGTATTGGTATGCTTTATGGAATGACAATATTTTTTTAAAAATATTTTCAATATTATGGGAGGTGATAATTTTTTATTAGAAGTATATGCATTTTTTTTTTAAAATTTTAACAAATAATGTATTAATTCTTAAGTATTATGAGAGCATTGAAAATATCTTTCCAAATAAAATAGAAACCACGATAAGTAAATCATTAACAATCCTATTACAACTAAGTTAACAAGGTGGGTTGAATTTGATGAGTCAATCCACCAACCTACCAAAATCGAGCGAAAATAATTATATATTTCAGACTATCAATCCAACACAACCCGCCCTGTATGTAGGCAAGTCAAAACAGATTATGAACATGTTTTTAATTCATCTTGTCATCTTTATATAAATCATATCATTTTCTTCAACATCGTAATCATGACTTTAGTGTTATATATATTATATACTAGACATTTGACTTTGTATTCAAATATAATATAATTTTGTTGCAAAATAATATCATTGATTGTTTTCAATGGTCAATTCTCTATTATTACAATTTAGGGTTGAACTAAAAACAATAAAAATATTTCAACCCACTATTTATGTAGTCTTAGCTAGTAGCATGCTTGCTTTCATAATTCATGCTTTTGATCTTCTTTCTTATCTCATTGCCAGGCTTGCATATAAATTGACTAATACAGACCTATTAGATCTTATTATCATAGTTTATTTCTTTATTTCTGTATCCATTCATTGGTAAGCGACTAATTTGACTAATATTATTATTTTCATTTTGTTTACAACATCATTTCAAAATATCGATTACTTAAATATTATTTTATTTTATTTCTAAAAATAAATTAATAATTTTTAAATTATATTGACTTCTATTTTATAATATTTTATTTCTTAATAATACTTAAATGAACATTAATATAATAAGAGAATATTCTTTTATTGATAGAATAATTTAGTTACATGCAAATATTTTTAATATTAAGAATTTTATTGTTTTTGTTAATCTTGGTACAACGATATTAAACGGATGATATTTGATTTAAGAGTGTGCAAAAGAATTAAAAAACTGAACTAAAATGTGATCTTGACTGAACTGAATTGCAATTAAAATAACTTGCTTTTATAAGAACCAATTCATGAAGCGAACTAAATTGTGATTAAAATAGTTGATTTTTAAAGAACCAGTTCAAGAATCAAATTGGTTAAGAACCAGTTGAAGAACCAAATTTTTTTTTCTTTCTATTTTATTTTTTTATTTAGTGGCTTCTTTTATCTTTATTTTTATTTTATTTTTTCATTTTATAATAGGTTCAATCCGAACTAGTTTTGAACCAAACCAAATTGGTTTGGGGTAAAAAAGAATTGGTTCTTTGAACCAAATTGGTCCAATTTGATTCAATTCTTCAAAAAATTCAGTTCAATTCGATCTGTGTTCACCCCTGATTTTAATATAAAGACAATAATAATTTAGTCGGTTAGTCCATCTCTTTTGGCTTGTTTAAGTGATATAAAAACCATTGAAGTAAAAAAGAATATTATTATAAAATAGAGTATGACATTAATATTTTAGTTGTTTAATATAAAAATCTTATAGAAAACTGAAATCAAATTCGTATATAATTGGGGAATATATTTTTGAGATGATCATACATACATAAAAAGTGGATGAGATTTACTTTTTCTCTCTTTTTTCTTTAGTGAATTACATCAATTTTTGTGTATGTTACATGAGACAATGACATATTTAATAGAGACATTACGCAATTTATAAAAATAAGTGTTAATCTGTCTTGTAGTATTCAAACAGCATTTCAATATGATTAACAGGGACATCTTTAACTAAAACCCTATACATTATTTCCAGAGAGAAAAAACCCACATATTATTGACACCTATGTAGCACCACTACGACACGTGACACGTGACACGACACTCTGACCAGTGGCGGAGCCAGCATGAGATGTTAGCAACTGCCAAAAAATTCAGCCAGTGCACAAATAGCTACGTTTCTTTGGCTACGACCAAAACGTGGCTAATTTTTTAAAAAATTGAAATAGAATTTGCGACGTTTCATGTGTGGCTAAATGAACGTGGCTAACTAAGCCAGTGTCAAGGCACCTGCAGGCCACAACGTGGCTCCGCCCCTGACGCTGACACGTCAATCCTAAAAAAAATATGGATTTCGACACGTTGGGACACGTTTTAATATTAAATTATTTTTTTAATTTATATAGGGTATATTTCTTTAATATTCAATAATTTAAAAAAATGAAACTAAATTAATAATACCCATCAACACGTTGTAAATGTGGAAGTTTAATAAAAAATTAGGAACTGGGATGAGAGAGAGATAATATCAAACAGAGAGATCAAATCAGATTAGAGAGAGATCAGATAGAAGGAGATATAACAAGAGCGTAATTAGGAATTGACAACAATGATGCTGAGATGCTCTCTTTTCTACTTAAGGGGGGAAAAGGAAAAAAAAAATTAATATGACCATGTGAAAGCTTTATTAATATATTTTAATTTAAAAAAAAAAATTTAAAAAAATAAATTTTTTTACGAAAATGTCATTTGACCGTGTCGTAGCATGTCCGAACGTGTCAGACTCAGTCAAATTCGTGTGTCGAAATGGTCAACGTGTCGGGAATGTTGATCGTGTATCGGACACAGTGTCGAAACGTGTCGGACACGACACTCTCTATTTTTTGGATTGTATACTTCCTTGTTTGCCACTATACGAACTCCTTGCTATAACACAACAAAGCTTAACGAAAAAGAAAATATAAAATAGTTTAATGTTAGCCAAAAAAATAAATTATTAGTCTTAATTAAGACGGAGACGGAGAAATGGCCGAACTATCATACTTGTATATAGGGGTGTTAACGGGCCGGGCTGAGCCGAGTCGAGCTTTGGTCTTATAAGACTAAGTTATTTTGAATGTGTTAACCTGTTACCTGTTATGAATATAATTATCGGTCTGTGGGCTAACTTATTTACAAAAAAAAAAGTCTCATTCAGCCCATAAAAAAAATAAGATAATAGAAATTTATCTAAACAAAATATACAATCAACAACATTAGTAATTCCATAAATATTCATAAATTCAATGTATATTTAAATAACATAATATAGAATAAAATCATTCAAAAGATCTGTTTAACCAATAAAATGGGAGGAAATGAATTGAGTAAAGAGAGAGAGAGGGAGGGCTACAAGTACTATAAAAAATATAAAATAAAAAACAAATTATATATTAGGCTAGCCTGAGAGGCTCTAGGGTCGAACTTTTGAAATGAAGCATGAGACCTTTTATTAAATAAGTTTTTAGACAAATTTAAATTTAACTCTAATAATTAATTTTAAAGATATAAACTCATGCCTTCACGAATAACTAAACGGCTGTTACTAATTTTTTTTTATGTGAATGATATAGTGCCGTTCTGTACTGCAACTTTTGTCATGAACAGATGCTGCCTGATGCGGCGTTTAGATTCACAGATATTTAAAGAAAACTGAAAAAAGTTAAAGCATGCCGAGTGATGCTAATCTGACTATGACAATTTAATTATTGCTCAGTCATCATTCATTATATAATCGTCTTATTTTTATGAATGAGATTTGTTTAAGCCAATTAAACCGTCAAGAGTACAACAACCATAATTAAAAAGAAATAACCAAAAGAAGAAGATAACGTTGATGTGGGCACAACTTTATTAAAGAAAGAAAAAGTAAAATGTGACACTACCACTTTTTATTTTTGTGTGTGAGCATAACCATAAGTCAGTCATACGTTGTAACGAAATATGATACTCTTGCTAAAGTTATAAGGTTAATTAAAATCGATTAGCTATATTTTTTAGACATTATATGAGAATCGAATTACAAATCTAATACAAACTAAACACATCCAACACCATTAGACTAATCTCAGTGGTGGAATCAATTAGCTATTTGATTTCCATTTCACCATTTTGATGTCCCCTTCTAACATTAAAAACCCTTCAACTCCAGCTTTGGTGTAATTTTGTACGAATATTCATATTAAAAGAAAAAAAATTAAAAGAAATTATAAAAAAAAAGAAGAGAAATAGATATATAATGTTGTGGAAATTGTTTAAGTTATGTTATAAGGAATAGGATATTGTGACACCCAGTGAATCTCACCGTTAGATCGTTTATGTTGATCCAACGGTTATATTTATTTTCATCATTGTATGGTCATGATTTCCCAAATTTAATATTTTATATTTATTTATACCTTTGTATGGTTATGATTTCCCATATTTAATGCTTTCACTTTAAATTTGGGAAATCATGATCATACAAAGGTAGAAATAAATATAACCGTTAGATCAACATAAGCGATCTAACGGCGAGATTGACTGGGTGTCACATGGGTATAACATAATTTGGGTGTCACAATATCTTATCCCATGTTATAAAGATAGTGATTGTGAGACCCATATTTTTATTTTTATTTTTTTTAAAAACAATCTATATAACATAACTTAAATATTTTTCTACAATATTATACTTTTTTTCCAAAAAAAAAAGTATAGGTTAAAGGGTTTTATATTTCTCATTTAACATGAGAATTCAAACTTTCCTACACACCCTTTGATTTCCGTGCTGACATGGGTCCTACATATAATTTTTTCTAACACATGGTTCTCACATGCTTTTTATCTCTACGACATGAGATTTCAATTCTCATTTAACATGACAAATATAAAAACTAGGTTAAAATAGAAAAAAAAAATTCCTTTTGAAGAATATACGGAAGTACCGATCGAAATCCTAGTCTCCTATTACTAAATTTTTTCCCTCCAACACCGGAATAGGACGGCACAGGGAGCCCATGTTATTGAAATGTCCACTCTTAATTCAGCCCCCACCAGGCCACCACCATTATTTGATTTTGATTCCGTATCACGTACGTACAAATTTCAACACGCAAGCGGCGCGGATACAACAAAAAAATATATATTTTATTATTATTAGAATCAACCCAATAAATATATTTTTTTAAGAGAAAAGTAAAAAAAAAAAGCATTAGCGTCCAAACACCTATATTTACGTTGGAGGGTCACTCACATTCACATTCACATAGGAATTGAAGTAAGAAGGAAGTGAAGAAGAGGATGCTTGAGGAGAAGAAGATGAAGGTGAAGAAGGGGTGGCTCGCGGTTCAAGTTGGTTTAGAAGAAGACGAATCCTCCTCTCAAAGATTTGTGATACCAATTTCGTATCTTTATCATCATCTATTCAAGCGCCTTCTCGACAAAGCACACGAGGTTTATGACTACCACACCGATGGTCCCCTCAAGCTCCCTTGTTCCGTCGATGACTTTCTTCATCTCCGCTGGCGAATAGACAAGTCTTGATTGAAGCATAGAAATTAGTTTAGTGCTGTGCTCTGTGATTATGTGCTTTTTTTTCTTTTTTCTTTTTTCTTTTTTTCTTTTTTTTGATAGCCTGATTATGTGCTTTTATTGCTGAGACATTCCGAGGATTGAAATATATGTTTTTTCTCTTTAATCTTCTCTCCTTAATTTTACTTGTTGGGTAATCATCTTGTCACGCTTTAACTTCAAGAGCCAACAAGTATAAGGGCAAAAAAATTAAATTAATGCTTTTAATAAATTAATTACACATTTATTACAGTTTTCAAAATAATTACATATTTGCGGTATAATGTGAAGCTCTTTTTGGGCGTCACAAGTGACGCCCATTGAGGCATCCTATCCTAAAGAGACGCCTCAATGGAGCGTCACATGCCATAATATATTAAAAGGAAAGTGATGTGCAAGTTATGGGGTGTGCCTTCCACTGATGTATTGGGACCATTATAGAGGCCATTTCTTCTCATTTGGGTGTCTCTCCTTCTGGTCTTCCTCGTGGGGCTTCTGGTCTTCCCCTCTCTGATGATTACTTTCGTAGGATTGAAGCTATTGAGTTTACAATCAAACAAGATGATGGTGCATGTCCTCATAATCTAGCCAAGGGTGACATTGTTCTCACTAGGGTTTCCCACACTGGGAAGACCGCCTTGTCTATTTATCTGGCTCAGAAGGGTTACAAGGTCGCCAATGTACCCATTGTCATGGGTGTGGAAATGCCAAAGACTCTTTTTCAGGTTGATCCAAAGAAGGTTTTTGGCCTGATTATAAATCCTGTTGTGTTACACAACATTAGGAAAGCAAGGGCTAAAACTTTGGGATAGAGTTGAGATGCAATGAGTAATTACTCAGAGATGGATCATGTTAGACAGGAACTTGAATTTGCAGGAAGGCTCTTTGCTCAGAACCCTGTCTGGCCCGTCATTGGTAACAAAATTTAAATTCTACCCAAATTCACATTTATGTCACTTTTCAAAAAAATTGCAAATTTTGATTTATATTAATTCATGAAAGTGAATTGGAAACTATTAGCTTCAAATTAACGCTAATGAAGTACTAATTTATTATCTAATTACAGATGTGACTCCAAAAGCGGTAGAAGAAAGAGCAGCAGTTATATTGAGGCTGTACCATGACTGGAAGCAGAAGTGCATAATGCCAGGGATCTCAAAACGCTATAGGGATGACAACTTTTTCTCTTGTTGAACTACAGAATGTAAAGCTGACCCTTTTCCTTGACCAAAATGTAGTGTGACATTGTCTTTTTGTCCCTCAATGCAATTATTGGGTTCTGGAACAAAAAAAGAGGTTCTCAGCAAAAATATTTTTCGTTGTATTGAGCATTTGGTATATTTTTTATTAGAGAAAAATATTTCTGAACAGATAACTTATCTGTTATCTGTATTTACTTCCAAAATGATATTATTTTGGGATTAAAATATTTAAAAATTATAAAGATTATAATAACCCTGAAATAAATTAAAATTACAAAAACATCATGATTTCTGCCTCAAAACGATATCGTATTGGGCTTACTGCAGATTATCTGCAGTAACAATAGAAAAAACGAACACTTTTTATTAAATATAAAAAAATAACACATTTATATTACCAAAAGATAATATTTATAAAGAAGGAAAAGCAATATATTTATAAAAAAAATAACACGCCTCAATGGGGCGTCACATTGTGCATCAGATGCATAATTATTTGGAAAACAACATTAAATGCGTAATTATTTGATTTAAATGTATTATTTTAATTTTTTTGCCCAAATATAAGCCAGTATATCGGATTTTAAATTTGATCAGAAAACTGAGAATTTTTTATTGTGGTCCAGTATTATCATGGTCCTTCCACTTAAAACTTGACACCTGGATTAAATTTTTTTTTTTTTCTCTCTCTCATTCTCCTCAATTTTTTCTCTCAGGGTGCACACTAACTCCGCTCCCAAAACTGATTCATTTTTTATTTTAATTTTAGTTATTTTTTACTCTCTTTTTTAAAAAAGATAAAATAAAAGGGAAAATATACTCTTATGTTATAGGAGAGTGTTTTTTTCTCCTACACATACATCGATTTCCGTATTACTATTTTTTTCTTCTATGAGTGGGTGGGTCCCACACATGATTATCTCTATCACATGAGAGAACTTCTCTCCTATTGCATGAGATTAATAAAGTCCAAAATAATATTGATCGGATTGTTTAGTTTTAAATCCTCTAATATGCATAACGCCCTCATGTACATAATTAATCCAAATATGCTAGTAGAAAAGATCTTTAAGTATTACAGATTAAGAACAAGCTTGCTGTTTTGTATCATTAAATGAAAAAAAAAACTCTTAAGTGCTTCTTGAGTAATACTTTGTATCATTTAATCTAACACCATGTATGATTATACTTCATACATGTAATATTTTTAGTAAATTGTGTGTTATGTTTTGTATATAATAATTTGTGAGATAAATATTATTTTGTCTTTGAATGTTTAGTCAGAAATTTATGTTTATATTGGATCTAGATGCTTTTTTAGGTATGTATAAATTAGATGCCTTTGAATGTATAGCAAATCACTGTGTATTAGGAATAACAAGTTTAGCCAAAGGATGGTGTGAACGCACAGTAACAACATAATAATAGAGAGATAAAATGAATCCATACTCATAGGCTTTACCTCATATTCATAGGATTTACATGTGGATAGTAGATTTCTAGACCTTCGTTGACTCTTCTGATGAGCCCATGTCCAAATTCTTTATTATCGCACTAGAATTAATATCTCTGATTGATGTATTCCTTTATTTTGCTGTAATTTTTTCTTTCAAGTACCCTTTCTTGAACGTGGGCCTCTTTCGTACGTCCATAACAATTATATATTACTTCCCTATATATATTTGTTATCTTTGCCTTTTATTTTTACTTATATTTCACTTTTACTTAAAAAGTTTAATGTTGTGGTTGAATTTAGGGAAATGGCTCTAGCCTCAATGGTGGCTAAATGAGATGGAAAGAAAACCATAAAATTTGGGAACATGGCCTCTGGGCCTAAATGGGGATGTTGGGCTGTTGGTGTTTATGTCCTATTTTGGACTAATATTTGGTTATCTCATTTTAGATGTTTGGGCTAGCAAATACCAAATGGGTTCAATTTATAAAAAATAAAATAAAATATCTGACAAGGAGGTTACGGGCTAATTCGTAAACTAGTTGCTCCTCAAGCCGTGTGACCTATTTATCAAACTCTAGTTTTTTTTTTTATTAATAATTTGACATATTATAATTGAATGATTCAATAAAGAAGTTTTCGTTAATAATGAATTCAAACTCAAATTAAAAACTTATTATAGTCATATAAAATTTTATTTAACAAGATGAGGTAAAAACATTTATATATATGAATAGAGTAAATGAAATTTAATTTTTGTTTGATATACAGATGAGGACATCAACTTTCCAATAAATATTGGAAACATATCCAGGACAGATAGATTGATGAAGAGTGTAAAAATCAATAAAAGTTCATCACTTAATAATTTGAGATTTTAGGTGAGATAATTGTTCATTATAGTATCAGATCCATGACCATAGGGTCATGAGTTGAATTGAGTTAGCTTAAGGTAGAACAAAAAAAAAACAAAAAAAAAAAAAAATAGCATGTGCAATTGGTTGCTAAACATTTCGAGCAGTTAGGTGATAATTAGATGGTGATAATTTTTATAATTAGATGGTTACTACGGTATGTTGTTCTATCAAGATAGTCAACAATTTCTTGCCGATCGAATTCTCTGCCATCATTAACTGTTTTCAATCACGATTTAATGTAATTGTTAAATTCATAGCCAATTTATATATGGATTCATCTAATCTCATGTTGCATGAGAGAAGATCTCTCATATTGTAGACACATGTGGTGGGACCCATCATTTAAAAAAAAAGAATATCACGGTTTCCGATGGGTCTATAGGAGATAAAACTACTCTTATGTTGCATATGAATAGTTTTTCCCTTTATATATTTACATGTACTTTCCAAGTAGTGCAGCAACACACCCTGGATAATCCACAAAAAAATGACAAATATGCCTCTTCCTGTTACTGATGAATGTTGTGCATAGACACATGAAACTTATAATAATGAGTGTATATTCTGCACTCAAAATGTGTCTGCGAGATTCCAAAATAAGAATTAATTTCCAAGATAATTAACTATGCAAGCATGGTGTCCATATTTGATATTGCTATGCTTTTTTTCGATCATGAAACGAGTATACCCCAAGGGTTAAAAAGGATCTTGATGGAATCAAGGTTTTCGGTTGAAATTAAATTTAATGTCTTTTTGTTTCTAATTTAAGGTACATTCTAACTACTGGGCATTCTTCGCTTTAATGTTAGTATTTGACTTCTAATTATATGTAGCTTAACTAACTATGTCCTAACTATTTAGCTATTTTGAATTATTGATTATGTTGGGTAGCTTAGTGCACTTGCTATGAAAATTTGCTCTATCTTTTCTTCCCCTTATCTACTATATCCACTATGGTATTATATATGCTTGCTAATCTGTTAGTGATCCAGATGTGATTTTGAAAAATAAATGGGACTGATGGAAGAGGTGAGAAATAACTTTATCACTTTTTTTTTTCTTTTTCCAAAGTTTTATTTTATTTTATTGGTTTCGCTGGGTCATAGATTACACACACAAAAGAAAAAAAGAGTCTGGGTCCCTTAAACAGAGGTCTCGAGATCGAGCATGTAAATGGGAAAAAAAAAAAGATTTGGAAGAGCCGTCCCCAAAAGGATCCAGTGGTCGATGGGGAATAGTCTTCGGTTACGGCCGGAGAATACTTTTGAATTTATTAAAAAAAGAAGAAAAGCTAATTAATGACGTTTGCTTTGTTCCTCGATAAAGGTAAACCAGGTGGTTCTATTAAACCATAGTAGGTACAATTATATGAACCTATATTTTGATTATTGTCACCCTACGCGTGTTGATGCTATATCCTGGATCTTTCGTTTTTTTGTATGTTGTGTATGGATATTCTCATTGATGTCTTGTTTTGCAATTCGCAACAGAGAAGAGCCTATTCATGAAGATGAAGCATATATATATATATATATATAAGAATACCAGCAACTTGGTACGGCGCGGTGGGCTCATTTTCAATATGAAATTCCAATTCATCTTTTATCGTTTGACTATAACAACAAGATGGAGTACTGAACAATTAATATGGAATGACAGTGGTCAGAAATTAAACAGATTCGTTCTTTGCCCCTGCCATTTCTACCAACAAGTCCTACTCTACATTTTTTTATTTAAATTTTTTTTAGGTGATTTCTTCAAATTATGAAAATGGCATTGCAATGTGGTCCTGTAATTCAGCTTTCTTTAAAACATAAAGCTTCTGATATGATTTGTACGTGGAATTAAAATGGTTTTGATTTTTGAAGTTGTAGAAACGCCAAACATCCTTGGATTCCATTGCTATTGACATGCACACATCTTCATATCAATATATAAAATCGATGGTAATAAATGTCTGCGCTGATAAGTCAAAACATTGGGACATAGCTTTCCTGTTGAGCATATGGCTCGAGATTTGAGACTTTGACACTCCTCATTCTCTCACTCACTCTCACCCTTTTCAAATTAAGCACCACCGTTCCTCTTGGTTATTTTATATTCACAATCATTATATATAGTTTTTCCCTCTTGTTGAGAAAGATATCTAATATAAGAGTTATATCATATTATTACTAGAATAATCATGTATTAATATATTATTTTAAGCAGTTATGATTAATTGGAGATAAAAAAATTTCATGAAAATGTGGAGTGCAGTGTTACATGCAGGCGATATATATGTTAATATTAGAAGAGGGCCCGAGAAATGCGCAAAAGAGGGGTGTTGAAGATATATGTAAAGAGTGATGAGCATTATGATGATCCCATAATTGAAAAAAGGTGGTCCCTACTAACATATATCTGGTGGTCCCCAACGTGACCCAAGTCTTCAATTCACACAACGTGCTCTTGTCCCCTCGACATGGGACCCACATTCCGCCGTACCAACTCGCATTTAATGGAATCACGTGGCCACGCCTGCACCCTACCCATGCTCCCAGAATCTGAGCCGTCGATTCCAATTCCACCCCACAGGGCTTTGACTCCTCATTTACTTTAAAATTAAAAATAAAATAAAAATATTTTTTAACTTTTTTTTATTTGGAGGTTTTTATAAAAAAATAAAAGAAAAAATATTTATCTCGGATAACGTTATATCATTTTAGATTCTAACAATTAATTTCTGCCCATCAATGGTTATAATTTATTGGGTTAAATTTAATGGACTAAATTTATTATTAATTAATTAATAATTTTGATCCAATAAATTATAATCGTTAATAGACGAAAATCAACTATTACAATCTAAAATGATATAAGTTATGGGTTTTATAATTCTCATGTTGAAAGAGAATTGAAATCTCATGTTGTAGAGATAAAAAGTATGTGAGATCCATGTGTCACAAAAAATTATATGTAGGACTTATGTCAACACGAAATCGAAGGGTGGGTAGAAAAATTATAATTCGAGAATTATAAAACACATAATTTATTCCAAAATGAAAAGGGCAAAGATGAGTAAAGTAACTAGTGAGGGATAGAAATAGAATAGAAGAATGAGAGAGAAGATGAGAATTGAGTTTCTCAATTTGTTTTTGTGTTGGGTTGGTGTTGTGTTGGTTCGAGTGGTCCACGTCAAGAGAATTAAATGCGGATGCTGCTATGTCTTGTACAGTTGTATCATCATAATATGATGATGGGTGTTTGGTGTTGGTAATTTGTTTGTGTTCCTCGTTAGTCGGGTTCTTTACTCGGTTCTCCCGATCCTACGCTCCCGCTGACACCGACATGTCCGGTCTGCGTTTTCCGCTGTTGGATCATGGGATTCAACGGATGTGATTTGTTCATTCCCCATTCGCCGTCTTTCCCATGACGTGTTTCGCGCAAGACACTGTTGATGCTCACAGCCATACCTTCATTATAAACAAGCCACATATATAGTGTGTCTAAATATAGAGAATCACCAACACCAACTGCATGGATAGTGTTTGTATTATTGACATTGATCCAGAGAGAGAGAGGGACACTGTGATGATGAAGTGATCTTAATTTAAATTTTGGGGTCGCTCTCATACGGAGTTTTATTTTTCTTTTTTAATCACATTATTGGAGAGACACAAATTCTATGCCATACGGTTGTACAGTTTAGAGTTTCTTTTCTGTTGTTATGTTTTGTTCTCTACAAGTAAACAACTGGCCCTCTTTGCTGCAACATTGCAACTATTGTGATGATTAACTCTTCTGGTAGGTACCGTAACACGTAACGGCCATGGCCAATCAGATCAGTTAAGAAGAAAATAAAAATCAGCATACCTACCAAGGAAAAAGTTTATTTGTGACGAAAAATTTCGTCATAAATTTTGTCACAAATGACAATCTTCAACATGAATAATCAAATTTCGTCACAAATAAACTTGCGATGCATGAATTTGTGACGAAATTTACTTGCGACGTAAGAATTTGCAATAAAATTTCATAAAATCTCGTCTAATAAGATTTTTTCTTGTAGTCACTATAGCTAAGGTAGCGTAGTAGATATGTACACTACACCAATTTGAAGTAATACGTTGAGTTCTTACAGTGATATTGCGCGTTTTCGCGGCTTGAATTTGATTAATTTTGAAGTAAAAATTATCTCAGTTAATGCATTCGGTTTGATCATTTAATTATTTCCTTGGTTTGAATTTGTTTTCTTTCAAATCCGATATAATCTAATCTAATTAAAATTAGGTTAGGATTAAATTGGTTTTCAATTTTTTGAAAAAAAACAAAAATTTCAGTCTTACAAATTATTAGCTATATCAAAATGAAGCCATACAAATTACAAACTAATGGAGAATTCAAGTCTTCAAACTAAAATAAGTCTACTCATGAAGAGTTAAAATATGGTAATAGACAACAAAAAAACTAAAACAAGATAGTTTACTATCATTAACATCTAAGGTTCCAAGTCTACAAAATAACAGGATTTTAAGTCACCATTTTAAAAAAAAAAAAAAACAAATACATGATGTATTAGATCGGTTTTCAATTTTCACCAACCAAACCAAAAATCGATCCAATCGAATTAATTTTTTTTCTTCAGTTAACGATTTTTCAGTTCAATCACCGCGATTTGAATTATTTTAGATCAGTTGATGAACACCTCTATATAGAATTTGGTTGAGGTATTTGCATGCTAAATTTCATACACTAATTTTACAATAAAGATGCAAATGGATTAGTAGTATGGAGGCAAAAAAGTATTGGTTAAAAATAATAAATAAACTATATGATTATTGATGGATTTTGAACCATATTCTTAATTTTAATGAACATGAATGGATTGATATGTATGTTATTGTACAAAAAATGCATAAATGTAATAATACTTAGGAGCGATTATACTTACTATCATTTTAGTCTTATCATTTTTATAACAAGTTTGTTTATCATTGGATCAATTTGAAATCAACGGTGGAAAAAGAGATAAAATAGCTGACTTTAATTTCAAATTGATCCAATCATAACAAAACAATTAATAAGAGTGATAAAATTAAAACGATGGTAAGTATAATCTTTCACATCTAACAAATCAATACTTTTTTTAAATAAAAATTAAATAAAGATGCATTTAAAATTTATAAGTAACTGTAAAAATATTGCTATCCTTATCTTTTGTTTTTTTATACAAGTAAAAATTGAACACATTATAACATAATACAACTTACCAAACCCCTCACCACTATACCAAATTCTAGTGGCTTCTGTCATTATTATTTTTAATAAGCATGAGTGAATTTAATAAAAGGAGAAATGTTAATTTGTTGGCATACTATTTAATAAAAAATTAAACAGGTCCAATTCTAATTTTGGAGGTAACTGCGAGACTGAAAATTACTGAATTGACTTTAAGCACATAAACTATGTAGGCCGACCTAATAAATTGATTCCACTGTACATGTAACAAAATCTTGAAAAATATGTACCTATTGAGTAGATAATCAAGTCACATAAACTGTGCAGCCACGTTTCTCTTGTTGGCTCAATCCACATAAATTGTGTAGCCTAAGTTCATATAGTTTAGATTTTGCAATCTGAAATATTACTTTAGATAGATTCTGAAACATATCTTGTATATAATCAAGTTACATAAATTGGCAATTCTATTATTGGCTTATTTCACATGTGCATATATATCACAAACCTATTAAGGGCATGACTGTTTAGGCTATTAGTCAACAGGTGCTTTATATAACATGTAAACTATTTTTACAAAAAAAAAAAAAAAAAATCAACAAAAAGTGGTTCGAATAAATACATATAAAATAGTATTTATAATCAAAGTATAGTCAGCGAGTTCACATAAATTAAGATTCCAATTGATTTGTGAAAATAAAATTATTTCCACACAAAGTAGATTAAGGGAGACTGGAAATTTTTTATGTTGTTGAGTTCAATAATTGAGAAGTCTGGTGTCGCACAAAAGTCTGAGACTATTATCTGCGGCTCAACTAGGCCATCCAGGTAGGGAGAAGAAATTCTCTCGCATACACTTTTTATCATTGATATTTCATATTACATTATATATATATATATATATATATATATATATATATATATATATATATATATATATATTTAGGGATATATTTTTTTCATGTTGCATGAGACAACTTGTCTCATGCAACAAATAAAAAAGTGGATGAGATCCACCGAGAAGAAGAGAGAGAAAGAAAAAAGTGAATCCCACCATCCACTTTTTTATGTTGCATGAGACAACTTATCTCATTCAACATGAGAAAAATATATCCTATATTCTTATAACTAAGTGTTATTTTAATTTTAGAGTCCATTAACTTTACATGAAGTTTAATATTAAATGCAGCATAGACAGTAATTAATGCTTATATAAGAATTTGTATATTAAACATGTAAGGTTGTGTGGATCATATAAAAAATATATTAATATCTGCATTTCTTCAATTAGATAAAATTATCATTATCTAATGTTATTTTTTTATTTTGGTAGACATCATTATCTAATGTTTTAATTATCATTGTTTCACAAATATTTGATGTTATATATAAAAAAAATTTCTTACTAAAAATCATCCCGAAATTTATCCCTAATCAATGTTTTATGCATTTTTTTCGAGAAATGTTTACTCATGTTTAATGTTAAATAAAAAAATAATCACCATGAGCTAGTGTGGAAATTAAAGAAAAGATAAAAAAGAGAAAGAGAGGCATGTGATTGTGATATGATGTGGCCGTGCGGGCAAAGCATAGTACAGAGGAGTTTGAAAGTAGAGATAACAAAAAGCTGAAAATAATAAGGCAATGATGAAAGAGTCGCATTAAAGACACACTCATCTCGTGTCAAGTGTATTTTAAATACTCATTTTGTCTTGTTCTGTGTGTTTGACTGGGAGCAACTCTTTGTAGCAGGTAACGGGTCGGTTGGTTGACCGGCAGCTTCAGGTCATTCCCTTAGGAATTACAAAAAAATAAGACCAGTTTCTTTAATGATAAATTAAAAAAAAAATCAAAGTCTTGCTAAAGAAAATATTTTAAAGATAAAGTTAAGAAATATTTAATATATAAAGTAGAAAGCGTATCTTAGGGTCTGTTTGATTGTGTTCTGATTTTTTTGTTCTTAAACTGTTTTGTAAAATAGTTTTGGAAACAATTGTTTTTTATGTTTTTTCTTTTCTTTTTGAAAGTTATAAATCAAAACAAAAAATAAAAATAACTCATAAATGGTCTCTAAATTTGATTTTTTTTTTAAAAAATAGTTATAGTTTTCAAAATATTTTTTACAAAACAGGTGTTAATAAATGAGTTTTTTAATTTTTTTTCTCTGAAAACTAAAAAAAATGTTTTCGAAAAGAGAAATGAAAGAGAGCCTTAATCTCGGTCATTGTCTGGTCATTAAGTAAAATTATGCCGTGTGCATTTGAATTGCATAAAAATTACAAAATTCGGCTGTATAATATAATTGAACACCGCATAAAAACGGGCCGGCCCAGTTCAAATACCTAGACACTCATGAAGTGGGTATTTGAACTAAGTTGGCCCCTTTTTTATGCAGTGTGCATTTATAATATACAGCCGAATTTAGTAATTTTTAAGTAAAATCTCATCACATAAAAAAAAATGTTCAAAGGATAAAAATTTTCCGTTTTTGAGGTGTTGTGTAACAATGTACGATGCTTTGGTTATTTGTTTTATTTCATATTACACGTCAGTAGTTAGTGTAAATGCCGTTTTGCATAAGCTAATTTTGGAACATAAGAATGAGTAACTAAAAAGCACCATTAGTGTATAGTGTGAGTCAGTGATTACTTTTTTTTTTGTTCTTTCTCTCTCTCTTTCACACATGGACAGAGAGAGAGAGAGGGACTCTCTCTATATAAGAAGGTATATGTGGGTTAGGGTTATCAGGGTGAGAGGGGTGGGGCAAACAGCAAAACGTTGAGATGAGTTTGTATTGAGGGGAATGTTGGCTGGCTCGAGGCTTTTCACAAAGGAGAGGTTCATTCACAATTGGAAGAACTATAAGGCTTCGGACCAGGCTTCATTCCCCTCAAATATGTACTTATTTGATGTGATGCTGTTGCTTCCTATTAAATCATTTGGATTTCAAATCATCATGTTCAAACTTGAAAGTTTTGAATGAGGAGGTGTTTGTTTTTTCTTTGTATAAATGTGGTTAAGGTTGTTCTTCTTGCAAAGGTTAGGTTGAGAGGAATGTTGTCTGGCTCGAGGTCATGTTTGGAGGAGGAGTAGTACTGATCATATCAATTGTTTCAGTGAAAGTTTCCAGTGAAGTAAATGG
Source organism: Gastrolobium villosum (assembly GCA_032173675.1). Lineage (NCBI taxonomy): Eukaryota > Viridiplantae > Streptophyta > Magnoliopsida > Fabales > Fabaceae > Gastrolobium > Gastrolobium villosum. The sequence continues at coordinate 261,105 of JAVKPL010014527.1, forward strand.
AAATTTAATTACCCTCTTTAACAGAAAAATGATTCTCGGACCAGGCTTCATTCCCCCCAGCCAACTTTTGCTACTTGAATTTCATTTTGTTTCTAATGATCATCATCTATCTTCATCGATATCTTGTTCCTTTTTCTCTTGGTAAGGCTTTCTCTTCCTTCTTCATCTTGTTTTAAATTCTTATAAAGATTGTATTTATTTGTTTCCTTAATTCCAGCTTTGTTTTTATTACATACATGGCTTAAAAAAAAAGGTTTCAGTCTAATTCTGTTTAGATTTTTTACCTGATAAGTAGCTTTAGTTTTTCTCATTTGAAGCACTTGTATGAAGAACTAACCTGATCTCCTTCTCTATCCTATCTTTTTTTCTTTTTAATATTTCAATTAGTTCATCCTTTCGCGAATAGTCTGATTTGGGGCAAGTCCTGATATTAAGGCTTTAAACCCTCCCAAAGATGATACTGTAAAAGATCAAATACATGCTTTCGCTCTTGACGTGCCCAATTCTCTTGCACCGATTGAACTATCATTGGTTTGTTACCCTATCCCCCCTTTTTTTTTCTCTTGTACACTCACACACACAGAGACAGATAGAGAAACTCTTGCACCACCCAACTTCAAATTACTCTAGTTTTTGGGATATTAATTTTGGATTAATTAACATTTCAGATATGAGAGACATTGAATATATTATTACCAAAAAAAAAAAGAAATTTTTTTTGCCACACCTGCGAGAATGTTCATTTTCACGTGGGCAAGAAAGCTGAAAGAATGAACAGTGAAAACCTATCAGATGTGAAATTCTTTCTTAATTTATCTGCAACTAGCTAGCTGCTCTGTCTCCTATATAGGTCTTTGTTTTTCCAGTGTTTCAAACTATTACATCCCTCTCTATTCTGAAGTCCTTTCAGGCTTTTTTGAATTAACCCTTTTTTTCAGGCGAACGGTGAAAATTATTGGGAAGGGAAACTCAACAATTTACTTTGAAAAAAAGCCATCATTTTCATGAATCTGAATGAATGTACTTCAGGTAAATCAACAGTTATCCAGTAAAGGAAATAATGAATTTAATAAGCAATAAATTACTGATTAAATTAAATTATTATATATGATGTGAGCTTTTGATAGATGATGTACTGTTGAATATTTATTATGGTTTGTTGTGTAGTGAAATGACAGTGATGAGTATTGAAGGCATGCACTAGTTGCTGATGAAGAAGCATCTACTGTGAAAGAGTACTCAATAATGAAAGAAGGGTTGAGATGCCATAAGAGATGTGCTGGAACAGTTAACGAGAAGAAGTAAGAATCAGGAGAAGCTAGCTAGGGATTCTTCTACCTGTCACTCTTCCATTATCATGATGACTCAGATAGATAGATAGATATATATCTGCATGCATAAGCAATGATGCAAACTAAACCTGGAAAAAAGAGAAAGAGAAAATAGCTCTTCTCTTCTATTATTCTATATTTGTGTGTGTGTCTGATATGTGTGTTTTAGTGTAATGTATTTATGGAGCTTTTAAAGTTGTTGAAAATTCAGAAACCATCTTTGGAAAAGCTTGGATATCAGCAATATTAGCCTTCCTCCTTCCTTCATGGAGTCATAGTAATAATGAGATATTTTTAGCATTTGAAATTGAAAAGCATTAAGAGAGAGAGAGAGAGAGTGACAGAGAGAGTAAATGTGTCACTATCTGACGTTTCTAGGGAAATGAAACTGAGAGAAAGACACAGCTACTCGGGGATCGTTTCATGATAAACATGGTCTCTTTAAAGAAGGGAAACAATTGCACTTCTTTATTGTTGACAGCTTCAATCTTCATTATGAATATTTTTTCATTTGAATGTTTTTTCCACTGCCAGCCAGGAACAAAACTTTTAAAACAAATTTAAAATTTCAGTTTCATGATTTCATCAGCACCCAATTTTCAATAGCATGTTTTTAGGTATATCCTAACGGGATAGGATCCGTTTATAATTTTTGTTGTTGTAAATTACACTAAGTACGATCGGTCGTATATTGCATGATTAAAGTATGACCGGTCGTACTTAATGTAATTTGTAAAAATTTGTAAATAAAAAAGTTTGTAAATATAACCTGACCCTATCCTATTATATAATGTTAATTAAATTAGCCAAGAAGATAGTGACAAGCATGTATGCTTTTCGCTTTCCATTTATTTTTAATAACCACACCAAAATTTGATCTTATAATCCATAAAATTATTTAAGCTCCTATAACTAGCTTATATAGCATTGTTTTCATATGTATATATATATAATATAGATGAAGCATCCAATATTTATCTCTCTCCATTTATTTAGTCATTATTATTTTTAATTAAATGATACTTTATAAAAATAGAGAAATTAATGAAAAAAATATAATGCGCTTCATATGGCTAGTGATAAAAATATTCTTTAAGTTTGGAGTACTTATATGCTCAACTGTTTTGCTGCTGTAGTCATTTCATTTGATTTGTGTCTGTAATTTGAGTGTCTTAGGGGGAGTTTTCTACAATAGTCATTGTTAGGAGAATGGATACACCTTATAAATGACATGCTATTATAGATAAGCATATATTTGGTTTTATTTAAGATTAGACCCTCGTAATTAATTATCTTATTTTCTTTTTTTATCTTCTCCTTTTAACCCTTAACTCGTAATTCTTGCATTTTGGTCATTTCCTTTTCTCTTGTGCTGGCCGCTTCCATTTTTCTATTTATATGAAGGTAAAAGAAAGGAAGAGACAAAATGATTCTCCCATCATTTGTTTTTTTTTGGAGTTAACTCATTATCGAGTTGGCTCCTTCTGATATTCTCACAAACTTCGATTTTTAGAGCCGGTTATGGACTAATCCGAAGTGTGTGGCGGGTTAGAATAAAAATATTTAAATCCCTCTAAAAAATGATATGTAGGGATCGAACCGAGGCCCTAATCTTTTCGGCGTGTATACAATTTATGTACGCTCCCGTCCTTTTTGAAAAACTAGAGAGGAAGGAAAGAAAGTGGAGTAGCCATTCATCAATTGCAATGTTATTAACTTGTATTTCTATGATAAAACCAAGGGTTTTATAAGAGTTATGTTGTAGGAAAAGTGATTGTGTAATGTTATAGAGATTTATTTTGCGTGCCTTAGTTTTTTTTTTTGCTTCAAAAAGTGCGGGCCCCACAAAATGTTGTGTGTATAAAACTTTTTTATGTCATGTTGATTGATGAATGCAAATCCCTAAAACCAAACAATATAAGTCGAGGACGAAGACCACATAAATGGAATAATTTTTAAATTTAATACATAATATTTATATATTTTTTTGAATACAACACATTAAAATTTTAAGTTATGATATAGTGTCGAAGTTACTTTCATTTATTACTTAATCCACTGCTAGTGGCCTTCCGTTCTTTAAAGGCATGCAAAAATTGTTTTATTCAACCGATGTTCTCAATCCATTCCATGAAACTAACTTGTTGCAAGCTCACCAATTCAATAAAGAAGAAACCTTAAAAAAAAAAAAAAACAATTCAAAACTTTGTGAATTGAAGAGAGTGAAAGTGAAATTAGAAATTGAGATTCTAAAAGTAGAATCAATCATTCAATCAGATAAGATATGATAGCGTGATCAAGCTAGAATGTATAATATAATAGTCAAAGGTATAAAGTTGCATGTGTTAATAAGTTAAAGTCTCAACGTACGACTTCTTTTCCTTAATTAAAGCTTTTGAGTTAAAATTTGGTAATGTCGGTAGAGTCGCCCCAATTGATATAAGTTTGATAATAGTCAAATCAGATTAATCAGGATGGGATTAAATAAATAAAATCTCAACAACTTATATGGCTAAGATATGATATCTTATTTTCCTTTTCAATAACTTCCTTTCCAAGTGCCACTCACTACTTTTTTTCCCCTTAATTAAATTTAAAAAGTTTGGACTGGCAATCTACAATTTAGCACCAATTTTGACTGGTCTTGATTGATGGAGAAGACAATGTAATTTTTCGAGCGACCAATTTGCAAAAGTAAAAATATATAGATCCACTTCCCAATTCATTAACTATATCAGGCCATAAATCTCGATTGTTAATCTTATTTCTTAAAACATGGTCAATGCTAAAAATCTTGATGCTTGTATAGTGTAAATAAGTTGAGCTAATAAATGTCTATAAAAAAAAAAAAAAGTTGAGCTAATGAATAGATTGGTGTAACTGATCACAATGTGTAGTGTGCTTCAGCACCTACGCAATAGACCTGATAATGGCAATAACAAGATGCTTCTCATGTGCTCTGGTGTGAAAGGAAAGTGTATGCATCTACAAGACATTCCAATACTTAAGTCAGTATTAACCATAATAAGGTAGAATATTTACCTTATGCATATTGCTTGTGAATGAGGGTGAATACCCCCCTCTTTTATATGATGGCGGCCAATTGAGTCCCAAAGGAAATAGGGTTTTTTCCTTAATTATTATGCCCAAAACTTAGTGGGTCTAAGTTGGATATACTATCCCGAACATTGAGCTATTAGAACCTTATCAAATACTATGAAGCACCGACACTTCAAAAATCCTGACGTGTCGTGTCCGACACTTCCCGACACTCTCGGACACTCCGACACTCCCTGACACTCCAACATGCGTTATAGAAATTCAAAAAAAGGTTCAAAGGTTGATTTGCATTGAATTTTTAGTTCCAGATATTAGATTAGTTGTATCACGATTATCATTTTATTGAGTTTAATATAAATATTTGTGATATGTTATGTTTCTTTGCAAAATTTATTAATATTATAAGTTTAGATTCATTTTTTTTGTTAAATTATTGAATATTAAGTAAAATATACACTACATAAATTAAAAATATTATTTAATATCAAAACGTGTCCTAACGTGTCGAAATCTAACATTTTTTAGAATTAACGTGTCGGAGTGTCGTATCGTACCGTGTCACGTGTCCCGTATCGGTATCGGTGCTACATAGATCAAATATACTTGATTAAGATCATATGTTTAACTAAATGAATGAGCTCAAGTTTAAATTCAAACTCAGTAAATAAATGAGCTAAGCTCAAATTGTGTGTGTTATAAACAGGCGATTTAGTCTTTGAACACATCATACACTTAGTTCTTGAATTTCCTTAATTATGTATATAAATTAGTCATTAAAATTTTTAAACCCAAAACAAGTTAGCCCTTAAATTAAATATCCTTATCCAACGTTAACGGTAGCCCTATACTTTTTTTAGGGCACACCCCTACAATAGCTTGATGCATTCAAAAGGATAAGTTCTCCCCGAAAAAATGATATTAATGTTTTGTTTGTGTACTGAAAAATCATATTCTTTTAAATCTATACAATAGTTCTATATTTAGTTGCTGAACAGATATTTGAATTTCATCATTCTTTTAATTATTTCTAACAATTTGTAGCGGGGGGGTGTGTTATGGGTACTAATGTTACGTAAGAATTAGAGAGAAAGAATAGGTAGAATAGAGGAGAAAAGGAGAGGAAGAAGGAGTTTTCTGAATTTGTATATCTCATTTATCATATTGGATCACACTTTATAACCATGGATCTCTACATAAAGGGTAATACTGGAAATAAGAAAAGGATGCAATGTTTATTTAGCTATTGGGCTGCTAAACCTAGCCCATTACATAATCCCTAAAGCGAACTGGGTTGGATCTCTTCCTTGGAGGAGTGGGCTGCATCTGTTGGGCCGCAACATCACTCACCCCTTCAGATTTGGCCTTGTCCTCAAGCCCACCATCGCGCTTCTGGAAAACGTGGCCTGCTTGAAGTGGCGCGGAGTTCGCAGACCGAAACGGTGACACGTGGCTGGGAAGATCACGCGGCTGAGAAGAATCCGGAAGTGGGTCAGCTTTTGGCGTGGAAAATTGCACCTCACTTAATGCTGGCAGGACTGTCGGCAGAGGCGTGGGGATGGCTGAACGAGGCAGGGACGCGTGGCTCGATGTGGCATGCGTTGTGGAAGGATCCAGAAGTGGGCCAGCTGGTGGTGTGGGAAGTTGTTCCGCACTTAATGCTGGCAGGGAGTTAGGTGGGTTCAGATAACCCTTACCCTGACTCTTCTCTCCTTCATTTGAAACGGTCTCAGAACTGGTGTCTTGTTGGGTTCTCCCCATTCCTGTACCTGTGTTGTTTTTCTCGCGTGCCCCCATGGTTTCACCCTTGTTGTTCCAGTCGAATCCAGCCTTGTACATCTGTCTTTCTCCTCTTCTCTTAGTCTGAAGCTCTTCCTCTGTTGCCACCGTCGTATCCTCCGTCAAAATCTTATCTTTATCCTCCCAAGTTGAATCTTCCAAAGCCAAACCCGTCCATTGGACTAACACTTGAGGAACTAATCCTCCGTTCCGCCAGATCTCTCTGGACCCGACAATAGCACATGGAGTGTGAACTGGAGAGGCCTCATCGGTGGTAGCAGGTAAAGGGTGAACCTTGAAGGGTTGACCTGCGCGATACGGTCGCAATAAAGACACGTGGAAGATCGGATGTATGCGAGATGATGTTGGCAGTTGCAGTCTGTAAGCCACTTGACCGATGCGTTCGATGACGGCAAATGGTCCATAAAAACGCAAGGCAAGCTTCTGGGAAGACCTGCGAGCCACCGAGATCTGACGGTAGGGTTGTAGCCTGACTAGAACGAGATCCCCAACGGTAAAAGTCCAATCTTTTCTCTTTTTATCAGCTTGAGCTTTCATTGTTTGTTGAGCGCGGAATAACCTTGTTTTTAATGTGCTCATGATGGTGGTCCTGGTGGCGAGAGTGGTATCCACTGCTTCGTTAGAAGACGAACCCAAACAGAAGGCCAGTAGATTCGGTGGGTTCTTTCCAAACATGGCATAGTAAGGAGTGGTACCAGTGGCCGAATGGAACGAAGTATTGTAGTGGTACTCCGCAAAGCTCAGAAATTTCGACCATGTCTTTGGGTGATCATGTGCGAAAGCACGAAGGTAATTTTCCACGCATCTATTTACCCTTTCTGTCTGTCCATCTGATTGTGGATGATAGCTAGAACTGTAACTCAATTTTGTGCCCTGTAGCTTAAAGATTGAACGCCAAAAATCACTCAAGAAAATAGGGTCGCGGTCCGAGACTATTGACTCTGGAAGGCCGTGAATCTTACCAACAAAGTCCCAAAAGATTTGAGCAATGAGTGTGGCGGAGTAGCTGGGTGGTAAGGGTGCGAAATGAGCTGCCTTTGAGAAACGGTCCACAACCACTAACACGCCGGTGAACCCAGAGGACAAAGGCAAATGCGTGATGAAATCCATTGTCACGTGTGTCCACAAGGTATCTGGTATTGGCAAAGCCTGTAATAATCCCAAAGGTAAGTGATTTGGTGCCTTCAATTTTTGACAAATTTCGCATTTCTGGACAAAGATTTTGACATCTTGTCGCAACCCTTTCCAGAAAAAATTCCTTTGAATCCGATGAATGGTAGCTTGTATGCCGGAATGACCCCCTTGGACGGACGTGTGCGCATCATGTAAGATGTGGTCTCGCAACGGTGATCCAGCCGGAACGAAAATACGAGACTTGAAGAAGAGGAGTCCATTGCGTACCTGCCATTCCTTTACATTACCAGGATTTGTACTGAGCTCGTGTAATATTTGTGTAGAGTAGGGATCTATTGTGTACCCGGACTGTAACAACTTAGTATAATTGAGCTCTGGGCCAGAAATGGCCATGACTTGTGATGTGGGGATCGGGTTACCTGTGTCAGGTAGCCTCGACAGACTATCGGCCACAATGTTGGTCTTCCCCGTTTTGTATGTGATGGTGTAGTTAAAACCCAATAGTTTGGAAAGGAATTGCTGCTGCTCAGGAGTTTGGACAACTTGATTCATCATGTTGTGCAAACTTTTGTGATCTGTCCTGATGGTGAAGGCAGATCCGAGCAAGTATTGACGCCATTTGCTAATGGCAGAGGTGATGGCAAACATCTCACGAACATAGACGGATTGCCGCTGCATTGCAGGCGATAATTTCCGACTATAAAACGCTAAAGGACGTTCCTTCTGGAGTAGCACTGCACCAATGCCCACTCCTGAAGCATCTGTCTCGACCACGAAAGGCTCTGTAAAATCCGGCAAAGCCAAAATTGGAGCAGTCATGAGCAACTGTTTAAGGTGATTAAAAGCAATCGATGCTTCAGCTGTCCATACAAATTTGGACGTGGACAGAAGGTCCGTTAACGGCGCGGCCAAGGACGCGTACTGTTTAATGAACTTCCGATAATACCCAGAAAGTCCCAAGAATGCTCTAACTTGGGTCACATTAGTAGGGGGTGGCCAATCAACTATGGCTTGCAATTTATCAGGATCAGGTGATACTCCCCTACCAGTAATGATGTGGCCCAAATAAGGAATTCTCTGTTGAGCAAAGAAGCATTTTTCGCGCTTGGCAAATAGAGAATGGGCCCGTAATGTACCCAATACTGTCTCCAGATGGCTGATATGTTGTTCAATGGAAGAACTATACACCAGAATATCATCAAAAAAAATAACCACAAATTTCCTTAAAAATGCCGAGAATATAGCATTCATGGTAGCCTGGAACGTGGACGGTGCATTGGAAAGCCCACAGGGCATAACCAGAAATTCAAAATGCCCATGATGAGTGCGAAAAGCTGTTTTTGCAACATCAGCAGAATGCATTTTGATTTGATGATATCCGGATCGAAGATCCAATTTTGAAAAAATAGTAGCACCGTGAAGCTCATCCAATAATTCATCAATTGTAGGAATAGGGAATTTATCTTGGACGGTGATCGCATTGAGCGCCCGATAATCCACACAGAAACGCCACGTACCATCTTTTTTTTTGACCAACAAAACTGGTGAGCTAAATGCCGAGTGGCTGGACTGTATCACTCCGGCGCGAAGCATCTCGGTCACCAACCGTTCAATTTCATTCTTTTGGTAGTGGGGGTAGCGGTAAGGCCGGACTTGAATGGGTTTGGAATTGGGTAGTAAGTGAATATGGTGGTTATAGGATCTGTCTGGGGGTAATGTAGTTGGAACCGCAAATACATCCGAAAACCGCTGTAGAATAGTCACTATTTGCGGATCCACCGGGTAAGTGGCATCGGACGGTTCGTCCAAAGAAGGCAAGGAGCTAAAGCACATCAAACACGAAGTAATGGAATCGTGGAGCATTAATTTGTGTAACTGGGAAGAACTGATGTGGCTAGTACTCCCTGTGGTGTTGCCATGTAATAAAACCAACGAATCTTTGATAGTAAAGGACATAGTCAAGGCTGCGTAATCGGTAACAATAGGACCCAAAGTAGAGAGTCACTGTACTCCTAACACCAGATCAGCACCCTGTAAGTCCAATACATACAAATCAATTGAAAATTGATGAGATTGTGTTTCCACCATAATAGCCTGACACGATGCGGAACACAGCAAAACGTCACCATTTCCCACCCTAACTTTAAAAGGTGTAATAGAATGCAATGTCAAATGTAAGTGGGAAGCCATTCGCATTGTAATAAAGTTGTGTGTACTCCCTCCATCCACCAGAATTTGTACTGGTTGGCCTAAAATCCTACCATTCATGCGAAAAGAATTAGTAGAATGATGGCCAAATAAGGCATTAAAACTGATCTCATGAGCAGTATCCGTGGATGTGGTCACAACTTCATGTGGCTCAAGGTCTGGTGGAACAGGTATATCAATGTCCGGAGGTTCATCGTCTGTGCCCTCAAAATACAGCATCGTAGCACGTCCCTTGCAACGATGACCAGGTACAAACCGTTCTTCACAGTTATAACATTGATTTTTTTCTCGTTTTGCTAACATTTCGGCAGCGGACAGGCGCTTGAAAGGGATACTGGGTAATGCGGGTAGAGGTTTAGAGGAAATAGGAGAGGGTATGGTAGTTAATGGTATGGCTGGAATAGGTTGGGTAGTATTTGGGGTTCTCACATTCCAGGGCTTGTTTCCCCTGTTTTCGCTTAGTTGTTCCTCATATATTTTTGCATACGCAAAAGCGGACGATACATCTATTGGACGATGAACCAACACCGCCCGGCGGATATGGGGTTTCAAACCGGATATAAACAGACTCTTGCGCATAAGCGGAGTTAACTCAGGGACTCGACGAGCCGAAAGTTCACACTTTATTGTGTCTTTGGGCACTGAATACTGATAGGTGAGTGAAGCCGCCCCAAAGGGGGAAAGGGCTACCGTCGGGTCAGTGTCGATAGAGTGAAAGCCGCCGTGGACGTCGGCCCTTAAAGGGGGTGGCAATGTTACAAGTCCCACATTGGTTGCCAATACAACTAATGTGGGGTTTATAAAGCCTTGAGCACTCCCACCCTTTGAGCTAGCTTTTGGGGTGGTGACCTCAAGGTTCGTAACAATTGGTGCTGGGTGGCTGTGGATGACATACCCCAATCACGATGAAGCTTTGAACAGGACATTTTTTTTAGGATTTAGATCATCTTTATCTCGCAATAGAATATAACATTGTGTATAGTCCTAAGGTTTGCTTAGCGGTAGACAAGGATTTATAGGTAGGGCATGTGACCATAAGTTTAAATTCTAACAGTGCTAATTACTTGAGATAAAAATGCAAGAAATATCTTTGTGAATTATTTAATATAGGCTTGGGTGATTTATTCTTGACCGAACTAAGAAAGTGATATATATATATATATATATATATATATATATATATATATATATATATATATATATATGCGCTTAAATTAGCCCGGAGGATATGTGGTTCCATTATATGTATATATATTGATTATATATTTTTCTTGAGGAGTAATGAAGAGAATCCAAATCCATTTTTTTAACTCTTAAATATTCGAATACTGATTGGATTTCCGAAATTCTCCTTAAATTATTAATGGAATTACTTTAAGAGAATGTTCTGATATTGGTTATATATTTGATTAATTTGACATGGTTTGTATTGAACATAATGATTTATGTTTGATTTGTGCGATGGATTAGTTTCATATTGCCATTTTAAATTTATAGGGCTATTCATTTATGAGTTTATTTTTCTGCGTTTTGTTTCGTAATATTTGAATTTGCCTTCAAATATATAGATCCAAGTATAGTTTACGGGGAAAATGTGTATCATTTTAAAGGATGTAAAGTTATATCAATTTAAGTGAGAGAAAGAGATAGATAAAGGAAGAGAGAGTGGACAAAAAAAATAAATGTGTGGATCCCACCTCTTTGAGGGAGTAAAATGACATAAATTGTGTCATTTAAAAGGACAAACACTCTTCTCAGAGTTTATATATTTAAGCCATTTTTTTTGGGCTAGCAGCAACAACTTGATTCTTAGTCTGCATACGTGTTAAGTTGCTCTTAGATCATTTTATAGAACTAATATAATATCTAACATAAATTATGACGCAATTGAAGATTTATAATGTATATATAAATTAAAATGGGGCAGAATATACTTACCACTGAATTTTTTTACCACTTTTATAACCAACCTAATCACCGTTGATTTCCGCCAATCTAACAGTTATAATTTTTTGGGAATAACAATTAATTAATAAATGCAACTCAATAATTTCCAATAAATTATAACCGTTAGATTGACGGAAATCAACGGTGATTAGGTTGGTTGTAAAGGTTGCAAATTTTTTTGGTGGTAAGTATATCCTTCCCCATATAAAATATATCACAAACTGGTTAAATAGAGGACAAAACATGTATAAATAATTAACAATAAAATCATTTTTATATTAGATAATCTAAACGTTAATTATAAGTGTAACAAACATGATTTTTTAATTAATTAAGCTGAGTATGGTGGTGCTTATTTAGAAGTTAAACAATTATAAAAATAATACTTCGAGGAACTAAATGAACACAGCAACTTGGTAAATGTGGTCTGCATTATTCATATATACGAAAAACAAATTAAATGTGTTTCAGAAAATAATATCCTACATAGCTCTCTTTCGCACTCAAAAGACACAGGTTGTGACTAGCGAACAAGCAAACCATTTATTATGATTTTTCAATGATTTTGATTTTGATGGAACGTAGTAGAAAGCAAGGATCAATAATTCCAAGATTAATAAACGCGTTAGGTCTTGCGAATCATAGAGAATCAATGAGTTGTATTTTGAACCCCAGAAAAAAAAAGGAGGAGTTGGAATTGTTGCATTGCACAGATGATTTAGATGCCATAGTTATTAGTTGCCTCAAGCTAGGAGAGGAAACATCATGGATGAAATGAAAGACATTGATATTACGGTTTATCACGGTGTGGCCTACAGAAGAAGCGTCCAATAATCAATTCAAGATCATGATTCGTGAATAAAACTTTGATTTTCTCCAACGTAGAAACAAAAAACCTCCAATTTCAACATGCTCATGCCCCTTAACAGCTCGACAATTAAACGTGACGGACAGCTACTGGAATTTAGTTTTACTTAATGAACGTGATCGTAGTAGAAAAAGCACAAGAAGGATTTTGGGCACCACAATTGTGATAAATATATGCATATTCTTACCAAAAAAACAAAAAGAATCTCACTAGAGTAGTAGTGATACAGGGATTTCAAGAAAATATGTTACGCCGGTTACAATATACACAGCGTAGGGTGTTAGCCGGAAAACAAGCGTAAAAGAAAAACCTTGACTATGCCGCCGCACATTTTTCACTCTTATATTAGTAATTAGCTGCTTCGTGGAACTACATTTTTCTCTCTCTAAGTCCGAGAATTACCAAAAATGGTCCTATAAAAAAGGATTAGAGAGGACAAAAACCCATTTATGGGCAACACTATATAAACGGGCTGAAGGAGAGATGGATCTTAAGAAAGATGGATGGCCATATCCTGTAGAATAACTTTCTTCTGAGATGCATTAATAATGCCCTTGCACTCGGCATCTAGTAATACCTCCGTCATAATTGCAGCTGCTTGCCCTTTAGGCTCATCTTCTGAAATCCTCCTCAACATGAATACCTGAATATAGCAAAAGCTAAGACTCCATTATATCAATCAACATACAAAAGTGAAATTGTTGTGAACAAACCCGATTTAATACAAGATATTTTCTCCCTTTAATTCAGTTCAACAGGCAACGCCCAATCAAGCCCCCGACGTGCTAAACTCAACAATAATATTAATTCTTTAAATGAGGGAGAATTGGGAGTAGGGGAAAACCAGTTGGACGGGAAAGGCATTGGAAAATGCCATGATATGGACAGTTATCTCCTTGGCACATCAGACATTTAACCCCATCGTCCATAGCCCAGTGATAATCTGCATATTGCAGTAGGGACAAGAAGTAACACCCCCCCACCCCCGGCGCGGGCGCGCTTGCTTTATTGCACATGTGAATATAATACAAACCATGATCTAATTTATTTACATATATATAAAAGCTTGGATGAGATATTGCTGTTTTAAACCCCGAAGATGCATGTGTGCAATTTATGAGCAAAAGGGAGCAATTCTAGGTTAATCAGTGAAAAAGTACATTCTAGATCAATTAGCATAAGATGATAAGAACGTATTTTACTTAAACCACATACTGGAGATCTGCCATTAAATAGAAAAATGTGAGAATAAAATAAACTACAAAAACATGGAAGCATGCCATTACCTGCCCACGATGTGTTATCTCTAAGTAGCCTGGTTGTAGGATAAATGGCTCCCCATCAATTTGAACTGGGAAAGGACTGGAAGAGTGTATCTTGATGACTTTACCTTGAGCTAGCCTTCTTGCTTGCGAAAGTCCAACCTATACAGTAAATCAAGCATTACTTATTCATTTACCATGAATTTACAAATTTATCTTTTATCTATTTAACAAGCATTGTGTACCAATACAATGTAAGAGTGCAATAGTTCTACGTGTCTAAAATAATCATTTCAACAGACAAGGCTTTATATATATCTTTAAAAACAAAACTTGGTCGCCACAATAGAATGGCACTTTCTTATTAAAAGATACTAATAGTAAAAACAGTTTTATAATGGCATTGGATCAAATTTAAAATCTCATAGTTATACCATACGGACAAGTAAGACTTCCGCATAGAGAAAGATGCAAGACTATAATCAAAATGAATCCAAAACTTTAATTACCTTATTTATTGATAGATCCTTAACGCATGTAAGCATGTTCACTCTAGAATGAAGAGAACTAGGCTGAACAAAAGTGGGCTGCGTATGCCTGAAAGGAGGAATAAGGGGGAAATTGGAGGGTCTATCCTAACAGCAGAGGAAAAGATAAAAGAAGGGGCTGCTAACTACCTAGACACCGGGCACAATATAAAGAAGGAAGGAATGAGTGGAGCGATTTGGGCATTACCACCATAAGGTGGGATAAATGTCAGGGAGAGAAATGAGAAAGGTTAACGCAAGAGTAAGGTGGAGAAGTTTTGGGAGGGGTGGGACATTCAGCGGGTTTGCAGAATTTCCATTGTTATTTTCTTTGTGATTTCAGTCTTAACAGAGGGCTAGTTGTTCTTGTAAGGAGCTCGGTCTCCATTATTTCTTCCTACTCTAATTCCAAGTTTCTATCATTTATCCAATGTAGAGTGAGCATATAAAGTTTATTGTTTTTATGTAAAATTTAGATCAGTTTGGAACTTTCAGTATTTGAATTACTTTGTCTAATGACAAATCCATATGCATAACTATATTATTGAAATTTACCTAAATGTATTTGCATCATTATTTTAAAGAGGGCAAGCCTTGAGCAATGGTAAAGTTGTTCCGTTGTGACTGAAAGGTCACGGGTTCGAATCCGGACAATAGTCTCTTTGTAATTATACAAAGTTAAGGCTACGTACTAGGATTGTCATCATCTCATCCTCACTAGTCGGGGTTTAATGGGGAGTGGTGGTATTTGCATCATTATTTTATAAATACACAAAAATAAATTGTTGTGAAATTAATTTTAAATTAGCAGAATAAATTAAGTTAACAGCATCATTATAAAGACTTAATTTGATATTTCAGAAGTGCATAAGATTAAAGTATCCAATACCTGAAGTTTTCCTAGGTGCCATGCTCCACAAACACATACCACCTCAAGCATTTTATCATGCATTAATTGACGACTAAAATCATCATCATGCTCATAGTCATTTTGCCAAAGATCTACTCCACCCATATAGCTCCCAATATTGAGCACAATTAAGCCCTCTGAATCCTGCATGAAAGAACAATCAATAAATGTAGATTTATATATAAATTTAGAGAAGAAGATACTCATAACATGAATTACTGACTTGAATCTGAAAATAATTAGCATCCGTAATTAACCTTAGGAATTTCAATGTCTGTCCCGTCAACTTCAAGCCATACTTGCCATGGCAAGTCCGCACAAGTTCGGTCCATAATATCTCTTGCTCCTTCTTTTGCATATCGCAATTTATTGAAAAACTGTTAATAGAATTTTCATCAGAAATAAATAAACCCAAAAGTAAGAAAGAAGGCTTTGCGTGGACTGCATGAGTTAACTACCCTAGATAAGAGAACCAAAATAGTAACCGAAAGTCTTTAATAAAGAAGGGCCAAAATGAGGAAGTAAACATGTATAATTTGTTGAAATGTCTAAAATCATATTGCTGGCCATCCACTCATCTTCACCTGGTCTCTCCTGTTTGTCGTTAAGATGTATGATAAATAAAACTAAAAGAATCAGTTCAATAGGCTCCTATTTCAGTCAACTACATTTAGCACCCTAATGCCAGCATAGGCAATTTAGAATAACCTCAGCCTTTTAGCATGAACCAGCAGTGTAATTTTTACTAAATATTGCACGGCCTTTAAAAGGGTAGTTTAAAAAATGTGCATAGAAAGAAAACTAGACAATTGACATGGTTTAACATGAATAAATATTTTTACAATGATAAGACATCACAGAAGGGAGAATATGTACCTGACTTGAAAACTTTTCAGGATTTATCTCTCGAGTAACATGAAATTCATATGCAACCTTGGCATCACATCCAATGCCTATAAAAGCAGGTTGCAGATGTCATTAATTCTTAAGAAACAATCCTAGATAGTTGTTGTTTCAGAGATGTACCTAGATAGTTCATCATGGATTTAGTTTTCACTTTATTTGGTTTTCCTTCCGAGTTTTCTTCTGCAATTTTAACTGCCCAGCGATCTAGCATGGTAACTGCTGCATTGCTAATGTCATGCAAAAGCATGGTCAACCCGCCTTGTCCATCAAGCGCAGATAAGCCTCTTCCCCAATTCAGCACCCTGGACAAATCATTTCCCGTGCCTAGGGGAAGAATTGCAACTGGTGGAGGTGACTCAAAATTGTGTCTTTCTATAGCATCAAGGACCCACGCAACAGTGCCATCCCCACCACATACCAATACCCTAAAATATCGTACACTTTTGAACAATTCCAGGCCCACCTCAGGACCTTGAGAAGCACTCAATTCAAAGATCTGCAGTAAAATAGCCAAACCAGAAAATGTCCATTAAGACCATGATATGAAATGAAAAACATTATGTCTATCAGGACCTTGAGAAGCACTCAACTAAAGTATTGCTAGTTTACAAAAGAAAGGAGAAAATTATCTTCATCGATAAATTGTTGTTAAGGAGTTATTTAGTAGGATTTAGCAAAACTTTAATCCGTAATATCATACAGATATCCCTTATAATAACACAATAAATTTAAGTAGAAAAAAAATTCCACAGAAAGCCCAATTTGATGAGAAAATTGAAAGAAAACATAGTACATAGTGTGTTGAATTTATCATGTTGGATGATATTCAGAATAAAACACAACTTTGCTTAATTTTTTTAACTACAGTAGAACCTTGTTTGTTGTTTCTATTCCTTTTTACTAACTTGTCAACAGTATTAAAGAAGATAATATACTTAATACAACACCAAAACATTTTCTCTACTTTAAACCTTTATGAATAATGAACAGGTTAAGATAACATATCCAACAAGTCTATGCACATGCAATCAAGAATTGTATGGATTCAATTCAACACATAACCACAAAGTAATTAGTTGGGAGAAAATTTAATGATTAGGCTATTTGAATTTGACATCAGTGCTTAATAATGAAATTACAGCATTAGTTTTTCTTTTTTTTAATGTTCTTCTTTCTCCAACAAAAAGAAAAGGAAATTTCAAAAATATTGAGTTGCACTTCAAAATATCTTTTATATCTTGAGGATCATGGAAACAAATCACATAATGTTAAGCCATTGTTGGTCACATTTCAAATATTATGGTAGAATTAAAATTTTCTATTATGAGGAAGTACATGAAAAAAAAATGATTTCACTTTTAAAAATTTGAAGTAGGTAAACAAATACTAGCATGCTGTTCAACAACTACTCTCTTTACAGAATATTCGTAACTAAAGTCATCACTCTGCAGTCCTGTCTGAAACAGACTACATCTTAATATACAGAACTTCAACTTTTTTATTTTATTTTCTGTCAACAATATATTCATGGCATTATGAAGGATTAAAAACAGGAAGAATGAAGTGATTCTTGATCTAAGATCACAATTAAAATTTAACTTCTAATCAAACAAACTCCAAAATCATATGATCCAATCTGATTCTGAAAAAGATCTAAAAGATATATCTGCAACTCTACTAATAGATGTCATTACTTCAATAAAAGGCAAAAGTACGTTTATTTATGGAAGACAAAGTAATCACCTGAACAGGATTTAGTAGCATATTCAATCTCCTATGAAGAGAAGGCCCAAGCTGCCCACCACTCCTGGCATTAATGAAGACCAAAAGTGGCCTTGTATCATGCGGCAAATCAACCAATGTGTATTTCTTGACTTGGCTAGGGCCAGCAGTTATACCGTTTTTTAATACTCTACCATTATTCATGTAGTCAAAGAGCTTCTCATCACTGGGATCATTCCAATCGATATCATTCAATATATATTCCAAGAATGTTGCATCAGTAACCGAGGAACCACTTGACTTACCATTAGTATGGAAACCACCCATGCTTTTACTGCGATTACGCCGTTTTCTAACCTGACCATGAACAGATGAGTTTATAATAGAACTTGGTCTCGCTCCCTTTTGATCTTCATCAACTTCTTTGACCCATAGAGGAGAGAGGACAACTCGCCTCAAGGGACCCGAATCACAAAAATCACTAGTCAATTTGTTATGACATTTCACATGAATGAGGCGCTGACACCACCGGCAATGCCACGTGGGAGAAGCTTTGACAAATGGAACACCACCACACAGTTCATCACAGTAAAAACAGAAGGCAGACATCTCATGATTGTCATCCACATTAACCCATCTTTCTGACCAGTGGTGTCGAATATGGTTAAAACCAGCCTGAGCCACACACTTGCAATCTTTTGCTGCAAACTGGGAACAAAGGAAATGAGCTGCGACACCACAAACGGAGCAACGATGGAGAGGAGTGGCCGGCGAGGCTGTTGTACCTAAATTTTGAGAAGGCCAAAGGGAAGTCAAGCAGACACAACAAGTGGATGGCTGTTCCCCATAAGTAAAATCCTCAACCCACAAATGATCTGATAAAGGTACTTTAAACTTTTTCCAAACTTTCTTCTTTTCTCTAGCTGCAGCTTTGATCCAATTCAAAGATGATCTTCGCTGCCACTTGAGAACAGCATATATAACTGCCATAACTCCTAATGATCCCGTGATTAAACATCCAAAAATAGATGCACCGGAAGCATCAGGGCTCGTGACCAACCTCAAAATTGATATTGCCAAATCTATCATGGTGAAACTCATTAGATACAACTCGGTTGTCAAAGGATTCATGTACATAAAACCTGAACATTCAAAACGAAACTTCAGTCATTGTTACTTACACCATTCTCTATTGTTCCTAAATCATAAATAAATAAATAAATAAAAAGTAAAAGGCAGAAGCAATTAATTCCAAAATAATTTATAAACTAACTGCTTAATTAAGAACGTAAAAATAGAAAGAAATCACAGGGCACGGTGCTGCGGAAGACGTTAAAACTCTAAACTGGATTGAGAATTGTATTTTTGATACCTAATATTGAAATTTGAGATAAATTAAAAAAAAGTTTATCATAGTGATTGAAATGCAACTTACGATGGAATCTAGGGACACGATTAACAAACAGAATTGTTGAGAAAATGATTAGAATTGGTATGAAAGATATAAGAGGCATGGATCTACGGAAAATGAACAATTAGATGAAAAGAAGAAGAAGAACCTGAATGGAGATTGCGGAGAGCGAGAGAGGGAATCTGGAATTGGAGCTTAACAGAATCCTGTTAGTCTGTTACAACCCCTCTCATCCCTTCTTCGAATCAAACAATATCACAATTCAAATATTATTGTTATTATCATAATTCTCATTTCAGCGTTTGAATTTTGATTTTGATTTTGATTTTCATCCCCTTCTTTTCCACCTTACCTAATTAAGAAGTTAACTAGTATATTAAATGTATATATTAAAAAAATGAAAAAAGCAAAAGGAGAGAGAGAGAAAGCCAGAGAGAGAGAGAGAGAGAAAGGGCGGGATTTCCATTGCTCAATAAACACGGCTTCCCTATTGGATTCCCCGTAGGAATGGGTAACGCGTTTCCCATCTATTTACCATTATATCCTTTCCTCCATTTTTTCTTTTTTCTTTTTTCTCAAAAAATAAAATAAAATAATCACAACCCGTTTGTTTACATCATGAATGCATTGTTTTAGGTTTTAGTTTTTTTTTTTTTTAGTAAGTATGTTTTAGGTTTTTTACTTTTGAAATAACATAATTTATTTTAATTTT
Source organism: Gastrolobium villosum (assembly GCA_032173675.1). NCBI lineage: Eukaryota > Viridiplantae > Streptophyta > Magnoliopsida > Fabales > Fabaceae > Gastrolobium > Gastrolobium villosum. Next base: position 280,900 of record JAVKPL010014527.1, read on the forward strand.
TATAAAAAAAATTAAATAGGTGATTTTTGTTTCACGGATTAAAGTTTTATTAAAAGACGACTTTATATTTAATATATAAATGAGATTCTATTGAAAATATCAGGAAATTCATACCAAAAGAAAATCAATTAAAATTGTAAGATTTTTGAACATCATAGGATTATTTTTTTGTTTAAAATCCTGATTGAATATCAAAAGATTTGGATGGATTCTAAAATAATATTTTAAAATCTTAATCGAATATTACGTGACTTTTTTTTTCAGTTCTTTAAAATTTTAATCAAATACCAATGGATTTTTTTATCCAAAAACAATCCATTCAAATCCTCTGAAGAAACGAATTTATTGAAGTAAATTAAAATTAATTGAACGAATTTTTTGCTTTGATTGGTTTTAATACTAACATTAATTGAATGTTGACAATTTGACATGATAATCAATTTTTGTTACGGACTTTATAGTGAAATGATTATAAAAGGAATTGCCATCTGGCTCAGTTGGCTTGGTGCTTAGTCTTAGGGGTTCGAATTGTGAGTTTAAAGGGTTTAAGTTCGAATCCTGCTAAATACATTTTGTGGGTACCTCTCAATCCGCGAAAGGGATTAGTCCTGTTCTATGTGGAGTTGGGAAATCCTTGAGTATATTTAAAAAAAAATGGATATGCCATTAGTCCAATTAAATTCACTGTGGATTTGTCTATTCAAGCAAATTATTCAAAGATTTGTAATTTTTATTACAATTAAATAAAAATAATTATTATTTGAATTATATCTTAATACCAAAAATATCATTAATATGGATCATTGGTCATTAATTGTGTCCCACGCATTAGACACTGAGAGAGATAACAAATTTTTATTCAATGAATAGTTACATAATTAATGGATGAGATACTAATCTTTAATTGTGTCTCGTGCACTAAATGCTGAAAGGGATAACAAATTAATTAGAGCGCTTGGTTTTAATCCCTTAATATTTTACTTTGCTTGATTAGAGTGCATGCCAGTGAGATACTACACTACTTTGAAAGAATTGGAAATCTGTAGATACTACGTTGACAATCGAATGAGTGGCTGCAATATTTATGTCCAGATTATGTAAGTCTATATAAGCAGTATAAACTAAAAGACTTACACATCACTATTTTAACTCGTAAATAATTAAATTTATGATAAAAATTGAATTATTGAATTAACATTCTAATGAGTAATATCTTCAAGGAGTTGAGTCCTAATTGATGTCTAATGTTGTGAAAACTTCGTTTGCTGTTATACTTATATCTCTCTCAAATATTTATAATTATTCTAGATATATACAATACTATAACAGCTCCTATCTTTTGACATTTTGTAATTCAAGACATTTGATGAGATGAATATATTAATAAAATTCTTTTAAATAAATTTATCTATGAGAGTATAAATAAAAATTTATTTACATTTAAATTTTGTTTAGTTAAAATTACAATAACTTCAAAAAATAAACACACACTTACTTAAGCAACAATTGCCATTAGCTAGCTTCTATAATTATAACTACCATTAACTACTGTCATCTCCATTAATTGTCATTGATTGTTGTTGTCATCATTTACCATTACCATTGTCATTGATCACCGCTGCCATCCATAATCAACATTAGCCACCTGCGATCAATATTTGCACAAAATTTAATTTATAAAGATATAATTTTTTTATGTATTTTAATATATTTCATTTAAAATACATATTTTAATTTATTTTATAATTTAAAATAATAATTAGAGTATAAATAAATAAATTTTAAACTAATTTAAATTTTCTTATAAAATTTGATTATAAAAGATATTCTTATCTATTTATATTATATCTTATCGTATTGTATATTTAATGTAAATAATTATCATACCCATATATTTTTTATATTTATAACTCCACCAATATATATATTTTTTATATTTATAACTCCACAAATATATATATATATATATATATATATATATATATATATTATATTTATCCATCTCTCTTATCCTATATATGTCATTATTTTGTCATGTTGGTCAAACAAGTCCTAATATATATTTCGAAAATCATTTAAAGAATCTCAATGTGATATATAAGCAAAAGAGTTTTACCATATTAAAATAGAACTTATACTTTAAATTTTAAATTTGAATTGGACCAAGGTCCATTTCATTTAAAGTGGTTAGTTAGTTTAATCTGATAAAACAAACTAAACAAAATAAATCTCCCGTACCCAAATTGGTGGAAGAAAAACTTATCATCAAATAAAGAAAAGGTCGTGTACAAATACAAGTGTAACTGAAAGACGTAAGATAAGTTTATTCTTGTTGAAGTTTTAAGGAACATAGGTTTTTTGGTGAAAGAGTTGATATAGAGAGAGAGGATAGTTAATATGAATAGATAGAGATGGTATTGGATTTGAAGTGATGGGTAAAATGAGGCGCATAATCGAGGAAGAGGAAGGAAAAGAAGGAATGATGATGAATGCTCAAGTGCAGGGTCGACGGAAGGGCATGGGAATGGGAGTGAAGAAGTGGATGGTGGTATCCGAGAATGGGCAATCACTACTCGAGGAAGTTGAGAAACACTCCATTATGAGACGAACTGGGTTACCGGCGCGTGACCTTAGGGTCCTCGATCCTATGTTGTCTAATCCCTCTTCCATCTTAGGACGTGACAGAGCCATTGTTGTCAATTTGGAACACATCAAAGCCATTATCACTGCCAAGGAGATCCTCATGATCAACTCCTCAAACCCTTTGTTTCTTCATTTCCTTCATGATCTTCTTGCCCGTCTTCCTTCTTCCAACAACGAAACGCCCCACCGGGTACGTGCGTCCCTAGTTTCTTTTTTTATTGCTTCAAAGTTCAAACCATTACCAAAAAAACACTGTATTCATTTTTGTTGTGAATGTTTTTTGGGGAAAAATTATTATATCCTTTAAGGCCATAATAATTTTTATCATGAGAATTCTTATGTTATTTGTGAATGCACGAAATACTGAAAATAGATGCAGCTCAATGACCTATAAACACCTTTGTTTTGCATATAATCTGTTAGTGGGGTTCACAAAGCCAAAAATTCTAATTAAATAATATGACCTTTTTTTGTTTGTTATACTTGTCACATACTGATCTTTACATGACATAACAATCCAAATAAATCACTTCTCATTAAATCCCAACTACCAAGGGTAGGGCTGAGGACAATAATTTGACTCTTGCAGCATATTAAAAAGTAACTTAAAACACATATTTGATCTAAATTAAGTTGAATTAAGCACACCATCACTAGCATGTTTTTTTTTTTTTCTTTTTTTGATACAATAGTAATACCAAGGTTTGAAACTTATGTAGATTACTTAAACCCCTCAGCACTAGACCAATGTTAATGTCTTTGCTATAGAGTAAAATTTTTCAATGACTCTAGACTTAATTCCACAGATGAGCAATGACACGGATACTGATAATGAAGTAAAATCTTTATCGGAGGGGTCACCTACATTGTGCAGTCGTCAGGATTCCCACATTGAGGAATTTCATGTCTCTCAAGACACGTCAAACGTTGACATAAAATGGGGTAGCTCTAAGAGGAGGGCAGAGGATGTACCGGAAGCACCAGCTCCCAAGCAGTTACCTTTTGAGTTCAGAGCACTTGAGGCATGTCTTGAATCTGCTTGCATGTGCCTTGAATCTGAGGTCTGTAGGTAATTTATTTTGTTCATTTATAGAACTGCATTTACTCTATCTCTTTTTTTTTTTATTGCTCCACTGGTTTCCGGAGCTTCGCCCTGACTATGTCCAGTCCGACCCGCGTCGGTTACCTAGTATTGGCAGGTGAGTCTCACAGCGAGGATTTTCTGCATACATAAGATCTCGAACTCGAGTCCTTTCTTAAGCGAACCCAAATACCTTACCACTTGAGCCAACCCGTTGGTGCATTTACTCTATCTCTAATCAGGTTGTTGATTGAGCCAAAGATTTGAAATGGGAAAAATATATTTAATGAATAAATACTTTAATCTTATTGTATCTCTGATAGTAAGGGCAGTCTTACAAAATTTAAGTTATGTTTGTTCGTTTTTTTAAGAAAAAATTCTCAACTTAATTTTATTTTTTTTCTGAGGAATTGTTTTGAAGTTGCTCTTGTTTCTTAAACCTGATGTATTATTTTATTATTTATTTAATAAGACCAGATACAAGTGAATTCTATAATGCTTATAAGCTCTATGACTTTTATGTTTATCAGGCTCGAACATTGGAGGAAGAGGCTTACCCAGCTTTAGATGAATTAACCTCTAAAATTAGCACACTCAATCTTGAACGTGTAAGACAGATCAAGAGTCGTTTGGTTGCACTTTCTGGTCGTGTGCAGAAGGTAATTAATATTCATCAAACACATGCTACCATGTATGATGAAGAAGATCTATGAATTTTACATTAAGAATTTCGGAAATATAGTCATCTGTCTTTGTGCACCCTGTTGTTTGAAACTCTAGCTTACTAGTAAAACCGCTTTTGGCTCCCTAACAAGAAACACAGTCCCCATTTTCGCCCCTTACAAAAAAAAATACTCATATTAGTTCTTTTTTAGGGACTAAATTAAATTTTCACTGAATTCATGAGGGATCACATTTTTAAAGAATCGAAATTATAGAGGAAACAAAACTTGACTTTTTTTATAAGGGATGAAATTGGAGACGGTGTTTTTTGTTATGGACCAAAAATGGGCTTTACCCTCTTAATTTTTAAGAAGAACTTTTCTCCAAAAACCCCATGCTGATGCAGAGATGGAGGATTCAAGGCTAATAATTTATACATGGGATCATTTTGCCATGTTTTTTCAAAGGCTCCATTTTTTGTTTATTAATAAAGCACACTTTTAAAGAAGGCAAGCATGGTCCAGAAATTAAAGTTGTTTGTTTGTGGTTAAAAGGTTATGAATTTAAATTTGAAAAGCAATTTATTTGTAAATGTGCAAGCATAAGACTGTTTACAAGTATTATCCCTATCTTAATTCTACTAGTTAGTTGGGATTCCTGGGAGTGGTTTTTAATATACACTTTTGCAAATTAGATTTGAGATTAGGAACTTAATTATACGTTTTCAAGAAGCTCTAAGCAAATGGGATCTGGGGTAACTTGGTGGTCGTTAAAGGCCCTCCCACATGTGACATGTAGCTAACAAACTTGGGTGACCTTTCCTACTAGCTGCTCATGCATTTATGGGAATTGATTAGGGTGTTGCGATTCCAACCATGAACAATTGGAGATGCAAGATACCTAGATTTGTGGTTATTTTTGTTCAGAGTTCCTGTATGAGCATATTTTTGCTCCAAGCTGGAGTACATGCCTAGGGATTTTTTGATTAATTATTCAATAAAGCTATGCTGTTCTGAAAATAAAAACTAGTACTAGTCTGAATTTTACAGGTGGCAGATCAACTCGAACATTTGTTGGACGATGATAATGACATGGCTGAAATGTACTTGACACAAAAGCTTGATGCTCGCTTATTGGATCAGGCTGAGGCATCATCAAAACAAGCGTACAATTTTGTATTTGAAGATCATGATCACGAAAGGTACAAACTGTTAACATTAGTCTATTAAATAAGAGAAGGTTATATTGACAATTTTTTTTTTTTACAAACTTATGAATTACATTATGTTTGACCGATCAGACTTTACTCAAAAGTGTCTTACCAGTCAGACATAATGTAATTTATAAATAAAAAATTTGTAAATATAATCATCCCAATAAATAATAGCTCTATTTTGACAAATAAGACACAAGTGTTGTACTCCATCGAAACCTAAGAAACATTAGAGTAAATATTTTTTTTGGTTAAGTCTGCTATTCAATTACATGAGTCACGCTTAGTATGGTTGCTTTGCCTGCAGAGATAAATCAATTTCCGAAAAGTCAGACATAACTTCTGGTCCTGAACTTGACGTTGAGGAATTGGAGATGCTTCTAGAAGCATATTTTGCACAGATAAATGGAATCTTGCAAAAATTATCCAGTGTACGTATCTTTTGAACTCTTGTATATTTTATGGGTTTTATAATTCTTATTCAACATGAGAATTCAAATTTTTCTACACACCCTTCGATTTCCGTGCTGAGATGGGTCCTACATATATTTTTTCTAACACATGAGTCCCATATACTTTTTATCTCTACAACATAAGATTTCAATTCTTCTTCAACATGAGAATTATAAAACCCATATTTTATTATGTTCTATTTCAATATTGACTTTATTTTTCTTTAACAAAGTCACTGACGTATGTGTTTGGCACATGGTTAAGATGAGTGAGTACGTGGATGACACAGAGGACTACATCAACATAATGTTGGATGATAAAAGAAATCAGCTTCTACAGGTAGCAGTAGTATTCGACACGCTAAACATGATAGTTAGTGCGGGAATTGTGGTTGTAGGATCGTTTGGCATGAATATTCACATAAATCTCTTTGATGGTCAAAATAGTCAATTTTGGGCTACAACTTGGGGTACAGTTGTAGGCTGTGTAGTTTTATTCCTTGTCTCTGTTTGGTGGGGTAAGAAAAGATATTTGCTCCCTCATTAAAGGGAAATAAATCACTTGTGATATCTTCAACTATTACCAATTTATGAGCAAACTAATTGTATGAAATTTTAGTGATTTGCAAACGTTAGCTTTCTAAATTCTAGATAACAACAAATTGAGAAAATGAAAGGCGATCAAATGAAGGGAAATATGCTTTATTAGTAATTATTAGATAAAATATTTCATGTTTTAGGTAAGTAAATTACCCCATGAGTATCTCTTCACCCAGAGGCCTCTGGACTGAAGATAATAATAGACTCCATCTGATCTAATACTTCGACAGCATTTAGATGAATAATAAAGATAATCCTTTTTGGTACTATCAATTTCAAAGCTGCGTTGCAAATTGTTCAATTTAAGGAAGCACCAATACAGAGTAGTACGACTAATGTTTCTACATAATTTATCTATGTTGTAGAAACATTAAAGCTATATATATATATGGGTTTTATAAGAGTTATGTTGTAGGAAAAGTGACTGTGTTATGTTATAGAGATTCGTTTTGCATGCTGCAGATTTTTTTTTGCTGCGGGCCCCACAAAATGTTGTGTGTAGGAAACTTTTTGTGATCATGTTAAATGATAAATGATAATATATATATATATATATATATATATATATATATATATGGGGTAAACATTTCTATAGCAACTTTAGATAAGCTTATCCACTGCTGCCATTTTTAACTATGTTCTCCCTGGAGAACATAGTTATAACGTTAAAGTTGCTCTTTTTTCTCTCTCCACGTCAGCAAAAAAATTCTGAAAAGTAACTGAGGAGAGAGAAAAAAGAGCAACTTTAACGTTATAACTATGTTCTCCCGGGAGAACATAGTTAAAAGTAGCAGCTGTAGACAAGCTTATCTAAAGTTGTTGTAGAAATACTTTTGCCTATATATATATAAGGTTTTACGAGTATCAAGTCACTGGATATAAACTTTTGTCCAGTCACTAGTACCTAAGAAGCACGGACACTTGTAAAAATAGGAAGAGTCGGGTCCGACACGCTCCGACACGGCGACACGCTCCGACACGGTGTCGGACACGCGGTTGACTATTTCCGACACGTTGACCATATTCCGACACGCGAATTTGACCGTTTTTCGACACGTTGACCATTCCGACACTCGAATTTGACCGTGTCCGACACGGTCAAATGGCATTTTCGTAATTTTTTTATTTTTATTTTTATTTTTTTTAAATTTTTTTTATTTTTATTTTAAATTTTTTATAAAAAAAATTAAAATATATTAAAAAAGCTTCTACCAAATCATATCAATTTTATTTTTTTGTCTTTTTTCCCCTTAAGTAGATAAGAGATCATCTTAGCATCATTGTTGTCAATTCCTATTACGCACTTGTTGTATCTTATTCTCTCTGATCTTTCTCTCTAATATGATTTGTTCTCTCTATCTGATATTATATCTCTCTCATTCCAGATTTTTTTTTTATTAAAGCTTCCATCTTTATAACGTGTTGAAGGGTATTATTAATTTAGTTTCATTTTTTTGTTAAATTATTAAATATTAAATGAAATATACATTATATAAATTAAAAATATTATTTAATATTAAAACGTGTCCCAACGTGTCGAAATCCATAATTTTTTAGGATTGACGTGTCGGAGTGTCGTATCGTGTCGTGTCACGTGTCGCGTGTCGTATCGGTGCTACATAGACTAGTACAAAGGTGAATCAATAGTGATAAAAGAACAGAGAGAAAAAGGTAATCATAAGTTCCTAACCATTTAAAGTTAATCAATTAATATAAGAAAATAAATAAATAAAACAACGTAATTTAATCATGACTTGAACATCCGGTAACATAACAAATATATACATGGGCTAAGTGTGTGTTCTTTTTTTTTTTTGGAGATACAAGTGTGTGTTCTTTTAAAAGATATGAATTATGTCCTTCTAATTTTTTACACTACGTACTACGAGTAATACATAATTATAATATATAAATTTTCTTCTTTTCTCTTTCCCCGTCAGCTAAAGTGAGTAATGAAAGAGAAAAATAAATAATTTTTCATATTATAACTAGGGAGAGGTTATACTTACAACCTCTTACAACCAATATCTTAACCGTTGATTTCCGCTAACCAACAATTAATATTTATTGCAAATTAATAATTAATTAATAAATTTTATTGGCGAAAATCTTAACCGTTGATTGACGGAAATCAACGGTTAAGATATTGGTTGTAAAGGAAAATAGGTTGTAAGTATTACCTTCCCCTTATAACTATGTATTACATGTATAGTACATAACTAGGTAACACTGATACCGACACGGGACACGATACGACACTCCGACACGTTAATTTTAAAAAATGTTAGATTTCGACACGTTAGGAAATGTTTTGATATTAAACAATATTTTTAATTTATGTTGTGTATATTATATTTAATATTTAATAATTTAACAAAAAAATTAAGCTAAACTTATAATACCAATTAATTTCGCAAAGAAACATAGGATATCACAAATATTTATATTAAATTCAATAAAATGGTAATAGGAATCAAATGAATCTAATAGTTAGAACTAAAAACGCAACGCAATGCAACCTTTGAACCTTTTTTTGAGTTTATACAACGCGTGTTGCAGTGTCGAGGTATTGGAGAGTGTCAGGTGGTGTCGGACATCACACGTAAATATTTTTGAAGTGTCGATATTTTATAAATACATAATGTTAAAAATTAAAAAAGTCACAACATGTCCTTTAAAAGGACAAATATATATATATATATATATATATATATATATATATATATATATATATATATATATATATATATATATATATACAAACATAACGTGAGAAGATGAACGTGATCAAAATAAAGGAAAATAGCTTCATTAATAATATAGAAAAAGCATTACATGTATTATAATAGGTGCATGGCACGTTTTAATTTAAGCAAGTAAAGTAGGAAATGAGACTCTCTTCTCCCAGATACCTTTGTACTCAAGAAAAAAATAGACTCCATCTAGTCTAACACTTCGCCAGCATTTTGATGAACACGATGAACTATCCTTTTGGGAGCTATAAACTTGAAAGCTATACCCAGGTGGTGATGGAGATTTCACACTGTTCCACCAAGCGGTGCACGAAAACTCAGTGTTTCCGATAATGTTATCTTTGAAGGACCATTCTTGGAAGATTCCATAATCAAGAGCACGATCACCGAGATCATTGTCCTTGGAACGACAATGGAGTTTAAGAATAAAAGCAGGACCCAAATCTTGTTGAACACGCACTGTTCTTGTTGGAAACAATCCATCTTCTTGTTGTTGACACTGTATAGGGACTACAATCCCGATTACTAATACAGCAACTATAGCCAACAACTTGAACATGTTTGTTAGATAACAAAAACAAGCTTACCTATTTCTATTACCCTACACATACACATAACCGCACTGCGAATTGCAACTTATATAGAAGCCACCACCAAAACAGTCTTTCGAATTCTTTATTAATTGTGATTCACTTCTTGAAGAATAACAATTTACAAGAATAGTCAAAAATTATTGCAGTTTTGCATGCAGTTAAACCATAATTTTTTTTTTACAAATCTCCAAATTTGTTTTTGATTGGGTGTTTGCAAAAACATATTTCTACTCTATGCCACGTGTCTTAATGATGGAGACTCACATTTCAAAAATAAACATAAACCCTCCAACTTTTATTTATTTATTTGTGGCCCGAGGGTACTAGACATAAGACATAGTAAATATATTTCCCCAAACACCCAATAATTTTTTTTTTATAGATTTGGACCCCTGGTCAAAAAAGCCTCGCTCCATTAATTGTAGTATTACTCTCTCTCTCTCTCTCTCTCTTTTCAATTCAAAACATAAAATTGTATTTAATTTATTTATTGAATGGAGTATTTGACCCAATTATTTAATTAAGACATAGTAAATATATTTCCTCAAACATGCAATAATGTTATTTTATTTATTTATTTTTTCGATTTGGACCCCTGGTCAAAAAGCCTCACTCCATTAACTGCAGTATTTACTCTCTCATTTTTTCAATTCAAAACATTAAACTGTATTTAATTTATTCATTGTATGGAATATTTGACCCAATTATTTAATTAAGACATAGTAAATATATTTCCTCAAACATGCAATAATTTCATTTTTTTATTTATATTTTGGATTTGGACCCCTGGTCAAAAAGCCTCGCTCCATTAACTGCAGTATATTTTTTTTATAATCTATTAACTGCAGTATTTATACTCTCTCATTTTTTCAATTCAAAACATTAAATTGTATTTAATTTAGTTGACCCAATTATTATTTATTTTTTTGGTATAAAACGGCTAGCCCCTCATTGGAAGACCCTTTCCTCCTCTGGCCCCCAAAGATTTTCTAAGAATTTGCTTGAGGTAGGGTTTGAACCCCTGACTCAAGCAAACCTTTAGGAGCTCAGTTGCCAACTGAGCTATCCTTGGGGTTATTTCACTACTAGAAAAGTCATTATTATCGACGGAATTTTCTACGGAATGTGATTTCCGTCGAAATTTTTTGACGGAAAATAGATTCCGTCAAAAAATTTCGACGGAAAAGGAAATTCCATCGAAGAATTTCGACGGAAAAGAAATTCCGTCGAAAATATTTGAAAAAATAAAAGAAAAAGAAATTAAATTTTGTGGGATTTTCGACGGAATTTCAATTCCGTCGAAGATTTTCGACGGAAAAGGAATTTCGTCGAAAAATTTTGTAAAAAATAAAAAGAAAAAGAAATTAAATTTTGACCCAATTATTTAATTAAGACATAGTAAATATATTCCCTCAAACATGCAATAAGTTTTTTTTTTTTTTTTTTGGATTTGGACCTCTGGTCAAAAAGCCTCGCTCCACTAACTGCTGTATTTACTCTCTAATTTTTTCAATTCAAAACATTAAATTGTATTTAATTTATTCATTGGATGCATGGAGTCATTAAAAAAAAGTTAATTTAATCCACCGGGATTAATCTAGTGGTGTGGGGTGTGTGTTAGGTGTATATAGTATAGTGGTATGTGTTCAATTCCCATATAATGCAATAATATCATTATTACGGATGATTGGTCATTAATTGTGTCCCATACACTAGACGCTGAGAGAGATAATAATTTTTTATTCAATTAGTAGTTACGTAGTTAACGGATGAGATACTGATCTTTAATTATGTCCCGTGCACTAAACTCTGAAAAGGATAACAAATTAATTAGACCGCATACTATTGGTTTTAATCCCGTAATATTTTACTTTGCTTGATTAGAGTGCATGCGAGTGACAAGCTTATTAACATTTAACCGTGCTTGACTGTAGTTACTACTAGTTTGAAAGAATTGGAAATCTGTAGATACTAGGTTGACAATCAAATGAGAGGCTACAATATTTATATACAGATTATGTAAGTCTATATGAGCAGTATAAACTAAAACACTTACACATCACTATTTTAACTCTTAAATAGTTAAATTTATGACAAAAATTGAATTATTGAATTAACATTCTAATGAGTAATATCTTCGAGGAGTTGAGTCCCATGGGATCTCTAATGTTGTGAAAACTTCGTTAGCTGTTATACACTTATACTTATATCTATCTCAAATATTTATAATTATTCTAGATATATACAATGCTATAACAGCTCCTATCTTTTGACATTTAGTAATTCAAGACATTTGTTGAGGTGAATATATTAACAAAATTCTTTTAAATAAATTTATCTATAAGAGTATAAATAAAAACTTATTTACATTTAAATTTTATTTAGTTAAAATTACAATAAATTAAAAAATAAACACACATTTACTTAAGCAACAATTGCCATTAGCTAGCTGCTATAATTATAACTACCATTAACTACTGTTATCGCTATGGACATTGATTGTTTTTGCCATCATTTATCGCTACCATTGTCATTGATCACCGCTACCAGCCATAATCATCATTAGCCACTTGCCATTAATATTTACACAAAATTTAAAACAATATTTTATAACGATATAATTGTTTTATAAATTCTTTTATGTATTTTATATATTTCATTTAAAATACATTTTAATTTATTTTGTAATTTAAAATATGAACTAGTGTATAAATAAATAATTTTCAAACTAATTTATTTTTATTTTATAAAATTTGATTATGAAAGTGGGGATGATGATGAATGCTCAAGCACAGGGTCGGCGTAAGGGTATGGGAATGGGAGTGAAGGAGTGGATGGTGGTGTCGGAGAAAGGGCAATCACTATTTGAGGAAGTTGAGAAACACTCCATTATGAGGCGAACTGGGTCGCCGGCGCGTGACCTTAGTGTCCTAGATCCTATGTTGTCTAATCCCTCTTCCATCCTAGGACGTGACAGAGTCATTGTTGTCAACTTGGAACACATCCACTGCGAAGGAGATCCTCATGATCAACTCTCCAACCCTTTGTTTCTTCATTTTCTTCACGATCTTCTTGCTCGTCTTCCTTCTTCCAACAATGAAACGCCCCACCGGGTACTGCCTCCCTCTAGTTTCTTTTTTTATTGCTTCAAAGTTCAAACCATTACCAAAAAAACACTCTAAAACGTATTCATTTTCGTTGTTAATGTTTTTGGGGAAAAATTATATCCTTTAGGGCCATAATAATTTTTATTTTTTTTTAAATCAGGGCCATAATAATTTTTATCATGAGAATTCTGATGTTATTTGTGAATGCACGAAATACTGAAAATAGATGCAGCTCAGTGACCTATAAACACCTTTGTTTTGCATATAATCTGTTAGTGGGGTTCAAAATGCCAAAAAAATCTGATTAAATAATATGACGGTATGGGAAAAGTGTTTATCCTTTAAAATGACACAACTTACGTTCTTTTACTCTCACAAAGTGGTGGGACTCGTATCTTTTTTTTTGTCAACTCTCTCTCCTTCTTTATCATCTCTTTCTCTCTTTTAAAATGACACAACTTTACATCATTTAAAATAATACCTACTTTACCCTCTTTTTATATAATTGTCATAATTTAAATTATATGACCAACTATCAAAGTATCAAGGGTAGGGATGAGTACAATAATTTTACCCTTGTAGCATAAAAAGTAACTTTACCATGTTACCACTTGTTTATGCTCGCCCACATATATAATAATTTGAATAGAAATTAAAAAGTAACTAAAAACACATATTTGATCTAAATTAAGTTGAATTAAGCACACCATCACTAGCATGCTTTTTTTTTTCTTTGTTTGATACAATAGTAGTACTAAAGTCTGAACCTTATGGCTATGTTTGGGAGTTGGTTTTAAGAGGGGAAGGAAAGGAAAGAAAATGAAGGGTTTTAGTAAGCCCTCCCCATTGAGTTTAAAAAAAGGAGGGAAAGGAATTAGGGATTTTTACTAAACCCTCCAAAACTCACCTTCTTCCTAAAATTAAAGTTCCCCCAATTTTGGGGTTTAAAGGGAAAAATATTTAAAATTACTTATCTACCCTTTGCATTAAAATGTAAAAACTACATAAATGTGAATCATTTTAAACGTGACATTATTAGAAATGTCTCAAATACCGACAAAATTTATCGACGAAAAATATTTCGTCAAAAATAGTGATGAATTTTTTGATGAAAATCATATACGTCAAAAAAATTTCGTCAAGACTAAATATGAAACAAGATTTTGTCATAATCACTAACAAAAAAAATTTGCAGTAAATATTTTCATCAAAATTTTCCGCAAAAATTTTCGACGAAAAATATTTCCATCAAAATTTGAGACTAAAAATATTTCTGCAAAAAAATTTGACAATTTTTTTTTTGTCAAAATTCTTTACATAATCTAAATTTTGTCAAAATATTTCACCAAAAAACATATTCATCGAAATTTTTGACGAAAAATATTTCCATCAAAATTTTAAAAGCAACACATTTCCATCGAAATTTTTTGCGAGAAATCTTTTTTATCAAAATTCTTTACAGAATGTACATTCAGTCAAAAGTTTTCAATGGAAACATTTTCGCTCAACTTTTTGACAAAAATTTTCCCTCGAATATTTAAGGAAACACATTTCTATCGAAAATTTTCGACCGAAAATATTTTTGTCACATTTTTTGATAAAAAATATTTCCATCAAAATTTTCAACGAAACTCATTTCTGTCAAAAAATTTCAACAAAAAAATTTTCTATAAAAAAATTTGACGAAAAATATTTCGACTAAAATGTTTGACGGAAAAAATATTCTGTCAAAAACTCTTTACAGAATCTAAATTTCGTTGAAAGTTTCGAATGAAATATTTCCCTCAAATTTTTTGACAAAACAATTTCCGTCAAAATTTTCATTAGAACCTATTTCCATTGAAATTTTGAACGGAAAACATTCTGTCAAATTTTTTGACGAAATATTTTTTCGTTTAAAGCATTTCATGGAGGAAATCATTTTCGTCAAAACTTTTGACAGAAACTAAATTTCGATAGAAAATTTATTTTTGTAAAAATTTTCGTCGGTGAAAAATTTCATCACTTTTTGACAAAGAGTATTCTGACGAAAATATAATTTTGTGACAATCTTCGTAGCTTGCAGCGTAGAAATTTCATAAAAAACATGATCTTTTTTAATATTGTGATAAGTACATAAATAATTTTGTTATAAATTTTAAATTGAATTTAGTTTGTAAATTATATTAATTTAAAAAAGGGTAAAATCGTAAAAATATCTCATTAACCCTCCTTTTTCCTCCCTTACCATTTTTAACTCTCAAACAAGGGAAGAGAATACCTCTAATTTCCTTCTCTTCCTTCCCCTCCCCCTTGAATATATATATATATATATGTGTAGGAAGGTTATAGTTACAACCTTTTTTTTTTACAATATATTACAACAATATCTTATCACCGTTGATTTCCGCCAATCAATAGTTATCATTTTAGCAAATTAAATTCATTAATTAATTATTAATTCACAATAAATGATAATCGTTGAATGGCGGAAACTAATGGTGATAAAATATGGTTGTAAGAGATTATAAAAAAAAGTTGTAACTATAACCTTCCCTATATATATATATATATATATATATATTATTCTTTGTGGCGAATTAAGTTTTTTCTTTTTGGATATTCCCACGGTTCCAGCAAAAAAGTAATCCATATAAACACGAGACTAATTCCCAGTTCGATAGCGTGACAATTATATATATATATATATATATTTTTGAATAAATTTAAAGGTATTCTCCGGCCGTAACAGAAGACTAATGATAACCATAATGTGAGAAGATGAAACTCGATCAAAATAAAGGAAAATATCTTCATTAATAATATAGATAAAGTATTACATGTATTATAATAGGTGCATGGCATAAGAATAATTATTAATTTATTTTATTTTATACTTGAGCAGGCGAAGGAACAATAACTTGGAAGGTCTTCATTTAAGCAAGTAAATTAGGAAATGAGACTCTCTTCTCCCAGATACCTTTGTACTCAAGAAAATAATAGACTCCATCTAGTCTAACACTTCGCCAGCATTTTGATGAACACGATAAACCATCCTTTTCGGAGCTATAAACTTGAAAGCTATACACAGGTGGTGATGGAGATCTCACAATGTTCCACCAAGCGGTGCACCAAAACATAGTTGTACCGCGAATGTTATCTTGGAAGGACCATTGTTGGAAGGTTCCATAACGAAGAGAACGACCACCAAGATCATCGTCCTTGGACTGACAATGGAGTTTAAGAATAAAAGCAGGACCCAATTCTTGTTGAACACGCACTGTTCTTGTTGGAAACAATCCATCATCTTGTTGTTGACACTGTATAGGGACTACAATCCCCATTACTAATACAACAACTGTAGCCAACAACTTGAACATGTTTGTTAGATAACAAAAACAAGCTTACCTATTTTCACTACCCTACACATACACACAACCTCACTGCGAATTGCAACTTATATAAAAGCCACCACCAAAAAAATCTTCCACATTCTTTATTAATTGTGACATCACTTCTTGAAGAATAACAATTTACAAGAAGAATAGTCAAAAATTGTTGCAGTACTGCATGCAGTTAAACCATAAATTGCTCCTTGGCTTTTTGACCATACGGTTACAAATCTCCAAAATTGTTTTTGATTGGGTGTTTGCAAAAACATGTCACGCGTCTTAATGATGGAGACTCACATTTTAAAAATAAACATAAGCCTTCTAACTTTTGTTTATTTATTTGTGGCACGAGGAGCAATGTGTCACTTTGAAGAAAAAAATTACCTAAATATCATGCGAACAATATTTTTTACCACACTGTCACGCGACGTAATTCGCTACGACTTGAAGAGAATTACGTTCGCCAATGATTTTGTGACACGTGGCACATTTTCATAGAAAAAGCTAACCGGACATAATTCACTACTAGTAAAAGCGAATTTGGTACGCAATATGGTCACGTGTCACAAAATCATTGGCGAACGTAATTCGCTATTAGTAATAACGAATTACGTGCGTGACAGTCCGGTAAAAAATACTAGACATAGTAAATATATTTCTCCAAACACCTAATAATTTTATTTTATATTTATTTTTGAGTAAAGTTAATTTTGGGTCCTTAATAAAATAATATGGTCATCACTTTAGTCCCTTAAAAAATGGTCACTATGAAATTCAAAGTTGACACATTTTAGTCCTTTTGAGGGATTAACGTGAATCTTTTTAAATTTGTGAGGGACCGTGATTTCAACTAAATGGATCCACTTTGAATTTCTTAAGGATCTAGACTAACTTTTTTTTTGTAAGAAACTAAAGTGGGGACTATATCTTTTGCTAAGGACTCAAGAGGGGCTTTACTCTCTTTTTTTATATTTGGACCCCCGGTCAAAAAGCCTCGCTCCATTAATTGCGGTATTTACTCTCTCTTTTTAATTTCAATTCAAAACATAAAATTGTATTTATTTGAGGAAAAAGTTCAGCTCATGTGATTTACTCCAGAATTATCTATATTTTATGATTTTTTTTATCATATATGCTCATGTTATCTTTTACGTTTTACAAACTATAGGGACATATGTGATTCTGAAGCAAACCACACGACATTTGTAAACTTTTTCCTTTAATTTATGGAAAAAAATATTTCTGCAGTTAATGCAGATAAGTTATCTGCATTTATTCCCAAAACGACGTCGTTTTGGTATTGAAATTTTAAAAATTTTCAAATATAGAGACTATTATAACCCTGAAATAAATTAAAATTACAAAAATACCATGATTTTCGTCCCGAAACGACGTAGTATTGATCTTACTGCAGATAACTTATCTGCAATAACTGCATAAAAAACGAACACTTAATTTATTCATTGAGTGGAGTATTTGACCCAATAATTTAATTAAGACATAGTAAATATATTTCCCCAAACACCCAATAATTTTATTTTTTAGATTTGGACCCCTGGTCAAAAAGCCTCGCTCATTAAGTGCAGTATTTACTTTCTCTTTTTTCAATTCAAAACATAAAAGTTTATTTAATTTATGAGCTTTATATTTCTCATTTCTCATGCACACTCATGGGACTCATTATGAGAGAAAAAAAATCAAAAAAAAAATAGAAGCACGTGGATCAATGGTCAGTAGCAATTTATCCTCTCTTCTTATGCAACATAAGAACTTCATTACCCTTAATTTATTTATTGAATGGAGTCATTAAAAAAAAGTGAAATTAAAATAAGTGACAACAGAAAAAATGATAATAATAATTAACACTCCGTACATTGAATAACGAGTTAATGAATTACAAAGGGTCTATTTGAATTCAGTTCTCAAAAATAATATTTTAACTGTTAAAAAAAATTGATAATATTTATTTTGGAAAAAAGTTGAAAATTATAACTATTTTTTATTTTTTGAGAGTATATCTGATTTTTTTTTATTTTGTGTTTTAATTTTAACTTTCGGAATTAAAAATATAAAAAATACATATTTCATTAATATTCTATAAAACAATTTAAAAAAAAAAAATTAAAACACAAACGAACAAGCGTTTAGCACTACTATGTGATCTCCTCGATGCAATGTAGCAAGTAGGGGTGTTAATGGGCCGAGTCAAGCCGAGCTTTGGTATTAAAAGTATAAGCCTATGTTTAATTGTGATAGTCTGACCAAGTCTATTACCTGTTATAAATATAATTGTCGGCCTGTGGCCTGACTTATTTACAAAAAGAAAAGGCTGATGTAGCCTGTTTAAAAAAATAATAGGATAAAATCTTATCGAAACAAAATACACAATCAACAACAGTAGTAATTCCAGAAATATTCAAAAATTCAAGATATATCCAAACAGCATAATATAGAACAAAATCATTCAAAAACTGTATTTAACCAATAAAATAGGATGAAATGGATTGAAGAGAAAAAGATAGCTATTACAAGTAGTATAAAAATTATAAATAAAAAATAATATACTAGGTTAGCCTGAGAGGCTTTAAGGCCGAGCTTTTGAATTGGAGCCTGAGATTTTTTTTTTAAATGAGTTTTTATATAGACTCAAGCCTGGTGCCAACAACCAATTTTAGATATGTAAGTTTAGGCCTTCACGAGCCAAGCTAAAGGCTCCTAATTCGTTTAGCACCCCTAGTCGCATGGGATTTAGATTTATTAAAAATAATATTATTTACACATATTTCATTGATATATTTTCTTAAAAAGAAAATCTCATGTTTAATTAGGAAATTTAGATTTTGAAAAGACTTTCCTTCCTTTTTATTCCTTTTTAAAGAAGAATGATAATAACACATTATTTAATACTTCTTGTTTAATATTATTTATTATTAGATTGATTCACTTAGTTTTATTAAATAAATTTAACTCATTTTATATTAGTAAAACTAATATAAAATAATAGACCAATATTAATTCTATTGTAAGAAAAAGGTTTAACAGTTAAAACGCCCATTAATTTTTTTTAATATTATGCTAGCATATTATTAAAATTTATACCAATAATTATCAACTGCTTTTTATGCTTAAAAAGTTTGAAAATTGTGGATAAAATAAAATGACCAAAACAACATGACCAACATGTATGCATATGAACAGAAGAAAACGACAGAAGCAAAAACTGGTGGCTACGATGAACTGCACCCAATGTCATGACATGAACTAACAACAACAACAACAACTCCTTCTCCACACAAACTCACTCATTCACTCACTGTGCTCATGATCACCACATGCAGAACTTCTTCAAGCACCAACCTTGTAGCTCACCCTTCTCTTTCTCTAAGCTTCTTATCCAAACCAGCATTTCTATCTCTGAGACTCTTCTTCCCCTGCCACTTTGCGCACAAGGGCATTGCACTTTTCTTAACCCAATGCAAACCCAGAAGCCATTTGGGAAAATAAGGCAATGCTAATAATGAGGTAGAAGATGAGGTAATAGACGGGACTTTGAGAATAATAGGGGAAGAAGATGATACATCAGAACTCGGATTAAAAGCAACATTAGAAGGGTTCAATCCGGCTTGGGAAAAATAGTGGGGAATACGTCTATTGGTAATTGGACGACCTCTACCCCGTCTAGAAGAACCTCGACCTCGACCCGTAAAGTTCTCACCCAAACTACAGTTAGACAATCCGGATCTCTTCTTGGATCCTACATCGCGATAACCACAAAGTATGACTTCACGTTCTTCCTTCTCGGTCCTAGGTATCCCAAAGCCAGAACCGAGTTCCAAGAGGAATCTTCTTCAATAACTCGGATTCATCCTCTTGTTTCTCTTCATCATGCACAACCAAAGAAAGATATTTCTTCCCCCTCATTATAGTAAGGAATGAAGGGCCGGCTTGGCTCAGCGGTAAGCTTGCTTGCCGTGGTGTGTCAGGTCGCGGGTTCGAATCAGTCTCTCTGCAAAAAGCAGGGAAAAGACTGCCTAGAGTATTCTCTTCCCCAGACACTCACGAAGTGGGTATTTGAACTGGGTCGGCCCTTCATTATAGTAAGGAATGGAAACGACACCAAATTTAAAGCAAATATGGATGAAATGATAGAAATATGGGGATAAAATACCTAGAATATCAAAATTACAAGCACATACACTTCTCTAGAAAGACTAGAAACATTGAGGAAATTCAAAATGAAACTTACAAATGGTTCAAGAGAATGGAAACATCCGGTGCAGAAAATTCAAAAACAGAAAGACTGAAGATTAAAAAACTCAAAAAACAACACCACATTCAGATACTCGAAATGATGAAAGAAATGGAAGAGTTCAGGAGAAGGATGAAAATACCTGAAGTGGAGTAAATCTCGAAGAATCAAAAGCAAAAAATTGCAAATGCTGGTACTCAAGGAAATCACTAAGAACAAACATAACTTCTGAAGAATAAACGAGCATGAAAGAAGAGGAAGAAGAAAAACTGGGAAAATGTATATATATAGGCAATTTCCAGTAATTGTTGAGGTTCTCGAATGGGAAAGGTCAAGGGTAAGAAAGTCATTACACAAAAAAGTAATGATTAGACGCATGAAATGACCCACTCAATTAATACACTCGAAAAATGAAAATGGCGTAAATCGGCTGCAACACGCTAATGAATGCGACAATCACCACGTGTACAAATGAAATCATTATGACAATAAAGGCAACTATGACCTCGGTGAACTTATCACACAAAAAACTACCATATCAGGAACCTCCACCCGGGTTTCCAAAATGAACTACCCACCTAATAACAAGTTACAACAAACCGAGTTGCAGAACAAAAAGGCTGGGGGCAACTCCCCAGTTGAACGTAAAAATACTCAAAGTCCATCTATAACCCGGTTTGGAACAATAGGAATAATAACTCGACATGATGATTGTTCACCCTGCCAAGATAAGGGGCAAGGAAAGATTGTCCCATAATGCAAAAATCTAGAAGTTTCGAAGGCCAGAGTATATGCACAAAGAATTCATGAGAACCCGGGCATTCTCTGAAGAAACCCGGACAAATGCAAATATTTAACCCCGACAGCCCGGACACCTGAACAACCTGGCTGAGGGGCAACTGTTATGGACCCATATATGAGGCTCATTAATTGACAAGCCCAATAAGGAGAAATCCAAGATATAAACCAGATGTAACTATGGAAGGATATCCATCAAAGATATCAATCGGACACTGATTGGATAAATTTTTTGAAAGGGTCAAGGTCTATATACAGACATTGACCGGACACGATGAACAACCGCCGGCGAACCGCCATGACTGACGACTGCAAAGGGGTACGACCGGTGACCGGTTCGGTTCAACATTGATTGAATGCGTCGGTTGGATTTAAAACAAAGCCAAAAGGAAAGAACCGATTCAGGCGGGAAGCAACGTTTCACTTTTGAATTTGAAGGGAAGCAACGAATGGACAAAAAATAATGAAATAATAAAATAATTTAATAAACAATTATTTTTATTTCGCACACGTACGCACTTACGAACCAAGTCAACTGGACAGCGGTGGCGCGTGTGTGGTGGACCAAAGGCCACCTAACTTCTCTCCCCTCCACAAAATTTGTCGTGCCCCAAGGGGCAATTTAATAGTGTGAGTTGGGAGCTTATATATTCTCTCACCTCTTATTAGTTTTCCAATATGAGACTTCTTATAACCCGCGCACCCTTTAAACTTCTTTTTTTCTTTTCTTCCTCAACTCACTTCTTATTCATAACCCATAAGATATAGATACATATTCCAATATAACAATCATTCTGGAATAATGAACAATTATGAATTTCTTTGTACTTGATTGGACATGACAGTTCAAATAGGAATGTTAATGAGAGATTTCAGTGCTCACGGCAAACAATTAACAAGTGTTTCAGCAAAGTGTTGAAAGCAATGCTTCAATTAGCACATGAGATCATTAAACCACCTTCTCTAGATATGGTTCCAAAGGAAATCAAGGACAATCCTAAACATTTCCCTTACTTCAAGGTAAGTTTTTCTTAAGGATTTAAGCATTTTTTATTTTCAGAATTTTATTTAATTATTTTCTATTTTAACTTTTCATTTTAAATATTAAGATTGTATTGGCGCAATAGATATAGCACTCACGTAAGTGCTACGTTACCTGAGAATAAGCAAATACCATTCAGAGGCAGTAAACAAATTATAACCCAGAATGGCATGTGTGCATGTTCCTTTGACATTAAGTTCACTTTTGCATATGCCAGATGGGAAGGATTCGCAAATGATTGTCGTACTTTTACTACTGCGCTTGAAACTCCCATGTTGCAATTCCTTCATCCCCCACCAGGTACAATGAGTTTATATAGCAATGTGAATGACCTTTTTCTTAGTTTCACATTTGGTTGTCCTTATTATTATTGCAATTTATATGTTGGTAAATTCTTATCAACATGTAGGCAAAAAAAAATTCCGTTGATTCTAGATACCCAAATAGGGATGGTTATTTGACATCATTCAAAGGAGAGCACTACCATTTGAATGACTATAGAGGAAGACAAAATCAACCCAGATCAACTAAGGAGTTGTTCAACCATAGGCACTCTTCTTTGAGAAATGTAATAGAATGGTTATTAAGAGCTTTGAAGAATAGGTTCCCAATTTTGCATAAAATGCCTCCAGTTTCATTTCGAAAGCAAGTTGTCATTGTAATTGCATTTTTTGCCGTACATAACTTTATCAAGGATTATCAGAAAGCATACAAAAATCTAGCGCATTATGTGAATCCCAACATTGCAGTATCAACTTATATATCTGCAACTATAGATGATGAGGACCCCTCAAATGAAGTGACCGAAATAGAGATTATTAAGAAAAATATTGTAAACCAATTAGCTAGAGACAATCACTTGCCCCAATATGATGTTGCCGAATTAAGAGACATATTCAAAATACATTGGAGACTTGTCATTTTTTTGTTCAATGCAACATCAATTATTTTTGCTTTAAATTATTGTTATATCATGAAATTTTAGTTGAGTCATGTGACTTTTATATATATATATATATATATATATATATATATATATATATATATATATATATATATATATATATATATCATTAATATTACGGTAATAATATGATATTAAGAAATGAAATGGTCAAAAATATGAGAAATAAAAAAAATATGAATTTAGAAGAGGATAAAAAATAATGGTTAAAACTATATCTTAGTAAAAAAAATTTACACAATATGATACAAATCCCCAATTGGATAGCGTGACAATTATACTAATGACAACCATAAAGAAGATGAAACGCGATCAAAATAAAGGAAAATATCTTCGTTAATAATATAGATTAAGTATGAGTTCGCTTTTTCTGCTGTTACTGCAGATAAATTATCTGCAGTAAGTCCAATACGACATCATTTTGGGGCGGAAATTATGGTATTTTTGTAATTTTAATTTATTTTTCAGGATTATAGTAGTCTTTATATTTATAATTTCTTAAGATTTCAATACCAAAATGACGTCATTTTGGGAATAAATGCATATAACTTATCTGCAGTAACTGCAGAAACATTTTCTCCCTAAAGTATTACATGAATTATAATAAGTGCATGGAACGAGAATAATATAGATAAAGTATTACATGTATTATAATAAGTGCATGGAACGAGAATAATTATTAATTTATTTTATTTTTCACTTGAGCATACGAAGGAATAATAACTTGAAGGTTTTAATTTAGGAAAGTAAATTAAGAAATGGGACTCTCTTCTCCCATATACCTTCGTGCTCAAGAAAAAAATAGACTCCATCTAGTCTAACACTTCGCCAGCATTTTGATGAACACGATGAACCATCATTTTTGTGGCTATAAACTTGAAAGCTATACCCAGGTGGTGATGGAGATGGAGATGGAGATGGAGATTTCACACTGTTCCACCTAGCGGTGCACCAAAACATAGTTGTACCGATAATGTTATCTTTGAAGGACCATTGTTGGAAGGTTCCATAATGAAGAGCACGATCACCAAGATCATTGTCCTTGGACTGACAATGGAGTTTAAGAATAAAAGCAGGACCCAAATCTTGTTGAACACGCACTGTTCTTTTTGTCAACAATCCATCATCTTGTTGTTGACACTGTATAGGGACTACAATCCCCATTACTAATACAGCAATTGTAGCCAACAACTTGAACATGTTTGTTAGATAACAAAAACAAGATTACTTATTTTCACTACCCTACACATGCGCATAACCTCACTGCGAATTGCAACTTATATGAAAGCCACCACCAAAAAAATCTTCCACATTCTTTATTAATTGTGACATCACTTCTTGAAGAATAACAATTTACATGAAGAATAGTCAAAAATTGTTGCAGTACTGCATGCAGTTAAACCATAAATTGCTCCTTGGCTTTTTGACCATTCGGTTACAAATCTCCAAAATTGTTTTTGATTGGGTGTTTGCAAAAACATATTTCTACTCGATGCCATGTGTATTAATGATGGAGACTCACATTTTAAAAATAAACATAAGCCTTCCAACTTTTATTTATTTTTATTTGTGGTACGAGGGTACTATACATAAGACATAGTAAATATATTTCCCCACACACCCAATAATTTTATTTTATTTATTTATTTTTTAGATTTGGACCCCTGGTCCAAAAAGCCTCGCTCCATTAATTGTAGTATTTTCTCTCTCTTTTTTCAATTCAAAACATAAAATTGTATTTAATTTATTCATTGAATGAAGTATTTGACCCAATTATTTAATTAAGACATAGTAAATATATTTCCTCAAACATGCAATAATTTATTTATTTATTTAATTTTTCGATTTGGACCCCTGGTCAAAAAGCCTCGATCTGCAGTATTTACTCTCTCATATTTCAATTCAAAACATAAAATTGTATTTAATTTTTTCATTGAATGGAGTCATCACAAAAAAGTTAATTTAAAATAAGTGACAACAGAAATAATTATAATAACGATTAACACTCTGTACATTGAATAACGAGTTAATGAATTAAAAGGGCCTATCTCAGTTCTCAAAAATAGTTTTTTAATTTTTAAAATAATAAAATATATTTGATAATATCTATCGTGTAAAAATAATTTTAAAAGTTATAATTGTTTTTAGAAACAAATTTGAGAACATATTTGAGTTATTTTTATTTTGTGTTTAAATTTAATATTAAAATAAAAAACACTAAAAATACATATTTCATTAAATATTCTATAAAACGGTTTTAAAAACAATAAAATGAGAACACAAACAAAGAGACCCTCACCGCTAGGGGTGTTAACTGGCCGAGCCGAGTCAGTTTTGGTCTTAAAAGACTAAGTCTGTATTTAAATATGTCAGTCTGACCAAACCTGTTACCTGTTATGAATATAGTTATCGGCCTGTGGCATGACTTATTTACAAAAAATAAAATTCTGGTTTAGTCTGATAGACTGTTTAAAACAGATAATAATAAAAATTTATCCAAACAGAATATACAATCAACAACACTAGTAATTCCATAAATATTCATAAATTCAATGTACATCTAAACAACATAATATAGAACAAAATCATTCAAAAAATTCGTTTAACCAATAAAATGGGATGAAATGAATTGAGGAGAGAGAGCTATTAAAAGTAATATAAAAAATATAAATTAATATACTAGGTCATTCTAGGAAGCTCTAAGGCCGAGCTTTTGAATTGGATCCTTAGACCTTTTTATTAAACGAGCTTTTATACAAGTTCAAGCATGGTTCCAACAACCAATTTTAGACAAATAAACTCAAGTCTTCACGAGTCGAGCCAAAAGCTTCTGCAAAGCCTCTAGTTCATTTACCACCTACTCACCGCTACTATGTGATCTCCTTAGCGCAATGTCACATGGCATTTAGATTTAGAGTAAATACCATTTTCGGTCCGTAGCAAATTTCACGACGTCCGCTTTAGTCCTAGCAAATAAAAAGGCTATTCGTGATCCCTAAGAAATTCAAAGTGGACCCATTTTAGTCCTTTCGAGGGACCAATGTTAATCTTTTTTGAATTTATGAGGGACCACGATTTCAACTAAATTGGTCCATTTTGAACTTCTTAGGGACCACGAATAGCCTTTTTATTTGCTAGAGACTAAAACGGATATCGTGAAATTTGTTGAGAACCAAAAAGGATATTTACTCTTAGATTTATTAAAAATAATATTATTTAAACATATTTCATTGATATATTTTCTTAAAAAGAAAATCTCATGTTTGATTAGGAAATTTAAATTTTGAAAAGACTTTCCTTCCTTTTTATTCCATTTTAATGTTGATTCTAAAAATAAGAAGAAAAAAATATAATAAACATGCTATTATCATAATTTTAAAGAAGAATGATAATAACACATTATTTAATATTTCTTGTTTAATATTATTTATTATTAGATTGAATCTCCTAGTTTTATTAAATAAATTTAACTCATTTTATATTAGTAAAACTAATATAAAATAATAGACCAATATTAATTCTATCGTAAAAAAAAAAAAAGTTTAACAGTTAAAACGCCCATTAATTTTTTTTAATATTATGCTAACATATTATTAAAATCTATACCAATAATTATCAACTGCCTTTTAGGCTTAAAAAGTTTTGAAAATTGTGGATAAAATAAAATGACCAAAACAACAACACCAACGTGTACGCATATGGAACCAACCAATGAAAGAAAGCAAAGTGCAAAGAACAGAAGTAAACGACAGAAGCAAAAACTGGTGGCTACGATGAACTGCATCCAATGTCATGACATGAACTAACAACAACAACAACAACTCCTTCTCCACACAAACTAACTCATTCACTCACTGTGCTCATGATCACCACATGCAGAACTTCTTCAAGCACCAACCTTGTAGCTCACCCTTCTCTTTCTCTAAGCTTTTTATCCAAACCAGCATTTCTATCTCTGAGTCTCTTATTCCCCTGCCACTTTGCTCACAGGGGCATTGCACTTTCCTCAACCCAATGCAAACCCAGAAGCCATTTGGGAAAAGAAAGCAATGTTAATAATGGGGTAGAAGAGGAGAGTGACAGAGAGGTGCACTGTGAGGTTCAAGTAGTTTCATGGAGGGAAAGAAGAGTTAAGGCCAATATTTCTATCAATGCTGACATTGATTCCGTTTGGAATGCTCTCACTGATTATGAGCATCTCGCTGATTTCATACCAAACCTTGTGTGGAGGTAATGTATAATATTGCTGTCAAAGTTTTGATATTGAAGTTTAAGAAAAAAAAGAAAAAAAAAGTGGCTTTTTTTTATGAACATTGTTTTGTTGTTAGTGGGCGAATCCCTTGTCCATATCCTGGACGGATATGGTTAGAACAAAGAGGATTTCAAAGGGCAATGTATTGGCACATAGAAGCTCGTGTTGTGTTGGATCTTCAAGAATTCCTCAATTCTGTAAGATTATATAAACACTTGTTTTTTTATTGGCACATTAGAAGCATTGTTTTTTCAGTTACTGCATATTTGTAATGAGTTCTATTTGTAACTAAAATTGTAAGACTTTCTATTTTCTAATATTACATATTCTTTTCAATGCTTCAGGCATGGGATCGAGAACTTCACTTTTCCATGGTTGATGGAGACTTTAAGAAGTTTGAGGGAAAATGGGTTGTAAAATCTGGAACAAGGTAGAATCTATAACTCTCAAAGCCAATTGCTTACTAAGAAGCTATATTTTGAACTTACTGGACTTAACATTCTTAAAATTGGTTCAATCCAAACCGAAGTTTATGTGTTGTACATGATTGCTAATCTAAAGCCAGCACATTCAAAAGGTGGAATCTTGGATGAAGTTCTGATGACTAAAGAGGCTTCATTTTTGGCTTTATGTTTGATACCACAAATTAGAATCTGTGGGACTTCCTTTGAGATACAAGGAAGTTCATATATAATTCTGTTGAATAGCTTTATATCAATGTGTTTTGAACTTGAACTTTTGAGTATGTTCTATGCCCCAATAAGATAATGAAGCTTTGCTGTCCTTATTTGTTTAGTCTTTTATTGTTGTTTTACTTTTATAGTTTATCCTTCAATAGTTCAATTCTGTTTCTTGTAGGTCATCATCAACTAATTTATCTTACGAAGTTAACGTGATACCGAGATTCAATTTCCCAGCTATTTTCTTGGAAAGGATTATCAGCTCAGATCTTCCTATAAACCTCAGAGCCTTAGCATATAGGGTTGAAAGGAATATTTTGGGAAATCAGAAACTTTCCCTGCCAGAAAACCACTTGCATGAAACTTCTACTGCTATTAACGGGTCATCTGTCGAAAAGATAAATGGTGCTTTGTGTGGAAGTGATAAATTGTCACCTGGAGAGAACAAAGAAGGATTGGCCAGCTCAATTTCCAGTTCCATGCCCATCTCTTCAAATGAAGTGAACAGCAATTGGGGTGTATTTGGAAAAGTTTGCAGACTTGACAAGCCTTGTGTGGTGGATGAAGTTCATTTCCGCAGATTTGATGGACTTTTGGTAACTTGCTGTACTAAATTGTTATGAGGTGACCTTAATTCTGAGAATGAGCTCTATTTGTTGTCAAATTAACTAATGAAATGATTTTCATGCTAAGGAAAATGGAGGTGTTCATCGCTGCGTCGTTGCAAGCATGACAGTTAAAGCTCCAGTTCGTGATGTATGGAATGTTCTGTCTTCCTATGAGACTCTTCCTGAGTAAGTAATGTGTGCTTCTTCTTTACACTAGAGATATTAAAAAACATGCTGTGAAATATTTCTAGATTTTATGTTTCATTTTCCTGATTTGGCTCCAAAATTAAAATCATTTGTTGCAGGATAGTTCCGAATTTAGCCATCAGTAAGATTTTATCACGAGATAACAATAAAGTCCGCATTCTTCAGGTATGGTGCAATGTCAGTGAAACAAGGTCTTAAAATGAGAGAACCATAGCTGTTTATATCCTATTTTGTTTCTTGGCCACTGTATTATGCTTACCAGGCATTGTTTTACCATGACCATCCACTGTCAGTAAAATGCAGAAGTATCTCCTTATTAGCACAATTACTTAATGGGACAGGATCTGTTTACAAACTTTTTGGAATTTTTTTACAAATTACACTATATTCTCCCGGGAGAACATAGTGTAGTTTGCAAAAGTTTGTATTCTCCCGGGAGAATATAGTGTAGTTTGTAAGAGTTTGTAAACAAAAAAATTTGTAAATATAACCTGCCCCTTACTTAATACAAACATGAACTTGTGATATAATTTTTGTCAATAAATTATGTGATTGATGTAAATTCCTGGTTAAATCAATGTGCAGGAAGGTTGTAAAGGACTACTTTATATGGTGCTTCATGCTCGTGTTGTGTTAGACTTGTGTGAATATCTAGAACAAGAAATCAGTTTTGAACAGGTTGAAGGGGACTTCGACTCATTCCAGGGAAAATGGATTTTTGAGCAACTAGGAAATCATCATACACTGCTTAAGTACACTGTGGAGTCAAAAATGCGCAAAGATACTTTCCTTTCTGAAGCTATCATGGAAGAGGTTTGTCTATTAATATGATTTGGTTAGTCTATATCAATTTCATTTTGCTTTTAATACTTGATTATTTCTAATAGTTTAACCACCTACTGTTCATTATAGTCCACATTAGATAACCTTTTGATAGAAACTGCAAAGGAAAGTTACCGAAAATGGAAATTACTCGATATCTTTGACCTATATAAGTGGAAGCAACATACATTCTTTTATCCATATCTCTCTCTCTCTCTTTTGTTTTAACTAGATACAATCTTTTGAAGGTAAATTGATCCACTTGTTTGTCACTTCAAACATTATATCTATAACACACTGACTACTTGAATGCCCGAAATGTTATAAGATCATTGAACAATATTATTTCAGGTCATTTATGAAGATCTCCCATCAAACTTGTGTGCAATAAGAGACTATGTTGAGAACAAGAAAGCATCACGTATTTCGGAAGTTTGTGAGCAGAATACAAATTCAGGGCAACAAATTGTTTCACCTGGCTTTGAAGATGATGACAGCTATAGTTCAGTTGATGACTTTTCTGATTGCAATGCTCAAAGCTCATCTCAACAAAGGCCTAGAGTTGCAGGCTTACAGAGGGATATTGAAGTCCTAAAATCTGAACTCCTGAAATTCATTGCGGATCATGGACAGGAAGGATTTATGCCGATGAGGAAGCAACTTCGTTTGCATGGAAGAGTTGATATTGAGAAGGCTATAACTCGCATGGGTGGATTCAGAAAGATTGCAACAATGATGAACCTCTCTCTTGCTTACAAGCACCGCAAACCAAAGGGTTACTGGGACAATCTTGAAAATTTGCAGGGCGAGGTTGGCTGCAAAAGTTTCTATCTAGTTTCCACTAACAAGAATAATGACAATGACATGATGAAAGATAAATGTTATGCATCGATGAAAGATTATTTCATGATTAAAGAATATGCATAGCATTGTTGATATCTTCAATCAGAATATAATTCATTTCTTAATGCAGATAAGTAGATTTCAAAGGAGCTGGGGAATGGACCCTTCATTTATGCCCAGTAGGAAGTCATTTGAGCGTGCAGGTAGGTTGAGATATTCAGCCTTCTCAACTTAGCTTTGATCACTTTCTAGTCCAACGAAGAAAGATGGATGAAACATGCAACATCACAAATATGTAACTTCTTTCCAGTTTCATCTTGAACATAGCTGTTGAGATATATAAAACCATTAATGTAGCCTCACCCAATAGCTTAAACTTTTGAGTTGAATTGGTTCTTTACAATAACAGTAGTACATAATGAAATTTTCCCACAGGGCGCTTTGATATTGCGCGTGCACTGGAAAAGTGGGGTGGACTTCATGAGGTTTCTCGCCTTCTGTCCCTCAAAGTGAGGAGACAACCAAGCAGACAGGGAAAGCTTGCCAACAAGGATAAGAAAATTGTTCATATAATGTCACCACCTGATGTAGATAATGAGATCAAGACACCATCTAGAGACTATATTTCTCAAGATACACACAAGTGGCTCACAGAACTAAAACAATTGGACGTAAATTGGGTTGAGTAAAATGAGAATGGGATTTATGTATACATTGGTTTAAGTATATAACCATGTGTTCATAACATATGATAGGTTTCTGGTGATGATTTTTTTGTATGGATTGATTGATTGATTCTCCACTGTAATTGAACTTTGCCATTCTAGTTTTGAATTGAAAATTTAAAAAAGAAGAGATAATAAAACTAAACTGAGACCAACAAAGCCCAGCACAGTTGGTAGATAGTTGGGTTCCTTAAGCATGCTGACACGGGTTCGATCCATGACCGTGTGTATGGAAAAAGCTTTTTTGGGAGAGGTTTACCCACTTCATGTGATCTCCCGCCTCAAAAGGATTATTCTTCGACTGTCGGCCGAAGGATACCTTGGGAAACCAAAAAAAAAAAAACTAAACCAAGTTCTATTAATTAAGCACAAAATAGACTAAAGAATTATTGAGAATATATCCTCATAATCAAAAGTAGAATACATTAATTCACATTCATACAACAAAGATCATATACTTTCACAAAAACAAAACCAAAAAAACTATGCAGCTGTGTATATCTTGCAGTCCAACTCGGCTTCATATTAGAATTAGAACACCACAGAAGAAGATGCACTCTCGTAGTGAACAATATCCTCTGACATGTGACTTGGTTCCTCATAGAATGAAGGTTGAAGGGTGGTTAGTTTGATATCATATATTTTGGAATCAGAAATGCCATCCCAGGAGTGAGAGGGTAAACTGTGAGCATAACCAACATGGTTCCCACACCTGCGGCAGAGAAGCTTGGTTCTTCTTCGTTGGAAAAAGGGTATCCATGACCAAGGTAGTTGTTGGATCTGAGTGAACCTGCTCTCATCCACGGAGAAGAAGGAAATGATACCTTTCTTTATGGACTTACCATATTTGGAATCAATGAAGGAGGTGTTGCGGTTTCTGGAATTCAAGTTCAGCTCATAACCACACGAACCACAGCTGAATAACATGACATGGAACAGAAAACATATGACATTACAACATGGTACTTTACTTTATATACTATGTACAGAACTAATCCAACCCAAAACCTTAAACTGTTGGTTGAGGCTACAATATATCTAACACAAAGAGATTCCAATATAATAGAAAAGAGTGAGAGAGATAGAGATAGAGAGTACCTGTAGTTTACATCTCTGATAAAGGAGGAAAGTTGAAGTTGTTGTTGACATTGGGATGATCCCATAAGCATGTCACCACCATAGGTTATCATCTTTTTGTGTGTATGGTTTAGAGAAAGAGTGAGCTTATAATGAAAGAAGAGCTTCTGAGTCAGTAGGCCCCACTAACGGTAACAATAGAAGGCAACAAAATATATATAATCATTCAAGCTTCCTACTTTGGAGGTGGCCACTTCTTAAAGCCCAAAGTTATACTTTATTACAATTTGGTATTATCTATTTTTTTCTTAATTTGTTCCCATACTTCTTTTAGTTCCAATAATTTCTTTTGCCTTACAAAATGAAAATATGTCAATTTTGTGATTGGAAGATAATTCTTATTTACTCTGAAAATAATACATCTATTTAATAAAAAGATAACACGTCACATAAAAAATAATTTTAGGTGGTTAAATTATTTAAATTTTGGATTTAGTATTTCTCATACTTACACATATAAAAGTAGCGGAGTAGCGGAGATATAAAGAGAAAAGAGAAAAAAAAAAAAATATGAATATCACGTACACTTTATATTATATGTAAACAATAAGGGTTTATTATCTATCATTTAACATGACCATAAAAAATTTCCTATACACACAACATTTTGTGGGGCCCGCGGCAAAAAAAAACAAAAAATTTCGGCACGCAAAACGAATCTCTATAACGTAACACAACCATTTTTTCTGCCACGTAACTTTTATAAAACCCAAACAATAAACCCTTAAATTTTTTACAAAAAACCTTCGATCTTTAAATGTATTATTGTCGAAATACTTAAGAGTATATTCGTTGCAGACTGAATCCCCTTTGAGGTCAACTCAGTTGAAGAACTCCCACTGGAATGCCGAGACATTCCTTCAGTTGAGCTTCATCAAGTTATGTATTCCTGCCATCCTCATCCACTCTCGTTGGTACCATGAAAAACTCCATAAATTTGATGCAAGATGATTGCAGAATCAAGAGGTTAGATAAAAAACAAGCTACTATCATATTCATGACTTTCTCTCTCAAATGCTACTTTAATTAAAGTCATCATATGACCACAACAAGGATCCGTGGCGCAATGGTAGCGCGTCTGACTCCAGATCAGAAGGTTGCGTGTTCGATTCACGTCGGGTTCAAATCCCTTTGAAAGATCCTATTTTTTTCCTTTTACTTTATCTTTCCGGTTTTGCTCCCCAAAGTATCCTTCCATCATCCATGTAATGCTCTGTTCTTTTGCTTCTTTCCTTGCCACCACCTAGTTCTTTGTTTCCATGGAACTGGCTCGTTACTATAATTTGAGTTTCAATCTATTATTTGTGAGTTAGATTTTCGAACTAATATTTATAAAAAATAAAAAGTAAAACAGTAAAAATGTTATGAATGACTTCTTCGCTAATAGTTCTACTACGTTGCCCCTTCTGTCATATGCCAGATTGTGTAGTGATGTCAAGTTTTTTTTTTTTCCTTGTTATTGGAAAATTCAGTTATAAATAACTTCTTCACTAATTCATTTGAATTTAAATTTCTTCTGATTATATTTAGCTTCTCATCCAACTTCCTTTCTTCACACGGTCGAATTATTTTATTTTTCAAAGGTGAACTAATGATATTTCAAAATTGCGAGCCGAAAATGAATTAGCTAATACTCAAGAGTCAAGAGACACCTGAGACCAACAGGACATATTCATTTAATTTACATTTCAACCGAAGGAGAGAATTTATTGTGGGGCGAGATCAACATTTTTAGGTGGTCTCTTATTGTAAATGAGAGGGTAAAATTGGAAAAGAAGAAAATAGTAGGAGTAAAGAGGGAAAGAAAAAATCAGTGTTGTGAGAGGGAACACCAAATCATTGAGTGGTCCTGGAGCATAGAAAATATTTCCCAAGCGAAGATACATGTAAAAAGTCATTTTATATAAATTTGAATGTAATTAAATATCTTATGGGTATCTTTTTGTCTCATTTAATATGATTTAGATAGCACTATTCGGATTTAACTAAATTTTTTAATTGGATCCACAATTTGTTTTATAAGAATTTTAATTATTGTTATGTATTCCACAAAAATTAATTTAGAGTTTATTTTTCATATATTATTATTATTGATAAAAATGAAAATATAATTTAATTATTTAATCTCGAATCAAAACTTAATCATAGTTAAAACTTTTTGTCCCTCCTAAGTTGTGGCAAAGCCACATTAACTCCAACTAGTGCTTGGTATTGGCTGGTTTTCAAAATTTAATCATGTTTTAGAAGTGGGTAGATAACCATAGTTAGACAACAACACCCGAAATAGATAAAATATAGTGTTTGGCATCGGTTAACTTTTTTTGACATGCGCTAATGGTTCCTGAAAATGTATTTGATGAAAACTAAACCCAAATTTTTTTCGGCTCCGCCAACAGTTCCTGAGAATGTATTTGATGAAAACTAAACCCAAATTTTCTTCCCACCTACTTAGCCTGAATCGCCAACTAAGCTACACTCATTAGGAGTTAATTATTTTAATTTTTAAAATAAACCTTCAATCCTTAAATGTTATTATCAAAAGAAATAAAACATTACTACTACCAATTAGTGTTACTAGCAATGTCACGACCATTTTATTTCACCATTAGATCGATTATGTTAATTCAACTATTATATTTAACTTCCTGAAAATATTCTTTCTTCTCCTTATATTAAATACTTCATATTTATATTTACCTTTGTGAAATAATTTATATTTTTAATACTTCATATTTAATGTAAAATCATTAAATATGAGAAATCATGACCATAAAAAATTAAAAAATAAAACATAATCATTGGATAACATAATCACCCTTGAAACAAAGTGATAATGACATTGATAATAACACTGATTAATAATAACAATATACTATCTCTTCTCGAAATACTTACATATTCCTCTATAACATGACCGCAGAAAAAGACAATAAAAGACAAATGTATTCATCGTAGCCAAGTTTAGCATGATATAATACATTTACATAATCTTCACAATGCAAGAAAATCACTACTCCGACGAAGTCTGCAAATATTGCATGAGAAAAGGGTTCGAATCGCAGAGAGAGAGAGTCGTCTAAGTGGAGAATGAAAGAATTAGGGTAACAAGAATTCAGCAACAAAATATTAGACAAATAATGTCACATTAATAGGGTTAGGGAAAAAGGCAGTCACCGTAATCCGCAACCAGACCGTGCAAACATCACGGTAGAAACAGGAAAGGTGGCGGCAAAAATTACAGAGATTCCATTCCGGACATCATTGCAAGTGCCCTTGAGTTCAAGCAAAAATGCTGAACGTCGTAACATTTCTGAATATTGTATGCCATGACATTATCTATACATATCCTCACATGGAAGGAGAAGGGATTACTGATTGCAATTACAACAGAAACATAAATATAATTGCCCATCTTAACTTATCACTTTGGCTTGACATGATGATACAAAATTACCCCCCAAAAAAATACTCAAGATTAGAGAAACTTCGCATCATTAGCCTATTTTAGCATCCAATATTTCGTTTGTCGTTGCAATGGGCATTTAAATTGGAATAGAGCTCTGGAACTCCTACAGCGAGATTATTGCTTTTTTTCCCCCCCAAACTGACAACACATCACTGTTTGGAGCGCTTTAAGTAGACCAACACAGCAACGCTAGTTATAACAATAGCACCTGCAAAAATACCAGAACGTAAAGACAAAGGACTACTTTTCTGTCTAATGGCTGTACCAGATTGTGGTGTTGTTGGTTTGGCTGAATTGCCAAACTCCAAATGCAACTTTAAAGCCTGAAATACAAAAATGCTTTATATCAGAATGCATGGATCAAATCCAAATTAATAATCTCATAGAAGCCAACATCATCAAATGAAAAAGCTAGTCGAAGCATATATCTTCACCTTCACTCCTGTAGATCTAGTATAGCTGACAGCAGCTACAAGATCACTATCAGTTGAAAGAATAATTTTATCACCTTCATCATCCTCATACTATAAAGGAGGAAAAAGTCAGTATAATCATAAAGACATAAAGTTCTCTCAAAAGGCAGAAGACTATGAACTAGCATAAAACACACCAAAATTGTAGGGCGTTCTCCATCAATAACATCGATTCTCTGCATGACAGCAGATACTAGCTCATCTAGATGTTCAGAACCTACGAAAAACAACAACATAAATATTTGTAAGTTCTAAAAAGAATCAAAGGGGACAGGGAAGAGGAAAAAAATTAAATGAACAGGTTCAGATATCAATGTACATGATGTTCGTGGCTAACATCTGAGACAAAAAAAATATTCAGACAATAAGTCCTCGCAATACTTTCCCCAAGATAGTCACTCACCACAGTTGAATCGATGCACAAAACCATTGAGATCCTCAAATTTGAAGGCAAATGAATTTCCAAAAGCTACAGATTGATAAGCAGACTTTGCTGTATCTGCCCCATCTGATGTCATTAGCCCAGAAACTTCACTGCAATAAAACAACGTATAGGCTGATTCAGTGATCAGAACAAAACAAATCTTTTGTTTAAACATCTGTACAAACCGTGCACCTATGAGTATCAGAATCTTCTGGTGGCTCTAGAGCAAAAGCAGAATCCCAAAATTTTTGCATAATTGTATTTGCCACATCATTAACAGCTCCAGAGCCACTCTCAACCTACAAAGTACATCTTAGTAATCAGATATTGGCATTTGTATAACAGACACAGTACCAACTGTTTATACAAAGAGGTGCATGATTCTTGCAACACAAGATAATAGACTTCAATGTTATTAAAGGTGGGCACCCCAAGAGTTATAAAAGCATAATGATTAGGAAGCGAGAAGGGGGAATTTAAGGTGGACGGTTGAACTGATCCATTTACAAGACTACCCAAGGTACATCGTTCTGATAATTTAGGATGATAACTATTGAAAGATGTAAAAGAGTTTTTTGTATCTTGATTCTATAGGTGTACACTCCTATTTTTATACAAGTGAAAAATGAAAAAATAGATAAGAATGACTCAGCAATAAGCCATCAGTCCTATCCTATCATGACTCGGCAATCCTATCCTATCATGACTCAACAAATTTAAAAATTCAAATATCCTAATTTCCTACATGTTAGAGAATAATATAAACCATTAATATAGCCTCACCCAACAGCTTAAACTTTTGTGCTGAATTGGTTCTTTACATGGTATCAAAGCTTCCATGACCAAACGGTCACGAGTTCGATCCTCAATGTCTCCCATTCAGTTAATAAATAATTAAGTATTATGGAATTTCTTAGCACAGGTAAGTTGGGTCTGACGCATCATCCACCCTTCAAGCCCAGTGGACTCTCATGTGAGGGGGCGTGTTA
Source organism: Gastrolobium villosum (assembly GCA_032173675.1). Classification (NCBI taxonomy): domain Eukaryota; kingdom Viridiplantae; phylum Streptophyta; class Magnoliopsida; order Fabales; family Fabaceae; genus Gastrolobium; species Gastrolobium villosum. Next base: position 319,055 of record JAVKPL010014527.1, read on the forward strand.
GAGAATAGTATAAATCATTAATGTAACCTCACTCAACAGCTTAGACTTTTGGGTTTAATTGGTTCTTTACAATCAAATCATGATCCAATATGTGTGGAAATCTTCCAAACAAAGATGGGAACTACCAATATTACTATCACCAAATGTTGCCTTACTATCACCAAATGTAAAAGGCAACATTCCTCTAACCAAACTGAATGTGCACCAAGACCACATAGTTGGATGGAGGGAGAGACATTTTCTATTTGCAAAAAGACAAAAAGAAAAGTTATTTCAGAAATTCTTAGATATTCCCTGAGGGTAGTGAAGGTTTGTGTTAATTGTGAATGCCATTGAAAGAGAGTTCAGAAAAAAGTTATGAAAAGTAAATTCCAGGACTAAAACTGATGCTTGATCCTTTCATAATACACAGCTATCACCTGAAACACAAACATCAAGACCCATACATACACACACCTCACAGCAAATAACCAGATCCCTCTACATATTTCCAACTTCAAGACTATATAATAAAATTGCTTCCTCTACTGTATAATTTATATCCATCTCAAGCACAAAATTTACCATGGAAATTGCAGCATGGGTTATCTGCAAAACATCCACACAAGCAGAAACATATCCATCTGCAGAACAATAATAATCAGCACGAGGTAAAAATTAAGAAACTGCCTATGAAATAGCGAAAGTAAAGCTCACCTCTGTCTAGCACAGGAAGATGTAAAAACTTCCCATCATGCATCATATGCAGTGCATCAATTATTGTTGTATCTACTGATGCACAATCTGGGTTTGGAGTCATTACCTAAGTGAGAAAGGGAAGAATCAAGAAAAAACAAATCAGTTGTCAATATCTAGCAAAAATAAGAAACAAACAGTAGAAATGGCATCTCACAATAACCCTCTCTCCACTTAAGTTATTTCAAAAAATAAAATAAAACAACAACCTTTTCCACTAGAGTCAACTCAGGAGAAAGATTTTGAGCCACAACACGCATAAGTATGTCCTTAGAACTGCATGAAAGATTTAGAGAATGTTAGGCATCCTACAATGACAAATGTACAAATTAGGAAGGATGGGATGAGTATCGGGTTTGGGGTGGATCACATAGGAAGTATTGGGAGAGGATGGGAAAGAACCATCACGGACAGTAACGTTACCTCCTGCCCACATGGCAGGTTGGGAGGGAAATAAGGAAGGGAACTGGATAGAAGATTAGGAGGGAAAGTTAGGAATAAAAGAAAGAAGGGTCGGCTAAGTGAGGTAGGCATGAATTGAGTAAGATTTTGGGTTTATTGGGCAGGCAGGTTTGCAGACCCTCTCGAAGTTCTGCAGTGTTCTATCCTTTGTTATCTGTTTTTGTGAGTGTGAGAGTGCTGAACCTACGGCTTTGATCTCTATAATGGGGTATTATCCCTATTTTCTCTAATAAAATGCCTGGTACCTATCAGAAAACAAAATATTATACAAAAAAAGGGTCCAAAATCCAATTCCAATATCATTCAAGGAGAGTTCTTAAGAAAACATGCAATCGTGTATGTTACTCCATATCATTGACTTTCAAGAGAAGAGAATAAAGCCCCTGAAAAAGATCTTACGTGAGTATCCCCTGAATCTTGGTTCCCGACTGGGACACAACAACAGCCGAATTAACACGCATCTCCCGCATCTTTTTTGCAGCTACATAGACAGGATCAGCAGCTGATGCAATAGCAAACCTGTAAACATAAAGCTACAGAACTTTATAAAACAATAATATCTTATGATTATATAAGTATCCAGTGGCAATATAAACAAACACAAATATATATATATATATATATTTAATGTGAAAATTACTTTGTATTTTCACCAATTAGAGTTGACAGGGAAGGCTTGAACATGCGCTCCCTCAGTGTTTCTATCAAAGCATTTGGAGCTGAGAAAGATGGTGACAATTGAAACGGAAGATTAGTATCATTACAATATGAAGGCAAAATATGGCAATATCCAGCATTCCTAAATAATGATAACGCAAGGACTATGAGAAGCGAACAATTCACAGAAGCACAACCAAAAAAAGAGAAGTCAAAATACATGGAAACCATTCAAATCAGTATTAAAGATAAGAAACATAAAGCATAACTGTATAAGTTAAGAGGCACATAAATCATAATTAATGCATAAACTTGCAGAGTTTCTAATCACTTTTCTTGACAGTGTTTTGTTCTCCCTTCATGTGCTTAAGTTAATATTCACGGGCCCGATTGGATGGGTTTTTTTGTCTCCAAAAGCTGCTTTTTTTCAGAAAAAAAAATAAGCACTTCTCACTTTAAGTTTGTTCGGATGTTTGCTTTAAAAAAAAAGCATAAGTCACAAAAAAAAAAAGCCAAAAACCTGCTTTTTTTGGAAGCTAAAAACTTAGCTTCTAACAAAAAGCAAAAGTCAAATATTTTTTCAAAGTCTAAATAGCTTTAACTTTTGTAAAAAACACTTCTAAAATAAGCAAGGCATAAAAGCTTCTTTTTTTAAAAGGCCAGACAAACGGGCTCTAAACCTTATAAGTTATCCTCTCAAGTAAGTCATCCAAGTAAGAAGTAAGAACACATTGCCCAGTCCATTAATAAAAATCCTGGCCTCAAAGCAAGATAAATTGAGAATTTTTTTGGGAGGATTACAAATTATAATTGAGAAATGTCTAGCAAAAATATTTCCAGTTAAAGGGGTAATTACCCACACAAGTGATTAATTAAGCTAATAGAGGCTTCTCACACTAACCAATCTTCAAACTCTTTTTGATAAAGAAGAATATATTATTAGAAGGGGAAAGAAAAAGAGTGACAGACAAAGAGAGAGAGTACAAAGTGAGACTAGTGGGAAAATAAGATAAAAGGGCAAACTCGGTACACAAGGCTTCCTGACTTGGGAGGGTCCTTGTCTTCGCATTTTTACAAAAAGACTGTTTCCAAGACTCGAACCCGTGACCTATTGGGCATAAGGAGCAACCTTACCACTGCTCCAAGGCTCGCCCTCAGGTGGGAAAATAAGATATATTCTTAAAAAATAAATAAATAAGAGCAACCTAAAGCATTCATTTGGTAATTCACTTCTCCCTATCTCTTTCTATAAACTACCAATTCCCTTGTGTCTAATTTTCAGTCAGAAAGATAAATAAAGCATAAATTTTGTTTGTACAAACAGTGGAGCCAGCTTATGAGTATGCCAAATAATAAATTTTATATTTAGAAAACATACTTCTAAATTCAACAGTGGCAGCTATAGCATAAACATCAAAAAGACATATATGCACGTAAGTGGATACAATTCACAAATTCCTATACAATAGTACTATAAGAAGTGTATTTAAAGATAATTGTTAACCAACCAGATGCATTGCTACCCCGCTGGCGTTCCACCCCTTCCACTGCAGCAGCAATGGCACTCCCCTGCTCAGCAGCCTTCTCCACCCTAGATATGGCATCATAAAGACATTTGGTGATATCCAGTATGGCAATGACTTCACCATTTTCCACAACAGGGAGGTGCCTGAATTTTCCTATCAGTCAAAAAAAAATTAAATTATACCTCAATGAATATCTCAATTAATACAAGATGTACACACAGAATCTAATAGAAACATTTGCCCAATTCTTGCACCATCAAGCATGAATTAGTTAAAGAAACAGAAATAGTTATGGGGGCAAAAAAAGGAACCCTGTAAGGCTTCAACAAAGAAGAAAATAATAAGGCCCTGATCGCCCCCCAAACCTCCCGAAAAAGAAAAAGAAAAAAATACCTGTAACTATAAATACTAGATCAGGTGAAGGTTTTGATGCAAATCAAACACCATTTTTTAGGTTAGGGGGAAGATACCATAGAATATAAAACAGAGGACAAAGCAATTCAAAGAGTTAAAATTGAAAGGAAAAAATATTTAAATTAAACAGCACGTTTAATAAAGTCTGATGTAAAAAATATAGACAGCCAGAAGATCAAAATGTGCACACAGAACTTTTACTGAATATCATTCTTCTCCCTGGATCTGAATAAAGATGAACATAGAACCAACTACCAAGAGGTAAAATGGAAAAGAAGGAATACAGAGAAGTATCTCTCAGCTTCAGGAAATTTGAGTGTCTTGGTTCTCCCTCCCAACCTCTACTCCAAAACCAAAAAAAAAACCTCTATTATTTTCCTTTTATTATTTATACACTGTCAGAAGGGCCGGCTTGGCTCAGTGGTAAGTATGCTTACCGTGATGTCCAAGGTCCCGGCTTCGACTCGGCCTCTCCGCAAAAGCGGGGGTAAGGCTTGACTCGTATGTCCTTCGCCAAACACTCACGAATGGGTATTGAACTGGGTCGGCCCTTTATTTATACACTGTCATTTCCATTTCTCCCCCCTCCCCACAACCAACTAACTTTCTGTTAACATACACCTTTTTATTCGGGGTCTGCAGACATAGTAAGTAGTAACCATAATATAAACGCAAACAACAGATTTAATAGTGCAAAGGAATATAAATCTTATTTAATCCATATCTTAGGGTGCAGACTTCAGTGCCATGCCATGCTAGAAATCTCATGATCATAATGAAGCAGAAGCATCAATGTCCAAAACACATACATTTAATATACATTGTAACCAAATCTCTTCTTACATATGAGATGGGGAGTAAAAGTGTTGCACAAAATGTATGAAATTAATTGAGCCCAGCAGAAAATAATTGTCATGGTATTATCCAATCGCTCAAGAAATGAACTCACTCATCCAAGCACAGGAATAAGCAAAAGTCCATAATGATATCCTAGTTTTATTTACCCAGCTAAAATCCAATAATAACAATGACATCAGCAGGAGGAATGAAGCTAACCTTGGACCATCTTCTGAAGAGCATCGATGGCTAGTGTATCCGATGCCACAAATATAGGATTCCGAGTCATTACTTTTGACACTAATGTCTGTTCTGGTCGTAAACCCTCAGCTATAACTCTAATAGCAATGTCCTGAGCACAAGATACACAAGCTTGAAACATTTAATATGCAGAGTCTCTGAATGGATACAAGCACACAAGATACACAAACCTTGTCAGTCACGATTCCAGAGAGTAAAGCATTTGCATCAGTCAACAAAACAGCTGAAACACGTCGAGCTGCCATTCGTCGACATGCTTCATAAACAGTTGTCCCCTCGGATATAGTGAGAGCTTTCGACAACCGAAGCTTCTTCACTGTCCTTTCTCCACCATCAGACCTAAATATTTGTATTAATAAGCACAATCAAACAAAAATACTTATCCATTAAAAGCTTTAATCAATTAACTAGAAAAATATATATATATAGAACTACAGGCAAAACTTTTCCAAGTGACTGCATCCTTCTAATTACATGTAGGAGAACCAATAAAACAAAAATGTCTACATTAACAGGTAGGGATATGCACACTCTAGTCTAGTTTAGTTTGAGGGTCAATCTTGAACCAAAACATACTTGAATTTCTATGGTTTGAACAAAATCAAACCGTAGTTCATGACTTGGACCAATTTCATTCCACAGTTTATTGATGTTTGAAACTTTTACCCTATCAAATGTGAGAAATTCTTATATAGTCTCATGATACTATTACACCTAACGGTAAAGATTTAATCTAGATTTTATAATTCAATTTCAATATTACAAATTTAATCCAAGGACATGTATAGATATTTTGTTCACGTGTTATAATTTTAATGGACATGGTGTAATTCTGTTGGGGAATATATAAGAATTTCTGCTATCAATTTTACGAAGCAGGGAAACAACTTAGCTAACAACCAAAAAAAAAAAAAAAAACGATAAGTGAACAGAAATTAGAAAATAAAATATAATAGTAACAACAGACAACAAAAACCAAATCTCTTATACTAGATTATATACAAAACAATAAATATATACAATCTATGATATCTATGTTAAATATAAACGGTTCAGTTCAATTTATAGGGATCGGTTTATCGTTAAATAAAAAATCATAGAATCGTATCCGAAAATCTGGGAAGGGATAGAGAGAAAAAGAAGATAATGAATGAATGGTAGTATAGTACTCTTGAGCGGGAGGAGAATAAGGTTTGCTAGAAGGTTCGCTGGCGATTCCGTTTTCGGACTTCTTAGGCATGGACGGAGGCCGTTTGTGAGAGCCACTGTTCCTCCTCGTTATGTGACCACTCATTTTCTCTCACAAAACGGAGACAGAGGTTAGGGTTCTTCTTCTTCTTCTGCCTCTGCCTCTGCCTCTCTTCTCCGTTACCACCACCACTGATTATGCCTCTGCAACCCCTCTCTCTCTCTCTCTCTCTCTCTCTTTTCTTCCTTCGCGTAAAATAGTATTCCTTCTTTTTTTAATTGATATTTTTTTCCTATCACTCAAATTTCGCACTAATTTTCAGTTTTTTTTTTTTTTAGAAAAATACAAATCTAAAACAAATGGACATGATTTCTATTTTGTTTTATTATTACAAAAATAGGACAAATTTTGGAGCTGTGGTTCGTGTGTGTCCACTTGTCAGGGACCTGAACCCCGAAGTTCCAGTATATTTTTGTTTTTTCAAAAGGAAAGAGGGTTTTTCTTGCAAAGGAAATTATAGGTTAAGTTAGATTACATTTATTACATTTTAAGTTATGTAATAGTTAGATTCTGATTTATGTAATAGTTAATAGGTTTTTTTTTTCTTTTAGCCCTCTGCTGTACTATAAAAAAACAAAGTTATGAACTCGTCACTTTAAGAATTAGTTATATTTAGTTAATTAAAATTAGGGAAAAATGTTTATCCTTTTAAATTACACAATTTATATTTTTTCACTCTCAGTGGGACCCACATCTCTCTCTTTTTTGTCAACTCTCTCTCCTCCTTTATCTATCTCTTTTTCTCTCTTAAAATGACACAATTTTACATCCTTCATAGTGATACACACTTTACCCTTAAAATTATTTTAAATCACAAAGTTTAATTGCTAACACTCTTCCAGATTTGATCGACCTAAAGTGTTGACTTCCTTTAATAGATGCCTATAGTTTCTCAGCACATATAACTTTGATGGATAAAAAATATATGAAAAGCGTGTATCATTTTAAAAAATGTAAAATTAAGTCATTTAAAGGTAAAGAAATAAATATATCATAAAGGAGAGAGAAGATAAAAAAAGATATGAGTCTCAATTACTTCATAAGAATGAAATGACATATCATTTAGAAGGACACACAAACATTAAATTAAACAAAACAAAACAAACATTGTTTCATCCCATTACCTTTTAAGAAACAGTCGTTCTTCACCTTCTATATGGATCGAAGTGTTATGACCGACACTGAACTACAAAACACTGCGGGTGTTTGGTTGACGGATTTGGTTGAGATTGATCGGGAAATGATTCATGGACATCTAAGCTTACCATGTTTAGTTGAAGGTGTTAAGAGTGTTAGTGTTAGAATAGTGTAGAAGTCCCACATTGTGTGTGTCTCATTGTATTCTTCAATTGGTTTGCTATATAATAGAACCAATGTTATGTAGTTTAACACAACAAGGATTACTATCAATTCCTTTTGTATCTTGATATTTTAACATGGTATCTAGAGCCTAACAAGAGGAATCTTAATCCGCTTAACTTAGTTCACTTTTCCATAATTTCAATATGGTTATAGAGATATCACCCTCCTTGAGGGATTCTCGTTGTTATTTCTTTTTCGGGTTTTTCTTAGTATGCTCTGTGACTGCAGCTTAGACTGATCTGTCACATCAGAAAAGAATGATCCTTGGGAAGCTGTTGGGTTGACCGCCATTGATCGACCACCGTTGACTGCCGTCTCCGTTGACTTTTTTGATGACTTTCGGGCGACTTTTCTGACGACCCACTAGCGTCTCCGACGACCCACCGCCGTCTCCGGCGGCTTTTCCGATTATGTGAAGCTTTTTTTTTAATCTTCTTTCTTCCCAAGATGGACTATTTATTCTATTCATCGTCCTCTTGAGGGGGAGCACCTTCCATGTTGCTGATGGTCATTCCAGCACAGTTGTCTTTGCCGATGATAATTCCGGCTTCGAAGTTCCTCTTGAGGGGGAGCACTTTCCATGTTGCTGATGGTCATTCCAGCACAGTTGTCTTTGTCGATGATAATTCCGGCACCGAAGTTCCTCTTGAGGGGGAGCACCTTCCATGTTGCTGATGGTCATTCCAGCACAGTTGTCTTTGCCGATGATAATTCCGGCTCCGAAGTTCCTCTTGAGGGGGAGCACTTTCCATGTTGCTGATGGTCATTCCAGCACAGTTGTCTTTGTCGATGATAATTCTGGCACCGAAGTTCCTCTTGAGGGGGAGCACCGTCCATGTTGCTGATGGTCATTCCAGCACTGTTGTCTTTGCCGATGATAATTCCGGCATCTTCCATACCGTCGTCCATGTTGCTGATGGTCATTCCAGCACAGATGTCTTTGCCGATGATCATTCCGGCATCTTCCATGTTGATGTTCATTCCGACGCCATTTTTAGCACATTGTTGATTTTTGGTTTCTCATATAGGAGATTTATTTTGATGTTATGTTACTTGGTCATTTCATTTTGTTGATGTAGCACTGTTGCTTTTGGTTCCTAATAGGAGTATTATTTATGTATCAAGCTTGTAGCATATGATCTATATGCTACAGCTTGAGGGGGAGTGTTAAGAGTGTTAGTGTTAGAATAGTGCAGAAGTCCCACATTGTGTGTGTCTCATTGTATTCTTCAATTGGTTTGCTATATAATAGAACCAATGTTATGTAGTTTAACACAACAAGGATTACTATCAATTCCTCTTGTATCTTGATATTTTAACAGAAGGATTTGTTAAATTTATCTACCTAAATCAGTTTCCTATCAAACCATGTTGCATATGTATCTCCCTCCATTTAGCCAGCTAAAGAAACCCAATGGCAGGATGTTATTCATAAAAAGCAGCCTAAATTGGTCATACTTCATTCTATGCAAAAGACGAGCTTATCCTCACTTTAAGCGTGTGAAAAGAGCTTGGCAACACGGTACATTTTGTATTCGTAGCTGTCTGCAAGTGGCATACGTAGATGTCTGCAAAATCTACATCCTAATCACAAATCGCCAAAAAGTTTCAAAGTCTCAAATTCTATTTTTATTTCTCATGCTATTCCCGTGAATTCAAATGACTTAGCACAGGCCGAGGTATCTTGAATCTTTGTATATTCAGATTTAATAGGGGTGTTACTCCTTGGTAAAAGACCCCTCCAACCTCTAGCGATGACAAGATGATGTGGGGGCTTTCGATGAAGCACAATTGTGGATGGTAGGGGTGTAATGGGTCAGGCCAAACCAGACTTTAGCATAAACAGGCTTGGCCCGTATAGAATATTTTAAGTCTAGCTCAGCCTCTCAGCCTGTCACAAGCTAAGATATTGGCCTGGGCCTGAGCCTGTTTCTTAAACCACAAAGCCTGGCCTGCCAAAAATACACGTTGTCGATGATGTGATCAGAGATTCAGAGTACAGCCAAAAAAATTGAAATGGAGGCTGATGAACAAAAGCGCAGCTGTCGATGAGGAGCGTGCTTACTGGTTGTGTTGGGGGAGCCAAACACAATAACATCCAAAAAAAGGGAAATCAGATCTGTGCTATAGAGAGCTCCAAACCAGATCAGTGCTCTAGAGAGATCCAAACCACAAAATGACCAGTGAGTATGAGCTACTACACACCACGAACACTCCCCTAAAATTTGAGCTTATTCCGATGAAGTATTACTGCACCGCACTGGAGCCTCTTCCCTTCTTCTTCTCCTCTGCGCGACGCTTCTGTCTCGGTCTCTCTTTCTCTTTTTTCTTTTTTCTTTTTTCTTTCTTTCCATTCTTATTTTGTTCCCTCTCTCTCATGCTCCTTTTCTTTCTTTTTTCTTTTGCTTTTCAAATTTCGAAACCATGAGTCCCACGACTTTAACAACAGCGCATCTTTGGCAGTTTCTAAACTCTATTATATAAAATAAATTTTATTAAAAAAATTGTTTAAAAATATAGGCCAGCATGGGCCAGACTTTACAAAATAGGCCTGTAGCCTGATTTTAAAATAAGCTTTATAATTAGCCCAAGCCTTCTCTGTTTGTTAAGTAGGTCGGGCCAAGCCAGGCCAAAAATAGGCCGGGCTAGAGGCCACTGACAGGTAGCCTGACCCATTTACACCCCTAGTGGATGGTCTTTCAGTGATAGTTCTAAGTAATGACAAACAGTGTGTCTTCTTCTTGCATCTCTTCTGTATCTTTTTCTGTTTTCTAACTCGCAGAATTTTTTAACAGCTTTCCTTTAGAACTTGCTCCTTTTTTTTCTTTGAGTTCTGCGTCCTCCTTTTTATACCATGGGTGATGGCGGTGTAACTTTTTATGCTCTTCAACAAAATATATTTTGTATTCGTTCACTGTGAGGGTGAAAAACACGGTCTCGAACGGGTTAAGGGCAGCATGACCAATTGAAAAAAATTTAAATACAGGGTTATTTTTGTAATATCAATTATTTTTCTCATCTATATTTTACCTACACTCAAACATGGACTTCATACAAGTTACCTAATTTCCCCATCAAAATTTTATCAAACCAAACAATTTTTTTTTTACATTTTCCTACCAAAGTCACATTCCAACCATTTCCCTATCCATCACATTTCCCTATTATTCATAAAAATTTCTCTTCAACCAAACGTCCCCTGGAGGAAATAATGGGCTAATTAAAAATTTTAAAATCCTAATAATTGAGTACAATATTATGTCTTAATACAAAATATATTGTGTATATGATCCTTTGAACACTAATTAATTTATCTTTAATTAATATTGGATTACATCTTTTTATATACAATTATGAAAATTAAACCCATAACCTAATATAAATTATTCAAATTCCTCACCACTAAATTAATCCTAATGGCTTAATTGGCTTACATTACTCTTCACTTATACTTTAATTTTTAACAAGTTTCCTCTCAAATGTGAGACGAAATATTTATCTCTTCTCCTTCAACAAATATTGACGAGATAATTAAATTAAGAGTGTCGGTTCCACAATATAGGAATATGGGTTTGGCAAGCATAAATTGTTAGAAAAATGACATTAAAATTATTGAGAGGATTATATGTGTTTACAAATTTGTTTTCAATAATACATTAAGTTTTATGCAATGTACACAAGAAACCAAAAATGAAATAATATGAATTTAAAGTGTGATATATGAAAATATATGTGTACAACAATAAAATATATGAGACAAGTGTTAGACATTGTGTTATTAAAATAATTTGCCTGCGTGCTGCGGCGGGGGACAAAGTTGCTTGTGGAGGCCTTATAAGGTATTGTTGTGGCTCCTGGATTGATGGCATCTCCGTTTTCATAGGTTCTTGCTCTCCTTTAAACACGGAACTTTGGGTTGTATATCATGATCTTGTCTATGCATGGAATCATTGTAACATCCCGAGCGTTGACGAGGGTAGGGAGTGATCGCCGGTACAAAGAGGGACGGACAAGGAACGGCTCCTGACAGGCTTCCAGCGGGGGGTTACATGCATGAATGAATCGAATCGACACTCGAAAGAGAGAGATTCCAAAGACTGTGCAGGTATGAGACTGCACAATTTAGGATAGCTTATAAGAATTAATTGGTACTACCTATACTAACAAGATGCATTTTTTTTTGGTAGCTCAGAACGAAAGAACTTCATAGTTAAGCGTGCTTGACTTGGAGCAATTATGGGATGGGTGACCTCCTGGGAAGTTTTCCCAAAAAGTGTGCGAGTGAGGAAAAAGCACATTGAAAAGTCTCGTGTTAGTATTGGAGATAATCATTGATTCTTGAAGCGGCCAGGCGTTACAAGTGGTATCAAAGCATGGCTTTTCTTCCAGTACGGTGTAGTTCGAGGACGAAGCAGGCGGAAGCTGGTGCGCATGTAACATCCCGAGCGCTGACGAGGGCGGGGAGTGATCGCCGGTGTAACATCCCCGTCTCGAGCCGGTTCAATTAACATACATATGATACAAACAGAAACAACGGAAGACTTAACTTAGGAAAATACGAGCTAACTTTTTCTTTTATTTTTCATTAATCTTAATTTACATGATATCTCACACTGCATACTTCTCATAATTTAATTTGTATTTGACGAAGACAAAAATCGGGCAGAGTAACCTCTATAAATTGGACAACTGGGATTTGTCAATCCCACTCTCAAAGGTTCCTGATAAATAGTATATACCATATATAATTTCAGAAATACCGAATATCTATAAAGTACTCTATACCCATCCATGGGCGCATGCATCACTTGGCTCTGTGCCACTATATCTAACAGCATGCAAATCCAACATGTAAGCATATAACTGAATACTACATCGGAATATAAACATGTCTGAATACATAATTGTACATGCATCAAAACAAAAACATGTACAAACCATATACATGCCATATACAAACTAAGGGATCAGACATCATGATCCACAAAATAATGGAATACGAAATAACATAATTAATAAATAGTAGCGTCCGGCCACCCGGAACTCCATATCCTCATACTAGTACCTCTAGCCACGGGTAGTGTCCTTGTCCCGTGAGGGATCTTCAATTAACTGTGCTCCTAAAATTATATCCCTAAACGGGGTTAGAGACGAATTTCTAGTAAACTCCAGGTTTATAGAGAACTCTCCATACCCTGGGCTCACTTCCTGCATGACAGTCAGATACATAATATACAAAACATCATATAAGCAAATATCATAGCTGAACATATCTCATATAACATATCATGTAATCCAATATCATAACTAAACCAAGCATATACACAAATCTTATCACAGACGTACGCAATCATTCCCAAGGGATGACCCCAAGCGGAAATCAACGCACGTAACAAATATCTTTTACAAAAATCATCACAACACTCACATCAGAACAAACATGTTATTTCCAAGACGTACGCAATCATTCCCAGGGGATGACCCCCAAGCGGAAATCAACGTACGTAACAAATATCCTTTACAAAACATTACAATAATCAAATCAGAACAAAACAAATCATATCAGAGATGTACATAGTAATTCCCAATGAATGACCCCAAACGGAAATCAACGTACGTGTTTCCAAGGGAGGATCCCAAGCGGAACGAGAACATATCGGAGGCGTACACCGTCAATCTCAGGGGGAACCCCAAGAAAACATCAGTGTACATAAGATCAATGGCCAAAGATCATCACATCACAGAGGTGTACACAATCAATCCCAAGGGAGGACCCCAAGCATACATCAGTGCACATGTTCCCAAGGGAGGACCCCAAGCGGACATCAGTGCGTAAACAAATCAATGTCAGAGATCATATCGAAACATATCAAAGTAAACACATCAAAAGATATCCAAGTAAACACATAAGAACATATCAAATTAAACACATCAAAACATATCATATCACATCATTATATAGCTCTATATGAATGCATCTATATCATATATCTCATACATATCATACAACCTGACCACAGTCCGTACACTATGGCGGGACACAAAGTAGGAGCAAACCCGATAAACATAGAGCTTACATCTTGGAGCTTTACAATTTGCTTACTTGAAGAACAAGCTACTTATCTTGCTCCACGAGAATCCAAACGTTCACGGTCCCTAGGCACACCACAATGCACTCTAGAACAAAGGAGAGATGAGTTTCTAAGCTCCCATGGCCTCAAGCTCCATCAAAATCCATCTTTTCCATGAAATTCGAAATCTTTGGGGAAGAAGATCTCTCTATAGTGAAACCCACCCAGAAATACTGATACCAATGGATTCCTCTTGAAATTTTCACAAGTTTGGCTTTGGAACAGAGTGATTTGGGGGGTCTCTATCTCAAGTTATGAATTTTGGAAGATTTTCCATGAAAATCTCCATTTTCTCTCCTTTTCGTTTATGTCTGTCTCGGCCGAAAAACGAAGAAGAATACTGACTCTTAGTCACTTATATAAGTTCATTATCTCAGCGGGTATAAGCTCATCTATCTACACACCTCCTATCATTACCAAACTTTACCCAATAGACTAGAATATTTTTCTAGTCACGTTTCTATTTTTACTTTCACTTTTTGAGTAACTTTATTTACCCGCAATTTTACCACTTAACTGTCATTTTAACTCATTTTTCACCAAAGGTGACTTTATTTCTTTTTATTCTAATTATTCTTCAATATTAAATCCACAATTACTAGTGTGAGGGTCATTATAGCCGGTGCAAAGAGGCACGGACAAGGAGCGGCTCCTGACAGGCTTCCAGCGGGGGGTTACATGAATGGATGAATCAAATCGACACCCGAAAGAGAGGGATTCAGGGCCTCTCTTCCAGTACGGTGTGGTTCGAGGACGAACCAGACGGAACCTGGTGGGCATGTAACATCCCGAGCGCTGACGGGGGCGGGGAGTGATCACTGGTGCAAAGAGGCACGGAAAAGGAGAGGTCCTGACATACTTCCAGCGGGGGATTACGTGCATGAATGAATCAAATCGACACCTAAAAGAGAGAGATTCCAAAGACTGTGCAGGTATGAGACTGCACAGTTTAAGATAGCTTATAAGAATTAATTGGTACTACCTATATTTAGGGATGGCAAAACAGGCTCGGCTCGGCGGGCCAACCTGCCCCGCTCGCTAAATGGGGCGGGGCGAGCTGAGTTTTTCAACCCATCTCAAAAGCGGGGCGAGCTCATTTTTTGGCGGGTTGATGGCGGGTCAATGTAAAATAGGCTCGGGCTGGCTCATTTTTTTGCGGGTTGATGGTGGGGAGGGCCGCCTACTTTGCCATCCCTACCTATACTAACAAGATGCATCTTCTTTTCGGTAGCCCGGAACGAAAGAACTCCATAGTTAAGCGTGCTTGACTTGGAGCAATGCTGGAATGGGTGACCTCCTCTCAAGTTTTCCCAGGAAGTGTGCGAGTGAGGAAAAAACACACTGAAAAGTCTCGTGTTAGTATGTGGGGATAGTCATTGATTCTTGAAGCGGTCAGGCGTTACAATCATGGTTGGAAACAAATTATTTTGGAATCAGACTCTTCTCAAGCTTTATAAGCCTTCTTACCTGTGATGGTAATGACAATCGAAAGCTAACTATAGTAGCTAAGATTCGAGTTTTTCTTCAAAAGGATTGGACTATCCAATTAAATGGGATCCCGAGGAAGTGTAATTTATGTGCGGATTGGATTGCGAAAAAGGCTTTAGATGATCCTGAGGGTCTTACCTTAATCTCATCTCCGCTCAATGAGCTTATCATCCTCTAGCTGCTGACATTCTGGATCTTGGACACGTTGTTGGCTTCTCCAGGAGGCTATTTTTTTAGTTTTTTTGTGTCTCTTTCTATTTGTAATTTTGTTCTTTCCTATTTTTCATTTTTTTCCTGTTTGTGGGACATTGCCCCTTCTGGTTACCAAAAAAAAAATTGCCCGCTCCATGATGCTCCAGATTCATGAATAATTGTTTCCTAGATAGAACATATTCTGTTTTTTAACTATACTTTCATATATAATAACCTCATCAAACTCAAATTGGAGTAAAGAAATGCAAATGTAAATACCAACGAAGGGAAAAAAAATCAAATCTCTTTATTTAAAAATAATAATAATAACATGATTTAAATGACATTTGTTCGACGATAAAACAATACTTTTGTTTCGTGACAAAAAGATACACTTTTTTAAATCAAATTTTTTATTTATAAAATTAATTAATTCAAAATTAATTCCAACACAAATCACTGAATATTAATGTTCAACCTCAGTCAAATCATTAGGCCTAGTACCACTTATTACAAAAAATAGGGAGAGCTAAAAACAATAAACGTCCAACAAGAGGCTACTTAGGAAAATATACATGAGAAGTGAATCCACTCATGTATTATTCTTTCCTTATTTTTTATTTTAATATTTGTTTCTCTCATTTTATTGTCACCGTTACTTTTTTTATGAATGATTATGATCCTCGTTATATGAAATTACGCATGAAATCATCCATTCTCGTATCTGTGCCTGGTGCGGCAATCTAATTTTATATGAAAAACAATATTTTATTTTAAAATATATGTGAAAAATAAAAAAGGGTGATCATATCTAAATCAAACAACTAGAAAGTGATGTATGGTATATAAGCACCCTTAAATGATTAAATCTTAATAAAAAAGAAACGGACAAGAGAGCATCAACTCATGCATGCATCTACAAGACATCTATATGTTGAATTGAGATAATGAGATCAAAATTTGGTATATACAATATAGTAAGTTTGATTTTAAAATTTGAGGTTGAATGTGACATGCGGTGTATCATTCCATCTCGGTTATTTTAAAATGTTAAATGTATGCATTATCATCAATCCATATGTTTTTTTCACACTATCAAAATCAAATATTTTAAAAGTGAACATTTTTATGTTGTTGAAAGTATGCATTATCATCAATCATCGTTGCAGCACAATATAATTTTTAAAGGAAACTTTATCAAATGGATATTCGGGACTACAACTTTCTCCTTTTTTTTCTTTTACACTAATTATAATTACTTTTTTGAGACAAATATTTTCATAAGTTTTAATTTTTTGAATTTACTATAAAATTAAGTGGAACAAGTCAATAATTAAAATTTTATGTAGCTCCCAAAATATGCCATCATTGCCTTTGGAGTACAATTTCCTCTGACTTGAAAGAAGCTACAATGGGACAAGGTCGGTAAACATCTCTCTCTAGTCTCCACATCATACCATGTGTGTGCGTCATTTTTTTATATAAAAAAATAAAATTATGTCTTATACTTGTTTATATAAAATTTAAAAGTAAGAAATAAAATTACTTTTTACATACATATAAAAGTAAGTAAAATCTATATTTTATTTTTCTTTTTATATAATCTCACACATCTATTTATATATATTATATGAGAAAAGTATCTCTCCATTCACTCGAGATAAAGTTATCTCCAATGAGCTCAAAACGACGTTGTTTTTGGGTTATAAGATTAAAAAATTATAATGATAAAGACTAATATAACCCTGCAATATATTAGAATTATAAAAAATATATTGATTTCCGTCCCAAATAGTTTTGAGTTCACCGGAGATAACCTTATCTCTAGTGACTTAGAGATCCTTTACCCCTATATATATATATATATATATATGGTTTTAATGTTTCTAAAGCGAATGTAGATAAGTTATCTACATTCATTCTCAAAACGACGTCGTTTTGCATTGAAAAATTACAAAATTATAATGAAAAAGACTATTATAACCCTGAAATAAATTATAATTACAAAAATATCTTGATTTCCGTCCAAAACGACGTCATTTTGGACTCAATGTAACTTCTGTGAGAAACATCAAACTAAAAAATAAAACACCAATCCAAACACACTTTTTCGAAAGCCTCAATCGGTCAGCTAAAAAATTTCCCGTGGAATGTAAGGGTGCAATAAAAAGAACACACTTCCAAGTGTTCCAACGGCTCATTAGTCTGGCAGTATACTCTTTCTTTTTTTCCGGTAAGCTAGTTGCAGTAAACTTATTTTACAGATAAGTTGAACATTTTATTAATTTTAGGCAGTCTTTAGTGCCTTTTGTTAAAAAAAAAAAGTTTATTTATATCAGTAATATTGGTGTTGAGATGTGTAGTCCCACATTGGTTGTATGGGCAACTAATGTGGCTTTCATAAGGCATTGAACACTCCCACCCTTTGAGCTAACTTTTGGGGTGGTGTATCTCAACATTCTTTGACAATTGGTGGGTTAATTTTATAAGCTAATTTTATATTTTTCTGGAAATGATCCCGTTTACAATTTTTTTTTTACAAATTACATTAAGTATGATCGGTCATATACTCTTGATTGAAGTATGACCAATCATAATTAATATAGTTCGTAAGAATTTGTAAATAAAAAGTTTATAAATATAATTTTCCCCTCCTCCTATTTCTAAAATTAATTTTATGGTTATTTATCAGTTCCTTGTATTATTATAAAGGAGTTTTTTATTTTATTTTGTTGTAACTATACTTTTTCAAAATTATGGTTATTATTTAATTATATATAAATAAAAAAATTCCAATAATTTTCACTTTGCAGTTATAATATTCAAAGAATATTCAATTTTTAATTTTTTTTTTACAAAACTTTACAATTATTAGTGTGTTGAGTAATGCCAATCAATTTGCATTAATTCTTGTTAAGATACAAATGATAAAATAGCGTCTAAAGTAAATTATAGCTATAAACTGAAAAGTTTAAAAGTAATTGAAGATAATTGTAGTTGAGATTTAAATTTTTTTAACACCTTGTCTTCTTCATGTTTATCTTTTAATATTTATATCATTAATGAGAATGTGTTAATTTATAGTTTTATTTTAGGGTTTTATAATTCTCCTTTATCATGAGAATTATAATTTTTCTACACACCATTCGATTTCCGTGCTGACATGGGTCCTACATATAATTTTTTCTAACACATGGGTCCCACATATTTTTTATCTCTACAACATAAGATTTCAATTCTCCTTTAAGATTATAAAACCCTTTATTTATATGAGAAATATTTACATTTTCGTTCTTTTATAATTTTTCTTAACATCATTAAATGGGTAGTTAATAATGGCATGAGGTCAAATGACAAATTATCAACTTTAATTTTAGACTATCTCCAAAAAAAAAAACTTTAATTTTAGACTTCAGCAAATTATTTATTCAAATTTTAACTTAGCAAATTACTATTGATTATTTAATAATTCACTTTTTTTATCATTCTCTTACAATTATTAACACAAAACATACTATTTTGCATATGTTTATTTCTATGTACTTCATAACATTGAAAAGTAAGGTCGTATGAAAACTTTATATAATTTTAGAAAAAAATTGTGAAAATTGAGAATTGTTGCACTCTTGAATTTCAAATTAATAAATTGTAGAAATTGAAAATTCAATGGGTGATTTATAAAAAAATTTAAAGTTAAAGTCGGTAATTTACAATTTGGTATAATGGTAACTTAAGGAAAAACAAAAAACAAAAATTAAACACTGCAATAAGGAAACTCCTACATGACAATGGATCCCTCATTAATACTTACTTTTAAATAAAAATACAAATTTAAGAACTAATAATGTCAATTAAAATACTAGCAGAATGATGTGCTAATTAGAATACAAGTAAATTAAATAAAATATGATTTTTATACATAAATATAAAAATATCATCTCATTATTTAATAATTTTGATAGTCTCACCAATTGAATAAAATATCATCATCAATTCAAATAATAGTGTCAATGCAACTCAATAATTAGCATTATTATCTCTACCAAAAAAATTTAACATTATTGTAATATTAATTAATCGATAGGACAATACAACCCCAAAGTCAAACACGTTAAGGCAGGTTGATTATCGTGTTGCTCTGAACTTGGCAAGAATGACATGAAAGTTTTTTTTTTTTTTAATTACTGAAATTAGGAAAGCTATCCGTGTTAATTTTTGTTTCCATATTTAAATGAAGAGATTCATTCATTTTGTGATTAGACTTTAAAAATAATATAACTTAAACTTAATTTTTGGGATGATAGGAATCTAATCACATATCACAAATAATATAAGGGGGCATTTGGTACAAGGTATTTTTCATAATTTTTGGGAAACTGAATTTTTCCAAGATTTTAATTTTTAGATATTATCGTAAACTGAATATTTTTACCATATTTCTGAAATTTGAGATTCCCGGATAAATTTTTTTCTCCTCAACGAAACGCCCCATAAAAAAACAAACAGTTTAAAGTGGATTATACCCTTTGGTTTGGATAGAGTTTGGTCATAGGTCTGTAGTAGTAGTTGTTATATTCATCAACCATATGAAATACTAAAAATGAAGTAGAATTAGTTTCGTTAGCAATCAAACATAATCATAAAAAATACTTGTACGCAAGAACATAACCCGGCCAGTGTTGCATATATTAAGATTTAAAGATGGGTTTATCATCTATCATTTTACATGATAACAAAATTTTTCCTACACTCATAACATTTGGTGGGGCCCGCAGCAAAAAAAATTTCGACACGCAAAACGAATCTCTATAACATAACACAATCACTTTTTTTACAACATAACTCTTATAAAATCCTTTAAAAATACATACAATACAACATAATAAGGTTGAAAATTGTTAGTAGTGTGTAAGAAAAAAAAAAAAACGGAGGGAGGGAAAGGTGGGAAGTGAACTGTGTTCATGTCATCTCCAACAACAGTTGGTAACATAGTATTACATGAAAATCGAATCAGATTTTATAAAGTTTTGTAGCGAGATCCTAAGACCAAAGAGCGGGAATAACGCTCTCTTCGTTTGAAAAAAAACACACAGAGACACACACTGCCACATTATAATTATTACCACCAAATCTCCGCAAAGTAAACAACACACAACTCAACACGACAGCTCCAGCAAAAAGATAAAACTAGCATTGAACTTTTTTAATGTTTTTTTCTCTCTCCCCTCACATGGCCCTACGTTACCCTCTCTCTCTCTCTCTCATTCTCTCTCATAATTTCATTTTTTGTTTTTTTGTTTTTTGTTTTGTTTTTTGGTCCCAAAGAAACGTGTTGGATAATATTTCTGAATCTTCGCATGATGTTTCTTCAGCTCTGAAATTCCACTTACATTCCTCTCTGATCTTCGGAGCTTGTCTCTTCTCGGCCTCATTCTATTTTCCACCCACTGGGAAGGTACTAATATTTTTCAATTGGGTACTCATCACGCTTCTTTTTAAGCAATCTTGTGAGTGAAAACTGAACTGGGTCACTCTCTCTCTCTCTGTTCATATTTTTGCAGATATTTTGATACCCATAGGATACGCCTCTTCATTAACCCCTCAATTCCCTGTGTTGAATTCAATGGCGTCAAATAGGGGAGTCCTTGGTAGGTACCTATCTGTCAGAGGAGTAGTTGGAATTTTGAGTCTAAAGTAATAGCCACTAGACCTTTCATTTTTTCAATGCCTCTTAACAATCCCTCATTTTTTTATTTTTTTTATTTTTGGTGTTGTGTGATCAGTGACAGTGATCCCTTTCAAGCTTCAATTCAAAGCACCACCCTTTTTTGGAAATGTTAATAATGGAGGTAGATGGGTTGTGATAGGAAGTGAATTATAAGCAAAGCTTATAACCATTAACCAACCACCTTCTGTTTTATTTAAAATTTGATTCTGGTTTCAGTCTGATATTTTTTTCCTTTTTTTTTTCTTTTCCTGTGGGGGGTTTTTGCTTGCAGATTTTGCCAGCTATCTTATTAGTGTTCATACCAATCGAGTCTTGATTGCGGTGTAGATTCCCAGATCAAGTTCTGAGTTTATAATAATGTTGTAGGTAAAGTCATTGTGAGGGAATAGAGGAGGTGCTGCTTTCGCCTGTGTTGTATTTGTAGATGGACCGAAGGAGTTGGCTATGGCGCAGGAAGTCATCTGAGAAAAGTCCAGGTGAAACGGAAAGTTCTGGGTCAATATCATCTCTTTCAGAAAGATTCTCTGATGATCAGGTAGGAAATGGTGGAGGCATAACATTGTTTAAATTAACTATGTTTTATCCCTGGATAGCTCTTATAATTGGTGTAATAGATTATCAGGGTTGTGGCCATTTTCTGAATTGAAAATCATGATCTTTGTTGAAGGAGATGAGTAAGATAGAGGGAGGGATGTGGCTTCAAGACTAAAAAAAAAAAAAAAACCACTCCCCGTTAAACCCGACTAGCGAGTGTGGGGTGGAGTAAATCCTTGTACGCAGTCTTATCCTTGCATAATTGCAAAGAGGAGAGGTTACCATGTTACTGACATTGCAAATGCTTAGTTGAGTACTTGAGTCAATAGTACAACAGACTGGAATAATAACTCTCATTGTTTTTCATAGTGTAACTTGAGATAGTTTGTAATGTCTAGGCAAGAAGAAAACAATGGTTATTGCTTGGTCTGTAGGTTTCAGGTGGACTTGTTCCTTTTCAAAGCATACAGTATTTCATCATTAATTCAGTTCTATTTAAATGTGAGATGTCTGCATGTTCCAGTAATTGTAAAGTTGGAAAAATAATTTGATGAATCTGATTTTTTCCCTCCATGTTGTAAAGGTATATCCAACCCAAGCTACTCTATCACCAGAAGTCACGTCTAAGGCTGCACCAAATGAAGAAGTTGGTACACCCAAAGAAAATGAAGAAGTTACTGACGTGAAGACTCTTACAGACAAATTAGCAGCTGCTCTGCGAAATATTAGTGCCAAAGAAGACCTCGTAAAGCAGCATTCCAAAGTTGCTGAAGAAGCTGTTACAGGTATTTACTGTTTGGCCCTTTTCATGTATGTCACTGGAAGTAGTGCTACCTCAAGTATATGTTATCACAAAGAAATGTGAGATGTGTTCAAGTCATAACTTGAAAACCCCAAAATGCTGATACTTTTAGGAGATCACAAAGGGAAATTCATGGGGAAGAGATTCTTGATTTTTTTAAATAATGATTTGGGTACTTTTTCTGGACCATATATTAAAATCATTGATTCTTCATGTTGTACACTTATTACGTCTCTTAAAGATTTTTTCATCAACGTACATCTTTTATATCAATAGTCTTTCCCTGGTTTGGCAAAAGAGTTATCAAATGAAAGATGAATATCTAATATTAAAGCTAAACTTGTCTAAACTTGTCTAATAGTAAGATGTGCTTTATCTGCTTGTCCATGGAGACATGACTATCATAATCTTCTGCTTTAATGGGCAATTGGGAAGTACATCCAAAATTCTTTGAAAATATATGTGTTTTGCCAGAAAAACCTACGTTAGTTAATTGACTAGAAGTATTTTATATTGGCTTTTCATTTTATTTAAGGCTGGGAGAGGGCTGAAAACGAAGTTTTGTCTTTAAAACAACAACTTGATGCTGCAAGGCAGAAGAACTCAATTCTTGAAGATCGAGTTAGTCATCTTGATGGGGCACTAAAAGAGTGTATGAGGCAACTTCGACAAGCTAGAGAAGCACAAGAGCAAAAGATCCATGAAGCTATTGCGAATAATTCTCATGACTGGGAATCCAAAAGATCTGAGCTTGAGGGGAAAGTTGCTGAGCTTGAGGCTCAACTTCAAACAGCTAAAGCAGATGCTGCAGCATCAATTCATACTGATCTTCACCAGAGACTTGAGGCTGTGGAGAAAGAAAATTCAGGTCTTAAACTTGAGCTACAATCTCGACTCGAGGAACTAGAATTCAGGATCGTTGAGAGGGATTTGAGTACCCAAGCTGCTGAAACAGCAAGCAAGCAACATTTGGAGAGTGTCAAGAAGGTTGCTAAGCTTGAAGCTGAATGCCGTAGACTGAAATCCATGACTCGTAAAACATTTTCCGTTAATGATCACAGGTCTTTGACTGCATCTTCAGTTTATGTTGAGTCCTTCACAGATAGCATGTCAGATAACGGAGAGAGGCTAATGTCATTTGAAAGTGATATGCGTAAATTAGATGGCTGGGAGATGAATGAATGTGAGCCAAGCCGTTCTGATTCATGGTCATCTGCTTTAGTTACAGAACTTGATCAATTTAAGAATGAAAAGGCTATTGAGAAAAATCATATGGTCCCTTCAACTGAGATCAATCTCATGGATGACTTCCTTGAGATGGAAAAGCTTGCTGCATTAGCAGATACAGAAAGTGGAAGCAATTTTGTTGGGGCAGGAGTAGCATCAGATCAATCTAAAGTTGGTCAGGGTACAATGAAAGCTGAAGTGGAAGCTATGATTCAAAAGAATGCTGAATTGGAAAATAAGCTAGAGAAAATGAAGGCAGATAAACTTGAGGTTGAGATGGGTTTAACTGGGTGCCAAATGCAGCTTGAGGCATCAAAGACTCGGATAAGGGAAGCAGAGTTGAAGGTAGCAGAGCTTCAAACTAAGTTAACACTTGCAAACAAATCAAATCAAGAAGCACATGAAGAACTAAAATCAACCAAAACAAAGGTGGAGATAGCTGAGTCAAAGCTCAAACTTTCTCAAACCGAGGTAGAAGAACTGATCTCAAAAATCCGTTTATTGGAGGAAGAGATTCAGAAGGAGCGAGCTTTGTCTGCTGAGAATTTGATCAAGTGCGGGAAGTTGGAGGATGAGCTTTCGAGAATGAAGCATGAAGCTCAAGTTAAGCAAGAAACCGAGATATTGCATAAAGAAGGTGTTAATCACGATTTGAAATTAAAACAGGTCAGTTTGCTAACACGTATTAGGAACTCTTTGTATTTTAAGCCCTCTTTAGTGATTTTGTATTGTAGAAACATGCTAGCTAACCTTCTGGTAATTTATTTTTTTTATGATGAAAATTGTCCAGTGCAATATGCATAAACACGATTCTTTTAATATATATTTTTTTTGTTTGGTGGAACAATTTCCATGTGTGTGTATAGTGAAACCTTATAATCATGGTCTAGCAACAAATCTTTTAGTTGAGTCCAAACTAATATATACTAGCATGACTTGTTGATCATACTTTACCTGTTTAAATAGAGATAATGATACTAGCATGTTTCTCACATATCTGCCCATTTTAACCAAGGCTTTGCAAGTCCATTTCCTTCGTGTTGAAGTTTATATATCAAGTATAAATGTAATTATATATTATATTTGTGAGCATTTGAAGCTAGATATTTGTTGGAAATGCAATTAATGCCTAAATCTACTCACCCCACTAGTTTGAAATAAAGGTGATGTTGATGTTATTGTTGCATTTGATGCCTAAATAGCTAAATACCAGTTATAGTTGTTGATTAAATGTCTTGCATGAACCTTTTTGTTCTTGTCTTCTAATATAAAGAGCTTGGCATCTTCTATTGCAGGAGAAGGAACTTGCATTGGCGGCTAGTAGATTTGCTGAGTGTCAGAAAACCATTGCATCTCTTGGACAGCAATTAAAGTCCCTTGCAACCTTTGAAGACTTCCTACTTGATCCTATGGAGGAGTTAACTTGTGAAGTGACACAAGGTCCCCAAAACATTGGTGAAAAATTACATCATAGTGATTTGAGTTTGCCCAAAAGAGAATCTGAGTCACCCATTTCGTTAAACTCATCTATTATCCATGAGAAAAAACGTAATGGCTTTGGTAAGTTCATCCCTAGAAGCAAGAGTGTAAGCAGGAAAGGAAGTCACTGAAAATTATGTGAAATGGAAGTGGATAAAAGATAAGGCTGTGTTGTAAATTTGGTTTTGTTCATTCTTATCTCCTGGATTCAACCTGTATGAATCCAAAGTTATGTATTTACATAAATAGAACTGCTTGAAGAAGATGTGTAAAATTGTTCAAAGCAAAAATAGTAATACATAAAGTCCAAATTTTGATACGTTTACTTCTGTCTCTTGCTATTCAACAATAAGACAATTGCTATCCTATAATCAAGGGGAAATTATTTGTACCTTTTTAGGATAAATTACAACTTTCAACGCCAGTACTCATCTCCTAGATCACTTTATGTTAATCAGTTAT
This sequence comes from Gastrolobium villosum, assembly GCA_032173675.1. Taxonomy (NCBI): domain Eukaryota; kingdom Viridiplantae; phylum Streptophyta; class Magnoliopsida; order Fabales; family Fabaceae; genus Gastrolobium; species Gastrolobium villosum. Next base: position 344,601 of record JAVKPL010014527.1, read on the forward strand.
GAAAAAAAAAAAACCAAAATAAATAAATAAATAAAACTTGTGGTGTAAGGAGCAAAATTAAAAAAAAAAAAATGGGGTGAGTTAGCTGGTAAAAAAAAAAACAAATAGTTTATCCTTTATAACATAGAATTAATCAACTCACATTCACTTGGGAACTATTTGTATTTTTTTTTTTTTTTTGGTGAAAGAACTATTTGTATTTAATTGTTAGTGCATTGTGGAAAGGAAAACTTGAAAATAATAGTGGTAAGGAGTTTGGATGAGGTCATAAATTTAAACTTCAGTTTTATTATTGAATAAAAAAAGGGTTTATCATTTATAATTTAATATTACCAGAAATTTTTTTCTACATTCACAACATTTTGTGGGGCTCACAGCAAAAAGCTTTATTATTGAATAAAAAAAGGATTTATCATCTATAATTTAATATTACCAGAAATTTTTTTCTACGTTCACAACATTTTGTGGGGCTCGCAGCAAAAAAAAAAACTCTGGCACGCAAACGAATCTCTATAACATAACACAAATACTTTTCCTACAATATAACTCTTATAAAACCCATAAAAAAAAAACATAAAAAACAGAAGGAAATAAAGAGCGGTAAATCACAAACACAAGCCAAACCATGATGCTGGATGCTACTAGCTCCTACTCCTAGTCGTTCCCCACACACGTGAGTGATGAGCTGCTTATCACTAAAACTAGCTGTGTGTATCATGTTGGACAGAACATGCACGAGCCCGATGGACCACTATATAGGGACTCAGCAACTTGGGTCACTCTTATTGAGAATTTAAATTACGAGTCAATGTTTTTCACATTGAAAATAAATTGACTAAAGTTATGACAATATAAATGAAAAGATTTGTATACATAAATCTATGCTATGCTATATTAGGCTCTTTTTTTTTTTTTTGTATATTGGGTTCATATTTATTAAAGCGAAGGATCCTTCCAATTGTTGGTTGCCGCTGGATGCATAGAGGCATTTGATAGAGAAAAAATATTTTTATTTTTTAGGAATATGTTAAAAAAATGATTTTATCAGGAATATTACTAAAAAGATATTTGATAAGTAAATAAATATTAGGAATGTTGGCTCAAAATTCTTGATTTTTATATTTGGTTGATTGTCAATTATTGATGGGATTATGGGGTAATTTTACAAAACTAAAACTTATCCACTATTTTGGTTAAAAACTTTTCCAAGTTGCATTGGATGATTAATGGCTCAAAAACTTTTCCTACTATAAATTTTGGGAGTTAGTTTTCTCATTTTACACTCACAATATATGAATGAAATCCACATAAAGGTGAGAAGATAAAAAAGTCAAGATGAGACTCATGTATTGTTAGTGTAGAATGAGATAATTTTCTCAGGTAAAATGAGAAAATTATTTCCCATAAATTTTATGGCTGCAATATCATAATACCTCTGTGCTGCTTCCTCTTCGGTTGCGGTTCCCCGGCGAGAAGCTACTGTCTTATCCAAGTATTCGATTTTGTGAACCAATGACTCATAGCTAGGGCTAAATTGTCCGAAAAAATTTCACAAATATTTCAACCGGTGAGAATCCGAAAATACCTTCCACCAGTGATATTTTTAAATAGGATTTTGCTTCATAAACTACAAAAAGTTGGATAAATAAGATTTCTAATATCAATTTATGTGATTTTAAAATTTATCCCTCTATCAAAACACCATCAGTTTTTTTCTCAATTAGTTTTTGACATAAATATGTACTAGAAAAGTAGTAAAAATAAATAAATATAATAATAAAGAGCAATTATTTTGTCACGCATTTTAAGATGCATCGTAGTTGTCAAGTTTTTAGGGTTGTTAAAATATTGTGTATCTGCAAATCAACTGTGATCAACTGACAATTGGAGTAGTATGTGCAGCAATTTTCTCAAACGAAAGAAACATTATTTAACTATCAACTATCCCACTCACAATCAACTGAGGTTCTATGGTGTAGTGGTTAGCACTCTGGACTTTGAATCCAGCGACCTGGGTTCGACTCCCGGTAGGACCTCTTATAAATTTATTTTTTGCAAAAACAGATATTGGCTTCTCGCTTAACTTTCCATCAAATGAATAAGTAGTCTTAACAAACAAAAAGAGAAACTGACAAAAACAAAGGAATAAAAGGACACAACATGGTTCTACATTTGCTTGAAAAGACATGCTCCTGCTAGGGTATAGTGTATGCTTCCATCTTCCTTCTGATATATCCATGTCTGTTTAATCTTTTCTTAGCATATCATAAAAAATCTCTGGCTTTCTGTATTCTGACAAGCAGATGGCCTGAGATCATAACAGCACCAGAGGATGTTAGTACTTAAAAGTTCACAAAATAGAACAGTATAAAGCTGCGTTTTTTTTTAGCTTGAATCATCTTTAACAAGTTATACTTAGTACCATTTTTTTTATAGTATTTTTTACTATCAACTTTGTTTTCCTCACACAAAATCAAATTAACGGTTACAAAATAACATCAAGTGAGAACTATTGATTTGCTTTTAATACAACGATAACAAAATTGGTAATAAGAGACTATAAGAAAAAATAATAGTAACTATAATCATCCCCTCTCTCTCTCTCTATATATATATATATATATAGGGAATTATCCGTTTATAAATTTTTTTTACAAATTATACTAAGTATGACCGGTTATATACTTTTGATTGAAGTATGACATGTTATACTTAGTGTAGTTTGTAAATAAAAAATTTGTAAATATAACCTTTCCCTATATATATATATATACATAAATATGGGTTCGTCGTTTCTCCTGTTGCTGCTGATGAGAAAAGTTGCAACAAATTATTAACACTAGGATACGGGGTCGTATCCTGCCTAAAAAAAAATACATCAGGATCCGGACGTGTATCCTGACAAAAACAAGTGTTACTGCATTTTTTCCCATCTGCAGTGACAGAAGAAGTATATAACCCTCTATATATATATATATATATATAATTTGTCACATATGCTACGTAGTAGTAGATACACTTCTAGTTATAAAGCAAGTAATTATTTAATAACCTGCATTGCAAATGCCAAGTGGATCAGTGTTGCTTCAGCCCAAGGCCTTCCTATAAACTGAAGACCAATAGGCAATCCCAATTTATCGTATCCAACCTGTGATGAAGGATGATAAAGCTATCATTGAATCCGAGTTCTTAAAAAATAACTATAAGGATGAAACTAACATTTATGTAGTAACTATGTAAAAAGGAAAATATAACATAATCATACCGCAACAGTCACAGCAGGAAGTCCAAGGAAGTTTCCTGATATGGAATACCGAACAAGTGCAGCTGAAAAGGTGGCAAAAGGGATCAGATTTTGATAAACATTCGGGTATTTATGCTACCAACATCTTCAAAAGTAACATGAAGAGTATTACTTCAGTGTCACTATACAAATATGAATTTCATGTATACCTCCGTTGATATAGTCAAGTTCACCAGTCTTAAGTGCATCATCTTGAATCGGGTATGCAGTTACACTGTTATAAACATTAGGCATATGTTACCTAAGAGAAAATTGCTACAAGGTATTCTGTTAAAGTTTGAGAAAATGGGACAAACCCTATTGTTGGTGACACAATGACATCTGCTTCAGCAAATATTTTCTTGTGAAATTGCAACTGGCGATTCCTGTTCATAATTTAACAAACTTGCATCAGTTTAAAGTTCTACAATATGATTATAGTGCTTAATATGTTGCTTCATTTTATTGAGTTTTGTTGAGATATATAGTCACACATTGGTTGTATGTGCAACTAATGTGGCCTTTATAAGGCCTTGGGCACTCCCACCCTTTGAGCTAGCTTTTGGGGTGGTGTATCCCAAGGTTTTTTACATGGTATCAGAGCCTCACCGTCCCCTACTTTCTCTCGTGGACTCTCTTAGCACAGGTAGGTTGGGCCTGTTGCATCATCCACTCTTCAAGCCCAATGGACTCTCGTGTGAGGGGGCGTGTTGAGATATATAGTCCCACATTGGTTGTATGTGCAATTAATGTGGCCTTTATAAGGCCTTGGGCACTCCCACCCTTTGAACTAGTTTTTGGGTGGTGTATCCCAAAGTTCTTTACAAGTTTTAACTTTCATTACCTGTATTTCTCAGCCTAATTTTTCATGTTACTAATAAAGAAAACTAGGTCATAATTTACCTAATTTTCTGAGCTTTAATATACTCCTTGCTGCTGAAAGAACCATAGATGTTAAGTGCTACCCTTGCATCATATCCTAATTCTGCAAAATGTCTTTGGTAATAATTTTGTAATGTCAGCAATCATAGAAGGCAATGAGGAAGAAAGTCAAGAGTTTAAGATGACATACTTTTCTCCAAAAGAATCAAGCGCAGTGGAACACTCTGATCCAATTGTTACATAATGTGCCAGGCGCATCATTTCTATTTCTGGTAGAGTGACTTCTATGGTCTTGTATGTTTAAAATAAAGTTGGCAGGTTCGTAAGTAATCACACTATGCTGTTTCTCAATGAAGGGCTAAGTAATTGTATTAAAAGCTCTTGGGGATTTTCCGTTTTTAAAAATTGTTGCTTCTTCCAAATTCAGATCAAATATTCAAACCGCCTAATATTTGTTAAGCATGATGATAATAAAGTCAACATTTCAAAGCTTTTGTTTTTATGGTTAAATTTTGCAGTACCTTCCAACCATAATGATCCTGAAGTTTGCTCAAAGCATTGGAGCAGCATATTCTTACATCATCACTGGAATCATCAAACCACTAATGGATTGAATTAGTGGTTAAAGGACATAAAAATGATGTTAGAACAACCTACTTTTTCAATTTGTGGGAATGAATAATTAATATATTCAAGGCAGGGAAAAGTGTTTCTAACCTTCCCATATTTTGCCAATTTGATGTCAGTTATGGACCTTGTCAAAGGCAGCAGTGGAAGATTTATCTTGGTCTAAGGTATTACACAAAATATTTTCAGAAGTTTGAAGAGATTAGGAGGAGGTTAAATTCAGACCAGTTTGTTAAACTTGGTGTAAATGTAATCACAATCATCAGCAATGTTATATTTGAAACATTGAAACAAGTCAACTATGAAATTAATCAGTGATTAAAATCCTTTAGAATTTGAAAAAGTAAGTTCTTACAAGTATACTAGAGGGCTTATGGGATGGAATTTCGCCACTGATAGCTGCATAACTATAAATAGTGAAATATTAGAAGGTGTAAAACTTATATTAAAACTTCCTTGAAGAAAAAATATCATAGAAAAAAGGTACTAACGCGATCAATGCATCCTCAACAGTTCCTGCTAGTATTCCAACCATCCCAACTGTCCAGTTCAGAGGAAGAACTCTGAATGTAGCAGAAGATCATTATTCTCAATCATTACAATCCTCCTAGTATATTTAATCATGACAAAACATAATTGAATACCAACCCAGAATGAGGTACACGATCAAAAGTTGGCTTCAAACCAACCACACCACAAAGAGCTGCAGGCATCCTCACAGAGCCTGAAATGGCATGCAAATAAAATATTAATTCACCAGCTTTTGTTTTCTCTATGTAAATTGTAGAATGAAATTTCATTCACCTACTGATATAGACTTATCTAGTAATTTCACATCACTTTGGCTTAAACATAAATATGTGTAATGTTTATAAGTGTGATGCACTTATAGTTGGCCCATCGTACATGGTCCAACCATTGATCCAAGAAACTCGTAGTCAACTAGAATTGTGGCCCAATAAGTACGGCCCAATTGTTGAAAAAGACAATGATTTGAAATATAACAAATTAAATCGAATCCAAGTCCCAGTAAAGCAGCAAATGTGATTGTGATTTGTTTGGGAAGAAAAGGAAAGCAACATATTTGGCGTGATTTGAGATTAAAGATTTGAGATGTATTTTGAATTTTTTATTTATTTTTAGATGTTAATTACTGTTATATTAATTTTAGGATGTTTTATTATTTTAGAATTTTAGATTTAGAATTTTGAATCAATCTGTAATTAGTCTATAAAAGGTGCTTATGACCTTTTTATGCGCTTTTCTATTCGCTTTCGGCATCATAACGAATGATAAGTTCATTGACCTTTCATATGCAACTATAAATAAAAAATACCTCCCCCATCAACACCAAGGGCAATAGGGCACAACCCTGCAGACACCACAGCAGCAGATCCACTAGAAGAACCTCCTGCAATCTTATTGATACCGTATGGGTTTCTAGTAGCCCTACGAAAGTAAATTCATTAAGGTATATAGTTCAGAAGACACCAAAGAAGTGACATAATATGAATATAATTTGTATAACACATGGTTTCATACCCGTAATGTGGATTGATACCACTAGTTCCAGCCCCAAGTTCATGCATATTAGTCTTCCCAACAAGTATGGCACCACATAACCTTAGACGCTTAACGCAGCAAGAATCATCTATACAAGGTCTTTGTTTGTGCAGCCACTTTGTACCTCCTAGAGGACACCATTTTTAGATGCTTACGTGAATAATGAAATAAGCAGCTAAAACATTTGAAATTTGAAAACACTGACACGTTAGTGAAAAGAATAACACATTGCCACTACCTGTAGTCGGATATGGCAAACAATCTATTTCATCCTTGATAGCAACAGGAACTCCGTCTAGCACAGAGATAGGTTCCCCTACAAAAGCAAAATGGTTTAAATCAAATTGAATTGGTTTAAATGGTTCGGTTCGGTTCAAAACTAGTTCGGTTCGGAAGTGGTTCGGTTCAGTTCGAAACGGTTCGGTTTGAAACCGGTTCGGGTCGACCCTATTTTGAAAATTAAAAAAAATTAAAATTTAAAAAATAAAGTTATAAAAATCAATTTGGCTCGTTTTGAAAACGGTTCAGTTCGGTTCGGAAACGGTTCGGTTCTCAAACTGGTTCTAAAATCCTGTTCGTTTATGAACTGGTTTGTAAAAATAGGTTATTTTAAGGACGGTTCAGTTCGGTTCAGTTTTTGGTTATTTTGCACAACTCTAATGTAGTACACATCAACATCAACATAAGTATATGATTGAGAAGAAATCTTGAAGATGCACAAGCAATCAAAGCCACAAAATTATTACTAACACCCTGCAAAGAATGATATTGCAATTTCTGTATTACTTTCATTGGTAAATTATTCCTTTCTAGAGCTCCAAGTTTAGAAAATAGTATTCCTCAAACTTACACAATGAGCACTTATAAGTCAAAACTTTTGAGTAGTTTAAAAAGACAAGTTGCGTACATCTTAATTTTGGATTCTAATAGCAAATGAAAACTATTCACATGTGAGTTTCAATAACACTATTAGATGGTATCATCTGAAGATCCAAGGGTTTAGTCTTATCATTTTGAGTTGACACTTGAATTGCTATAAAGCACCTTTCTGATACCGAAGAGTTGATTCATTTGCTTGTCTTAGTATATCATCAGCATTGTAGTTAATAAAGAATCCCATTTGGAGTGGAAGCTTTGATGATTCACCAACAGCAGCTATAAATCGCTCTGCAACCTATGAAAATCAAGAAGAAAGCTAATGAACGGAAAAGTACATCAGAATTAATAGCAACTAGAAATATGAAGGGCTTGTGGCTGTAACAATCACACAGATATCAAAGATCAAGATGACCTTGTAAAAGCAAGTTTTTTAATGTAAAATTTTGAAGAATAAAACTTTATGCAAGCTAGATTTGATGAATTAACACAATAGGATGAGGACATGTTAAAATAATATCTAAGAGATGAAATACCATGCGTGGTGTTATATCTCCTGAGTTGTAGGATCTGGAATAGTCCATTATTGTCCAGCGACAGAAAGAAGAATTTGTTCCATTAAGTGCTTTTTCTGAAGATGTAGGTAAGCAATCTATTGCAAGTTGAACTTGCTCTGGTGGAGTTAAAGCAGAATCTAAGCATTTAACTTCTTGTTCTTTGTGGTCTACAAGTATAAACTGAAATCAGCGATCCACTTTGTATTAAGGATATTCTGAATTATGAGCAAAAATTTTCAACGTATGGACAATAAGCTATTTTAGTTTATAAAAGATAAATACACATCCAACACAAAATGATCAGAATAACATCCATGTCCATAATATCATGTAACAAATCTCTCACTTTTGTACATCATCTGGTGGAAAAAACCTAGTGAAAAACAACAAACCTTCAAAATGATGTAAGGGAACATAGAGGGGTGACTCTTCTAACTCTGCATTTGTAACAAGCTGCAAGAAAAAAAAATAAAAATACTGAGAATTGGGAAAAGATAAATGCTGCTTAAAGTTATATCCGCATGGCCAGTCTCTCAAGCATGAACTTAAAGTAGTAGAAATATATGAAAGTGTTATTATTCATGAAAATGGAAAGCAATGGACTATGAACCAAGAGCATATATACCTTATGGATAAGATTGTTTCCCTTCAATATATACAATAGCAAAGCTCCAAATATTGGAGACTCCAAGAACCAAGTGAAAATCTTGACCAAGATTCCAGTCATGCGAGGAGCTATAATTGAAATTTTAATGATAATTAACCATTAAGACTTCCAAATAAAAGATTCTGACACAAATATTGAATTCTAAACTTGACAAATCAATTCAAAACTGCAGACAACATATTCATTGTGTCTGCATCCTGCCAGAGAGTTGTAAAAATATTACAATCAACAAAGTGAACCATATGAAGCTTTCCATTAAAAAAAATAAATCATAACAAGAAAATGGGAACAATTCCATGTCATACCAAAATAAGGATAAATAGAACAAGCAGCAAGAAATGGTAATAAATGACATTATGAACCTTTCACATTGGCTTGTAGATAGAATTCACTGCTATCTGGGCCTAAATTGACATCTTCAACGGGCTTGTAAACCATACCCTTACTTTTGAACAAACCCATTTAATCTAAAAAAGTTGCTCTTTGGAAGATGAACAGCAAAATGGAGAGAGCATGGGGTTATCAACAAAATACATTACATATTATAGAAGTTGTAGGCGGAGACTGCAAGAGGAACAAAACTGTAATTGTCATGTCATGTTGATGGATAGGGTCTGGTAAGACAACTAGAAAACAAGTCATTTTCATTAACAGGTCATGAGAGAAAAACAAAGAACTCAAACATAATATTCCTCTTGCTATTCCTTATCACGCTTATATAGTCAGATTCTAGAATGGTTTTTTTTATTTCTTTTGACAGTGTAGCTTTGGCTGCATGCAGAAAATGTCTCCAATTCATTAGCATACTACTACTGGCTCTTTCTAGTGTCTTCAGTTATAAGGTTCTTCTTGTTTCTAATTTTTTTTTATTTTATTGTTTCTTGTCGTTGCAGAATTACTGTAGTTTACTTTATTATATTAATTGTTTGTATGTGCCATGTGGTGGACCAATGGAAAAAGGTTGTTGAATATGATGGTTTGTTTTTATTTTTGCAATTCTTCTGAGCCAGCCATAACAGGAAACAATTCTTGGTTTGGTGGAATTGCATTAAACAACATTGATGAAATCATGGGGGCTATAGTTTCCTGCGGAGTGAGTGGTTACTACTTACTATAGGTTTATTATTGTACATTTTTAACATTCTAGTTGATATTATATTGCAATGGACAAGTAGCTAGTGCAACTTAATTAAGAGGACAGTGAGTTGTGACCTACATAGCACGGACACCTCCTTGGATGAAAATTTGCGTGACGGACACGCTTCGACACGCTCGGACACCATCCGACACGTGGTCAACATTTGAGGATACGCGGTCAACTCTCCGACATGTTCCGACACGTTTTTTGGGCATGCGGTCAACTTTTTCCGACACGCGGTCCATGCTTGGACACGCTCGGACATTTTTTTTTTTAATCTTAATTTTATTTTGTTAACTAAATATAAAAGAAATAATTTATAAATTAATTTTTTTCTGTTATAAAGTTTGACATGAAAAAGTAACAAAATATGAAAAATTATTTATATTTATATTTATGTTATGAAATTTAAATATTTGATTGGTTATATACTTACTATGGACTCTTATATGTATTAAATATAAATTATATTATTTATATTAAAATTTTTATTTAATATCAAAACGTATACCAACGTGTCCAAATATGACATTTTTTAAAATTAACGTGTCCGCGTGTCGTGTCTCGTGTCAGTGTCCGTGCATCGTAGGTTGTGACGCTCTTCCTTACACTGCAGACCTTTTTTTTTTATGGGTAATAGTTTTCTTATGTAGTAGAAAATAAGAGTTATATTCTAAAAAAAGTAAAGTGAGACCCATATTGAATTTGTGTGTGTAGGAGATAGATTATATTTTATGCAACATAAGAATAATAAATTTTTTTTATTTTGTATAAGTTGACTAAATCAATAACAAATATATTATCAACTTTACATTAAATACTCACATGAATTTTGTATTATGTAATAATATATTTATTGTTAATTGATTTAGTTTCAATCTTAGCTAAATACTTTCTACGCAAAGCTTTCAGAGGTTAACTGTAATAAAGTATATCCGTAGATAATAAATTCGGCCATTTAATATCTGCCATAATATTCGTGCAAAAGTTTTAACGTAGCACTTGAAAAGTACCAATGGAATACTTTTCTCATATACTATATCCCTAAAATAGGCTCTTTGACTAAATAGCTCCGTGAGCTTAAATGTATCAATTTGATAAATGATTGAGATATATTATCATTTGTGTCTTCAAGTTTTGCGGGGGCGGAGCGGGTTTGAATCCCGCATCGTCTTTCCTGCATAACTAGAGTCTTTTTCTTTTCTTTTTCTCTCCGATGAGTGTTGCATTCCTGTTGGGAACTCACATGATGTGTCAAGTGCATAATCCAACTTTTCACTCATTTCTTGTATTCGATCATTCATTAAAATATTAAACATTACTATTAATTATTAAATAGATTTTATAATTATCATGTTATAGAGATAAAAAACATGTGGGACCCATGTGTTAGAAAAAAATTATATGTATGACTCATGTTAGCACGGAAATCGAAGAAATTGTAGAAAAATTATAATTATTATGTTAAATGAAAATTATAAAACCTTTATTAAATATTATGTAATATTTCTACATACTTATCAGGTGACCGAAAGAGTGTATTCTCCGGTTACTAAGGGATTGATCAGCGTGCAACATTTTATTTATGTTTAAAAAAATTGATGACAGACCCCACAATTCTTTGGGTCACCTACGGAAGTTTAACTTCTTCAGTGACATAAGAAGTTTAAATCTCTGTTATTATTACACATGTTTATGTTATGATAAAAAAGAATTAATTTAAAAAAATTACGACAATAATTCACTTAACTCATTAATTTAAAAGAAACTCTAAATATTAATCAACATATTTTTATTGCGACAAAATTATTATTATGTAGTAAAAATAGTAATTATAAAATTACTGCAAAATTACTATTTAGATGTATAGTAAATATTCCCCATTTATTACTATTTTCACTATAACAAAATTATTCCTCGTTTATTATAATTTTTACTATAACAAAATTAGAAATAGTGATATTTTTACCGCAACTTCACTCTTTGAATTTTTAATGTTTGGTGGTTAATGAATAGTGTTGAGTATTATAATGAATGAACGAGGAATGAGTGAAAGGCTGAGATTGTGTCCCAAGGGTCGTGACACTAACATGCAAAAAAATGTCTGAGTTCAGGGCGGTGCGGGACTCAACCCCCGTTGTACTAAATGACTTCCATCGATAAACATCGAGAATCGAATACCAGATAGAAAAATTAAAGGGGTAAAAATTCATGTTTGGTGAAAGAGCCCATTAAAATATTGAGAGGTAACAATATGGGTTTGGCTCGGTAGGTCAACTCACCAAAACGGGGGCGAGTTAGGTTAAGGTTTTCAACCTGTCCGCCTAAAAGTAGGTCAAAACGGGTTCAACCAGGGGCGGGGCGAGTTGACTCGCCAGGTCATAAATAATAAATTGCTTTTACAATTAAGTAATATTTTATTTGTCACTAAACTTTTGTTATATTCAATTTTTTTTATCTTAGTACTTCCTAGAAAAAATAAAGTTTTTTTTTTATTTATGACAAATGTTATCTATATATGGAGATAAATGAGTTCTTAAATAATATTTAAATGAATATTAGTTTACATTTAAGAAGAGTGTGAAGTAAAATTAAAATTCATAAAATTTATTTTTAATTGGTGGGTTGACCTGTCAACCCACCATAAAATGAAGTGGATTTATTTTTTCAACCCATAATCAATGGCGGGGCTACCCATCTCGTCCCATTTTTGGCGTATTGATAACGAACCAATCCATATTGTCACTCTAAAAATATTCCCCGTCACTTCACGTGATGAAGAGGGAAAAATTTAATATACTCCCGGACTTTGTGGTCCCTCCAGTAAGAATTTGACACTTGTATTAAATTTTTATTTTTTTTATTTTTTCTCTTCTTTCTCCTCAACTTTTTCTTTCTTTCTCTCCTCCGTCCCACCAAATCAAAAGTGCTTCGGGAGCACTAAATTCCTACTCGATGAAGAGGGCGAGGGATTAGGGCGAAGGATTATTTTTTAAATTCTTATGAATCTTTAATTATAAGTGCTAATTTTATTTTTGAGTTATATAAACAGTAATTGTCTCCTTGTAATTTTGTACAACTCTTTACTTGTGAAAGATATTTGTATTTTTTGTTATATAAATAGTCATGAATAATACACGTTGTAATTTTGTCCCCTTATAAAAATTTTCAACTCTCGCCAATATCTTGCCTTGACAAGGCATGGTGTGTGCCGGACTTAGATTGAATCACGTTGTTTGGATGAGTAACTGTTATTTGGATGGGCTGTTTTTTTTATTTTTTCTAAAAAAATTACTTAAAAATAAAAAATCCTTTTGAGAAATTTTAGATGGTAGGATAACAACTTTTAAATAAAAATCAGAATTCAAAAGAAAAGTTAAAATGTTGCTTTTTTTTAGCCAAGGGTTAGTTACTTTTGAAAAGATAAAAACTAAAAAATTATACAACTTTTTAAAAAATACAATTTTAGCTCTTATCTCTCTTTATACCATCATCATTGTGTTTTTTAGCTAAAAATCTTCCAACAACCTATCACTATCACATTACAATCAAACATCTCCCTGTTCTTGGTTTACATTCTTATGAACTCTGTATCTTTTATAGAGATTTTTTTCCCCTGAAACTTTCATCTATAAAATCACGTATTTGTGATAAAGAGCGAAATTTTTTGAGTTCTCATGGCAGCCGAGTCATCTCATGGAAAATAATGGAGAGAAATTTAAAAATAAAAATAAAAATAAAAATCCAATCACCATAAACTCTACGCAATAGTGGCATTAAAACATTATTACTGTTTCCATATGTAAATGACTGCACTATCTTGTATAATAGAAATAGACCAAAATCATGGTTCTACTAATAGGAATATTGCATTACATATTAATGTTTGTGGATCAGAGTGGTCTCAAATCACATTATCCAAATTTTACATTTGCATAAACCCTAGAATAGATATTATGTTTTAAAAAAAATTCACATGTTGTTTTTAGTAATTTTGTGTATAAAAAGTTTGTTTTTTTTTAACATACAAAACACTTTTTTATATTAAAATTGTTTTTAGATTATACATCCAAATGCAAAACAACTTTATCTTTTAAAAAAAGTTCTTTAAAAAAATGCATAACTTTTTTTTTTCAAAAGCCTATCCAATATAGAAAAAGTTGCATGATATGGTATGGTGATAAATGCTCGATCCAACACTTATATCGAAGTTGAGGTCATGGGTTCATTTTCCTAGGATAACACTTTCATGCAATATTATTAAACTCAATCCAGTCATTGATTCAGTCGAGGTATTGGTTCACTAGTTCAATCAATGAGTTATTAGTTGAACCGCATGACCGATAAATATATGCAATTCTATAATTTATATTAAAAAAATTATAAACGTACTCAAATACCTATAAAAAATGATATCAACTTTAAATATTCTAATATAAAAAGGTAATAAATCACACAATATTATCCAAAGAACAAAGAAACACACAATACTTGACTTGTCTTCAAACATTTAACATTTACCACAAGTGAAATGCAGATTCATTAATTTATCCTGTTAATTATAATTTTATCTTATTTTATAAACTTCTTAAATTAAAAAAAAAACCTAAAACAATCTTCTTATATTTATAAGCATTTTATTGATTTTTTTTATGAACCGAGCCGGGTAATCGGTTAAACCAACCGGGTTATTGATTTTCATCAAAACCAGCCGAATTTCACCAAAATCGGCTAGATTTCACCTGTTTGTACATGTTCCATTGCTCGGCTGATCCACTATTTAACCCAGACCAATTATGTGACCGATTTACCGGTTCCTGGATCGATCCGACCGGATCGTTTGGGTTTGTGAACACTGCTGCTTTAACGGCTTGTAATTTACAATTTAAAATATTTTTTTAATTTAAATAAGCAATTTTATATTTAATATATAAAAAAATAGCACACTAAAAGTCGGGTTGGGAGAAACTTACTTCCCAACGCATTTAAAAAAAATATAGAAAAATGCAAATTAAAATGAAATTTATTAAAAAAATAAGAAAATGTAGGTATTTTAGAAAATAAAAATAAATAAATATTATTTCTGTAAAAGGCAACTCATATGCTAGAAAGTGGTTTTGGTAAGATTTACACATGCAAGCCTCCAAGTTAGGGGAGAAATTAAACCAGGTCAATATGTATTTGATAATGATTGCAAAGGTGTCCCTTTTTCTGCAGTGGGTACACCGCTTTACTCATGAAAATATCTCAAACAAGTTATATGATATTATGCTTTATTAATTGCCTGTCATGCATGCAATTAATCTGAGTTCCCTCGGACTCAAGCTAGGGGTGTCCTCATCTTTACGTAAATGGGTAACTAACCTTACAACGACCACATGCAGTTGAGAAAAAAATAAAAAGCTTAGAGTAAATTTTCATAAAGTTAACGAAGGGAAAGAAAACTTAGTGATAACTTGTGCTTCATAGATTGGAATTAATCAAATGAAAAGTCCGAGTTACGTATAAGACGCGAAACTTGGACATTTGTTTAGATTAAAACAAAGGGTAAAGTGTGTGTCATATTTTAAAGGATGTAAAATTGTGTCATTTTAATAGAGTTAAAGAGATAGATAAAGGATGAGAGAGTTGATAAAATAAAAATAAAAGTGAGAGACCCACTTTTTTGTGAGAATGAAATGATATAAGTTGTGTTAATTAGAATGATAAACATTTTTCCCTAAAAATCATTTTTCACCATATTATTCGTCCTTTCATTTCCCCCATGTTGTATTGCTTTTTTACTTGTGTGGATGGATTTACTATCCTTCTTAATTAAAATAAGAAGGAAATAAATTGTATTATTATTACGTCTTTCTAGATTGGTAAGCATGTGACTTGTGCCAACTGCATCTTACGCGAAAGTCAGTGTCTATGTGATATGACTCTGACTTTACTACGTGTGTTTCCTCCAGAAGAACCTTTCCATTAAGCCAATGGTACTAGTTCTCCCAATGGTTGAATTCAACAGCAATAATAAGAAAGATTCGTTTCATTTTGAAAAGAAATCCAACTAAACTCGGGTACCTGAAATTCAATGGTATATTTAATATCCGCAATTCCGCGCAGCCTACTGAACAGAAAAAATCCTTTCTTTTTTTAAAACAAAAAAATGATATATTATAGGATTTATCATCTATCATTTAATATGACCACACAAAATTTCTCACACACACAATATTTTATGGGACCCGCAGCAAAAAAAAAAATTCTCCGGCACGTAAAATGAATCTCTATAATATAACACAATCATTTTTCTTCAACATAACTCTTATAAAACCCTATATTATACTAGGAAAATATTATAGTTATTACTATTTTTTCTTCCAACTTTTATTATCATTTTTTTTATTAAATTAAAATTAAATCAATGATTATAAAATAATATTAAGTGAGAGCCATTAATTATATATTACCAACTTTATTATCATAAAATCAAAATTAAATCAATAGTTATAAAATAAATTCAAGTGACGGCCATTAATTTGATTTTGTTTCAACAACAACAAAAATTGATAATAAGAAGTGATAAGAAAAATAATAATAAATATAACCTCCGCATTTGAAAAATTAATAATCTTTTCAGCACGTACGTAAGGTCACATTCAAAGATATGTATTTTTTTCTTTTTCTTTTAATTTCTCCACTTAGTCATGTTTTTAACACAATTGAGTATTCACAACTCACCAGGACAAGTGGTTAAGTTGTAGTTCAAAAGTACGTTTTTTAACAACACTTTAAAGGAATAATATCTGTCATTTTAAAGATATAAGCTTATATCATTTTAGATCCTAACTATTGATTTCTGTCCATCAGCGGTTATAATTTATTGGATCAAATTATTAATTAATTAATAATAAATTTGGCCCATTAAATTTGACCCAATAAATTATAATCGTGATGAACAGAAATCAACGATTAAGATTTAAAATGATATAAGCTTATATACTTATAGATATTTCTCCCTTAGTTTAAATAATCTTAAATACTATTTACCAAAAAAAAAATCTTAAATACTTTTGTTCTACAGAAAAAAAAAATGCCATCGTTATATATTTACCAGTTACATCAAATTAATCTTTTAATAATATTAATACCACCAATTAAAGTTGGGAAAACATTTTCTAGGGGAATTGTTTTCTCTTATTTATGATCATTTAATTTTCATGCAATATTTTCTTTTTCTTTTTTTTTTATTTTATAATAGATGTGGACTCCATAAAAAAAAATGTGTCTGTTATATTGTAAGGATCAATTTAATTCATTGTCATTTCAAACATCATCTGATGTTAATGACAAAACGTCACATTCACACACACACACACATATATATATATATATATATATATATATATATATATATATATATATATATATATATAAAAAAGATGAATTTGATATATTTAATAAGGGAAAACTTTTATACTACATGTAATAACTTTCTTTTCTATATACCTTTCGATAATTGTGCCACATTTTTTTTTTCTTTTATTTTTACTTCTCAAATGGTGGAACCCACAAATTTATTTCTATGACATGAGATAACTTATCTCCTTTAACATGAAATTAATAAAACTCATTTAATAGTTAACATAAGATGAATGTAATATCATATATATATATATATATTTTTGGTGAAATATCATATATTTTTAAAGGACCAAAAATAGACATTTTTACTCTTGAAATTAATTACATCTGTGCTTAAAACAAAATTCCGAGAAGATAAATTGGTAAAAATAAAACTTATAATTAAGCCGCTCATGACGATTATAAGGAAACTAATAAACATGCATTCATTAATAGTTTGAGAGATGATAATGGGGCTCCATATTCTCAGATATCTGTTTCTAGAAAAGCCCAATGCAACAATATTAGCAAAATCCATAACAAATACTGATAACCATGGGTGTGAATTGAAATTGAACAACACAAATATTTCCAATTTTTTGATTAATAATCGATGCACTGGATCTTGTATTTTAGAGTTGAATCATGATACCCATCTTATACCCTCCGTGATTCAAGGAACAAAGCCATGGCTGATAAACTCCGTAGTCTCTCTCTACAGAAAAATGTTAGCCATGCTATATGCATGAATCTGAATGAGCTATGATCCCGAAAGGACACTGGATAAGGTACTTTGTAGCGATGACACTGAATCAATAGCAGATTTTGTAAGCCAGCTGATCCCAACTTTAAGCCTATGTTCATCTGTCGGTAACCTGATCAAATAAGCTATCTTCCTCGCTGCAAAAATAGAAAAGTTCAAACCTGTTTTTCTTCTTTTCTTTTTCTTTTAATATAGGTAACGAAGAGGAGCCCAAGAGACCAACTTACCAGTATGACCAATAGGACCTTCTAAGGTTAGCCCCTCAACAAAACTGGGAGAAATGGCAGCATCATTTCTTCCTAGGGTCATCATCTCACCTAGATTCTGAAACCTGGCAGCCAGATTAGGACGAAACATGGTGTTAGGAGCGTGTAGATTACAGAATAATTAAACAGTTTTATTTACAAATAATAATCTTCTCAATGAAATAATACCTAAATGGCAAAAGCGGACGCCCATTGATTGCAGCCCACAGATTCCAACCAGTAAAGTCAGCTTGCTGAAATGCAACCTGCAAGGTAAAGGAAAAAAGTCAGCAAACAAAGAAGATAATATCCTCAAAATTTATATATACGTCGTAGTACCATCGCATAGGATATCTATCAAGCAAGAGTTACACCTGTGCAGTGGCTGGAAGGATCCTTCCATTTGAATCCCTTAATGCAGAAGAGTCACCAAGAGCAAATATCCGTGGGTGACCCTTAACACGAAGAGTTTCATCTGTTTCAGCTTGTCCCCGGGCATTAAGTGGAATTACAAATGGTGCATCAGAAGGTTCCAGCTGAGGAAGAGGAGGTTTGGATCCAACAGTCCACAGTACCAGATCTGCTTCAATGATTGTACTTTGCACTCCCCTTTCAGCAGGTTGCAGCTCCAATATATATTTCTCAAAATCATGTACTACAATGCCATTTTCATCTACCCCTGTCAGGGTATCTGAAGACTCCAATTCACTGACCCTCCGAATACAGCGGACAAAATAGCCCAATAAAAGTTCGACCTTCCTGGATGAAAGAACCTATCATCCATAACATAATGCTTCCTTTCAGAAACCATAAGAATACTTGCAATAACATTGTTAATGGAATTTGAGGACTTAAATTGAATGGTGTGTGAACACTACAACTGCCATAGTTGAGTAGTTGTGTGCTGGAGAAGCTTTAAGATTGAAAGCAGGACTTCAAGTAAATGGTTTAAGAAATATTCCAATTTTCAATTTCATTGTGTAGCATTCAATTCTGGCTAATGCTCATATGGTTTCAAAGGTTTAAATTATTCAGAAATCTATTTAAAATGGGTGTTAAGTGATAGTAGAGTGTAAGAACCCGCACCGTTAATTAAGGAAATTAATTAAATAAATACGAGAATTAGGAAATAATTCCATAATTGACCCTAAAAATTATTATGAGACTTTAACAATTAGAGTGAATAATAATGCTGAAAGTCGCTTTTCTGACAAAAAATGCAGATACCAGTTCTGCTACTCGGTATAAATGCGTACCGACGAAGTATCCCGGAAAATTATAATAAGTGCATGAATATTCCTACAATATTATATAGGACTAGTAAAACAAGTTTCAGGTCAAAATGATGAGAACTGATGCATAACTGATATGGAAAAGCGCGTACCGGAAAGGTGTTGCGAAAAATAAAATAAAAATATGATAATCTTAGAAAAATGAGTAGGTTCAGAATCCTAAGTTTGGGATTAAATTGATAAGCGTAGCAATTAGCGCTAATACAGTGCGATTAAAACTTAAGTAGCTATATATAGCAAAGTGGCACAAAACCCTAGGCCATATTGTGCCTTCTACGTAGGAATTTCTAGAGCTTAAGAGTCAGCCACCTTGCTACCTCTTCTTCCCCTCCATTGAAGCTCCAAGAGAGCATTTTTCCTCCTACTTCCTTCATCAAACCTCCTTGGGTGTGTGAGACAAAGCATTGGGAGTGGGTGGGAGACCTTGTTTCTGAACTTTGGGTCTCTGTTTTGTTGAGCTTTGGGGCTGAGTTCATAAACCTTGTTGTAAGAGCCATTATCATGGCATTTTGAGGTCCAAGGACCTTTGTGAAGAAAGAACCCATCCTTGTGTGCCATTTTCGTGCACCTTCAAAGTCAGAATCTTTGGAGCTGATTGTGAGCTCCAAGAGCAGCCTATGTTCTGTTTTAAGTCTTGGGGTAAGTTGTCTAACCTTGATCATGAGTTTTAATGCTTAAAAAGGAAGTCTTGTCATGTTTAATGAGTTAAATGGGTAACCAACCTGGACATGAACCAAAAAATGAATAAAGATGCATGCTTGGACAATGGAATGAGTTAAAAACCCAACCTTGGAAGTGATACTTCGCAAAATGCAGAAACTGCATTCTGTCGCGAAATATCCAGATAAGGATATCCGGATATTGATATCCGAATATGCCCCCGCGACAAATATCCGGATATTCTGGGTTTTCGAAGAACAGTAGCTGCACTGTTCATACAGAAGGCTTATTAGGGTTTGTAGACCCTAGATTGAGGAAGTGAGACTTCTGTAATAATCAAGATAAGTCAGAATCAAGTAATTAAGGGCTCAAGGCTTTGTGGGAAGCCAGAAGCCTAAAGACGTAAAACGTAAAAGAAAACGTAGTCTTTATGTTTATGCTTATGAGCTATGGTTATTGATATGATTGCTGGTCCCAAAACAGATTGTGATTCTGCTGTGTTTGGGCTTTGGGCTTTGAGCTTTGATTGGACTCTTGGCATGGGATTGTTAGCTTGCAAGGTAAGCTTTTGTGTCCTCGGCTTTGCCATTGTTGGTTCCACCATGTCCCATGGGGGGGATAGTTTATATGCATGATGTGGTTTTCATGTATTGTTTATTGAAATGCTATGGAGCTGTTAAGTGCAATGTCTTATAATATGTATGTGGTGTTACGCCTAGACAGGAGACCAAGGGGTGGTCCTGTAGGCAGGTACAACAAGGGCTGGTACTGTGTTGGTAATAGACGTATTCCTGCACTTCTCTGATCAGTAGAATAGTTATAACACACATGACATGATTATCTGCTGCATTGCACTGATTTTGGAACTTATATTGTGTAACTGTTTTAGAACTTATATTGCACATGTAAGTGAGCTTGGGGTGGAAGATCCTTGAGGACCCCTTGTCTTACTGAGATTTCTTTTTAGATATCTCACCCCACGTTTGGGGCACTATTTCAGGTTCAGGTAATGCTGGGGTTGATACCTCAGGCGGCAGAAGGCCGAAGTTTAGTTGACTGATGCTTGCTGATTATGCTGTTATGTTAGATGCTGGATCATGCCTGTTGCTATTATGCTTTTAACTTCATGTTATGGTTATTGTGTTGTAGAGACTCTGTTGGCTATGTTGCCTTATTTGGTGAGCATGGGGATTGTCCATGCCACATTGGCTTGACTTTATGTTTTTAGACTTAAGTTGTAATAATGTATCAGGATATTGTCCGGACTACGTGTTGTAGATCCGTGACTTAGATACTCACTGTTATTTATATATTGAGGTATTTCAGTTAGTTGTCTTGCAATTTGCATACAGGCGATGTTTTTATGAAAATGATTAAGTAATCAACTTGGCTAAGTATAATGACGTCATAATTGAATGAAAGAAAAAGATATTCCACATTTTAATTAAGCGTGGCTTAATACGATGACATGTTAACAAACCGGATATATACGGGGCGTTACATAGAGAATAGGAGTTACTGAGAATTTCAAATTACTTAGAATTTCTTTCTTCAGAATATTTTAGGGAAAAATTAGGTTAAATTACAATGTAGGTCCCTATACTTTTTGCAAAAATTCATATAGGTCTGTATAGTTTAAAATTTGTGATTGAGTACCTATAATTAAGAAAAATAATTGGATCCCCATAGTGCTAAACAGTATGATAGAATTGGGGACCAATTAAAAAAATTAAAAACTATAAAGACCCAATCACAAATTTCAAATTACAGGGATCTATTTGAATTCTTACAAATCAAGTCCTTCTAAGACGATCAAACATGTTTTCTTACTCATCACCTATCTTATCAAGAAATTATTTTGAATCTTAACAATCTAAGTCCAACTAGAAATAGAAGCAACAAAACCTTAGTCCAGCTGACAGAAGGATAGAACTTTAAAATTCGACAAACATAATATAAGCAAGAATCATCTTGCCTTATACATAATCTTGGTTGCATTAAAGCAAGGATCATCTAGCCTTTGTATATAATAGGGTTACATTTCTTCAACCCAAACAATGAACAATCACATTTCAATCTAAGCATTTATATTTAAAGTCACTAGACAATTTAAATTTTATTTAACATCTCCAAAAATGGTTATACATAAAGCTCTAAACATCTGACTTCCCTCCATTACATTTTTTTCACATGAAATAGTATAGAATAAAATTTTAAAGAGCGGTATATCTCACTGCCTTTCACTAGAAGGAATACAAAGTCAACATCTCAGTGGACCATCACCTAATTGCATATGCCTTTCCAAGTTGTACCCAACAGATATTCAAGTTCCAATAAGCATATAATTTAAACTCTAAACAACTTACTTTTAGTGCAGCTTCCCTATTGCCAGGTGGGGCATTTGGGCAAATTGTTGTTCCAACATTAATTGCTCTCACAATCCCTCTATTCTGTAATCGCTCTGCTACTGTTGCAGCTAACTCAACTCCGGAGTAACCACACCCAACAACGGCAACACTAATCTGGAAGTCCTTACCAAAGGTCTTTCTCTCTAATGTTGTTAACTTATTGTTAACTTTCTGCCACAATAAACCAGAATGTAAAATCAATGAAGTATAAAATTTGCAAGATAAAGATTGAACTACTAGTCCCAATATATTTGATAATCGATTGACCCTATCATGCACTCACACGTGCATCCTCTAGTGTTGAGAAAGGAATTGCAAATGCAGCCGCTCCTGGTACAACATCCAGTTTAGCTTCAGCTCCCAATGCAAGAACCAGCCTGGCTGTCCAGCGCAAAGAAATAAAAAAAGTTCAAATCAATGGACACAATGTAATTCCAAGTAAAATAACACTACCAATGTACTTCTTTTGACAATAAATGATTTCATTTT
Organism: Gastrolobium villosum; assembly: GCA_032173675.1. Classification (NCBI taxonomy): domain Eukaryota; kingdom Viridiplantae; phylum Streptophyta; class Magnoliopsida; order Fabales; family Fabaceae; genus Gastrolobium; species Gastrolobium villosum. The sequence goes on from JAVKPL010014527.1 coordinate 367,440, forward strand.
CCTTTTAAAGATGATTTAGGCACACAAAGGAACATTTCAGTATACTAAATATTATGATCCTGCACAATACATCCTAATTAGCATTACAAGCATAAACTTGAGCATGGTCACAAGAAAATAACAGATATAATACATGAGTAGCAGGCCACCCATCGTTTACAAATTGAAGAAAATAGGTTAATATGCAGAACAAAAACCAGAGAAAAACACATCATCTTAAGCAGTATATAAAACAAAATTGTTGCCAGGATACACTGAGATACTTAAATAGTGTAGATAATACCAGTCATATTCAATAAGAAGGCCACTTTCAAGATGAACAGTGCCTCCACAACTAGATGCTTTGGATCCATTCATTCCCCAATGATCAGAGGGATGCAAGAACTTTACTCTGTCTTTGAAAAACTGTACACTAGTGTTTGCCAGCAAATCTGAGAAACGAGGAGCTATTTCCCATTCATCCACTTCTGTATGTCACAATGTAATTCTGCTGAATCATCTTTGAAATAAAGAAGAAAACTGCACTAGTTGCTTAGGTATAATGCTGCAAACCTCCAGTGAGAAGCTCATACAACATTGGCTTGAAAACAAAACGATCAGACTGGTCAACAAGAGCAATCTGTTCCATATCCAATAAAGAAATTTTTGTTATTAAAACATCTCCAAATAAACAAAATGTACAGAAAACAATTAAGTCACAGGACAAGGATATCAGACATCATAATGATAGTTGTATAAACACTTTGCAAGAAGAACAAAATAATTTCCAATCAGAACAGCCATTTACAAATGTTAAGGTACTGCTGTAATTCCTTTTCTCTTTAAATCCATTAGTGAATGTACTTAGACATCCTTCATCAAAGAAAAGGCTCCGAAACTCCTTCTACCGTGGCTTTTGCATCAACTTCCATTGAATTGAAAGGACATAATTTGGGGTTATCCTGAGCTAAGAAATGTAAAGGCAAGCACTATAACTTAGCGGCTTTAGGCTAAGAAATACTATAACTGAACATAAGGGAGGCAACTTTAGCAAGTGTAAGACAAGAAATGAGTAGTTAATAAGTCAAAATACCAGTGATTTATAGTGGACATAAAGCTGAACATGAGGGAGGTAAATTTAGAAAGTGTAAGACAAGAAATGAGTAGTTAATAAGTCAAAATAACAGTGATTTATAGTGGACTTATCTTTTAGTGTTATCGTTGGTTCACGAAAATTAGAAGCATGGTTTATGTTATAATTGTAGTAAGTTGGTGGGAAACGATAAACAGAGAAATGTAAGGAAAAACTGCAGCAGGGATATTGTTAAGGGTGGCTACATGGATGACTAGACAATTATCACAGATAGAACTGCATGGTGACATGAATCCAAGCATCAATTAGTAGAGTAAAGGATTAATTTTCAACAAGAAATCTTAATTTTATTATGTTATCGTCCTTGACATGTAAACATAATGCAAAAAGGCTCCATTCATTCAAATGTGGGAAATGCATTTGGTTAGCACATTGAGTAAGTAACGTCTCATATGAAGGATCAAGCAATCTCTCCAACAAATGACTTGAGCAAGAAACTGTCAAAATGATATGCAAAAGTTGAATAAAAAGAATAAAAGAAAATGGTGATTACATGCGTTTTACGTCCATTGCATTAAAAAATAAATAAATAAACAAGTACAGAGACAAACAATATGAACACAAGCAATCACCAAGACTTTCAATGCCTATCAAACCAAGAGACATTAATGCTCTACGAAACTTGCTATTTGACACGAAAATTGAAATGAAACATCACAACGGAGTTTAATACTGAATGACAACTTACCTGTGGTTTCTTATCGTCAGGCCACTCGAGTGACTCCAACCTTAAAGCAGTATATAAACCACCAAATCCACCGCCTAATATGCAAACCCTAGGCTTCTGCAAGCAAGGAAATAATGTTATTGTTAATTTTATACATGAAATTTCAAACATAAACCGGGAATGCAAGTTTCCCCAGCCAAATCGCACATGAAGGCAATCTCTATACAAATCCGATACCGGAAGAGAAAAAGCAACGTTTAGAAACCTTGTTATCAGGCCACACGAAATTCGCGGGTGCTTTTTCGGTTTCAGATATCTCCGCCGCAACACCTCCATTGCCGCCATTTTTCCCCGAAGCAAAAAACCGCAATTGCAACCGTTTCCGAGGAGAATTTGCGAACAAGGATGAATTGGTTCCCCTGCTTCTCCAACAACTCGGAAATTGCGCGCACCATTGCTTCGCTCCGCCTGAAACCGCCAAAAAAAAATTGCTGATGCGATGGCAGCGAATCAATAGTAAATATTAAATGAGGAAAAACCACCAAGAATTTTCCGTCACTTTTTTCACAGATTCCAAACAAGGAGTGTATGTGAGTCAGATGATAAATAAATATCACAAAAACATGCAGAAGAAGAAGAAGAGAGCATACGGTTAAACGCCACGACGGTGGCGGTGGCTGATGCAGTTAAAGCAATGTGTGACATTCTGGTCTGAGGAAAAAATAAATAAATAAATAAAATACAGATTGAACGAAATTCAAAATTTAGTCACTGTAATTAAATTAGGGTTGATTTTGTCGCCGAAGGAAGCAGAACCAGAGATAGAGCATTAAGGATTTAAACAGTAGAGAATAGAGTAAGCGAAGGTAAGTGTTGGTTGCAACCTATATGGCTCTTCTGCTTCCACGCTTTCTACCCGTTATCAACTGTTGCAACCAAAATATCACTTGGAGAAGTGTTTGCTGATACTTTTAAATCACACAATTTGTATTATTTCACTCTCAATCATGATCTTTATATTTTTTTTATCCATACTCTTTCCTCCTTGGTCTATTTTTTTTCTCTCTGTTAAAGTGATACAATTTTTTCTCCTTTAAAATGATACACATTTTTTCTATATTATTTATATCATTATCAGTTTTTGCATTTAAGAATGGAAAATGTTATATTTATTATTATTTTTTATTATTAAATTGTAATCATTGATTTTCATTAATTTAATAGTTATAATATATTAAAAATTAATAATTAATTAATAAATATGATCTAATAAATTATAACCGTTAGATTGACGAAAATCAACGATTAAAACTTTCAATAAATTATAACCGTTAAATTGACGGAAATCAAAGATTAAAATTTAATAATAATAAAAAAATAGTAAGTATAACTCAAGAATGTATTATTCCCATAACATAACAGACAAATACCCCTTTTTATATACCTTCTTTTTTGGCTTAACGTTTCTCATTTTAGTTAATAAATAGCAAGGCAACACTCAAAAAATAAAAATAAATAATTGGTCAGTTGATGGAGAATGAACAATGGTATAGGCATAGATGAATAATGTTATATGTGTATACCTTTTGTATTTATTTTCACTTCCCAATTATTTTTCTAATTTTTTAGTCACACCATAGCTCGGTATATCACACATTAAGCAAAGAAAAAACAAAAACCAAAACAGGAGGGGAAAAATAAGAGGAAAAGAAAGACTTTTATGGGAGCCCAACAAATATTAAGATATAAGAGTAAATTTCTAGAAATTAGTATATATTTGCTCTACTTAAATTAAAAAGATATGGATTCACATGGAATTAAAATTAAAGAAATCGATAAAGAGGCATGCCCCGGCCTTTTTCAGTCTCCATTGTCCTTTGGAGAAGATTAAAAAACACACTTGTCCAAAATTCAAGAAATACTGTACTTGTTATTCTAGTAAGTTTTACATTTGTCTATCTAATCTCTGGATAAAGTTTTTGGAGTTAGTTCATAAAAACAATCAGAACTTAAAAAGTTAACTTGATGCTCCATTGATGGGAAAAGAGAATGTGGATAGTGAATTGTTAGTGTTGGTGAGCTTAGATTTGTGTCCCTATAAAGAATATTGTCACGGAAATACTCTAAAAGGCGGAAATATTTTTTTTTTTTGTGCTTCGGGACGATCCAATGAATGTCGGTGCTTTCTCTCACATTATTAATTTTTTTTTTCCTTTTTTACCCCTATTATTTTTTTCTTTCCCAATTTTACCCCTCATTTACATTAGGGACCACCTAAAAAATGGTGGTTCCGGTCCATATTAAATACTCTACTAAAAGCAGTGATATGTGTTAAATCACTTTCAAAACTTTTAATGAAGTCATTGCGTGAATATATTTATAAGAGTTATGTAGTAGGAAAAATGATTGTGTTATGTTATTGAGATTTATTTTGCGTATCAGAATTTTTTTTTGCTGCGGACCCAACAAAATATTGTGTGTAGGAAATTTTTTGTAATTATGTTAAATGATAGATGATAAACCCATATATCAAAGATGGCTGAAGAAAGAAAATTGTGTCAACGACACGGTGATTCTATATTTTAACGGAATAATAACTGGTAAATGTTAGGTGCATCTGAAGAAAAATATATATAATGATAAATATTTCCTAATAATAAAAGAATGTGAGCCATGATATTTTCTTAAAGGGTTTTATAAGAATTATGTTATAGGAAAAATGTTTCTGTTATGTTATAGAGATTTGTTTTGCGTGTTGATTTTTTTTTTTTGTTACGGGCCCCACAAAATGTTGTGAGTGTAGAAATTTTTTTCTAATCATGTTAAATTATAGATGATAAACCCTTTGTTAAAATGAAGTAGCATATCACAAAATGTTGGTGAAATAGTCTAGTACGAGTTCCATACTTCTCACTGTGGTAAAATAGAAGACTGATTCTTAAATAAGCCTCTCAATACCGACTATGAATTTGAACCGTAAGGTTGGTCCAAAACAGATAGTGCTATAAGAATCTTCTTTTGATTTAGGTTATCCCATTTGGAGTTGAAATAAAATGAGGTTTTTTAAACTACCAAAAAAAATAAAAATGAGGTTTTTGTTGTGCGATCAGGAAAAATAAATAATTGTACACTACTTTATGTTAAAATTAAAAAAAAAAACAGACAAACTGTTCCTTTTGAGTGTTAAAAATATTTCAACAGAGTAGTTGATGACCAAACATAAGTCACACTCGATCATAATTGTATATGCAATTCTCTCAACCCTATCTATTTAATTTTTATATTTCATTTGTACTGATTTTTAATTTTACAGCACTTTATATTGAATCCAAATAATTAATTCACTCCCTCTTAATTTTTTTATGTATAATGTGTAACACATGATCATTTTTTTCTTTCACGTAGTATCACACTGAGATTAATGTAATTTTTTTCATCACTTTAAAATCAATTTAAGGCCATTTACAAAAATAATAATTACACATTAACGTCATTGTAACTTAATGACATGGGTTTTTAAAATATTTATTATATCGATGACCAATAGGGGTGAAAGTGGGTTGGGTTGGGCCGAGCTTTACCCCGTATAGCCAAAATTTATGTCAAAAAATTTCAATTTGTCCCAGCCCAATAGCATAATATGAGTCTAACTGTTAGCCTGTCTTGGCCCATTTATAAAAAAACAAATGGCTCGGCCCGATCCGTTGGTCTGTTAATTTTTAACTTCCAAGTAGACCATAAATCAACTCCACAAAATACTCAAATTCTATTGTTAAAATAGAATGACAATTTTAACATCCAAGCAGAACCATGAATCACAACAATAACTAAAGAACATATTATGTAAATTAAAATAACTACATGAATACAACACATCATAATGACTACAAGAGTAGCCAAAAATTTATCTTCATCTCTTTCTCTCCTGCAAATACAATTCCAAGGTTACATAAGTTCGCAAATAATTTATAAATGTAGAAAAAAAACAAGAATAAAGAATAGAAACAAAAAAACCAATATTAAGAAACAAAAAAACCTTTTAATTGATTCACATAGGCAATCTCACGCGCTGAGATGTTGGTTCTTCCTACATAAAATAAGGAGTAACTCTAGTATATTATATAAATGAGCCAACCTTGGAGGCTCGTGGGTCAGACTTCATATATAACAATCCGACCCAATTATATAATCAAATATTTACACCAGCCCAAACCCAGTCTGTCAAGTAAAAATGCCGAAACAGACCAGGCCACTAATAGATCTGGCTGAAGGCCCCTGTGAACCGGCCCGGCCAATCACCAATATCCGAATTGGTCCTAGAAAAAGAACTGCAAATGCTTAACGATGGCGTTCAATATCCATCCTTCATGAATGTTCAAACTTCAAACTAATAAAATAAAAGAAACCTTAGAAAAACTAAGTAAAAATACCGGCATATTTTTCACCAAAAAAAAATAAAAAAATACCGGTATATTCTAAACCAAAATAAAAAAATACCGGTATATTCCTTACGAAAAGTGCTATTCAAGAAATTTGGAATCTGGTACATGATAATATCTTTCGTAGATATAAGATAGGAAGTGATCTACGAAGGATCAATACATTTCGTTCTTTAGCTTTGTCCTCATTTTTTATTTTTTTTTGTATCGAAAAGAAAACAGATACTCACATAAGAAAATTGATTTATTGATCTTCATAAACAAAATAATTTAATCAAAATACATGAAAAAAAACAAAAGATCAAAAGATAATTATTCTAAAATACCTAAACTTCATTTTTTGATATATAAATACTTGTTTTTAATTTATGTTCAATTTTATGAATATATTTATTCAAAGAAAAATAAAAAAACATGTTATTACCAATATTACTTAATTCCATTATAACATGTATTAATAATGTAGTTATTTTGAAGGGTAATGTAACAATATTACTTTATATTCAATTTTATGAGAATATGCTGACATTTGAGGTTGTTATTTGGGTCTTCAAATAGTTTGGGAATGTGGTTATATAAAGGCGTGACTTTAAGGTGACTCTACAGTTGTAATTAATTTATTTTCATCCTTTACATAGATTGATTTTACGTATCAAGAAATTATTGGGGAGAAGCTGACAGGTTTATGTCTCTCGTACTTATAGAGAAGCGAATGAGATATCTGATTGGTTAGCTACGCATGGTTTTTCTGCAAACTAGGATATTCAGTTTTTTAACACACCTCCCATAGGTTGCAAAGATAGTTTTCTTCAAGATTACAGAGGAGTAGCTTTTTCTCACCCTGTTCTAACCTAGTTTATTTTTTTCTATATATTACAAAAAAAATAAAAATATCTGCGTACTCATCTATTTTTTAGATATTCTTTTTTTTTTATATTAAAAATAGGAGTAGGATATTGCAAGTTTGCAACAACTAATTTAGGGTTACTATTAATCTTACCATCAATCAATTTCACGGTTACATCAATTATACTAATTCAACAGTTATATTTATTTTCAATGTAAAAAAAATATAAGACATTGAAGATGAGAAATCATAATGAAAATAAATATAACACTTCAACATGATCGATGTAATAAAAAAATTAAAATTGATTGGTAGTAGTAACATTGTGGTCGTTAGATTAGCTTACCACTTAGAAACAATGGGCACTTTCACCAAAAAAAAAAATGAAAAACAATGGGCACACACAAAACATGTCAAATTTACTTTTCTCCGGGAGTGAAAAGGAAGCAGCCCCTATTTTGAATATCCCGTTGAAACAAGGCCTTACGAAATGCGTTGAGGTCACGGTGATCGAACGCAAGAGGGATGGGAGATGGCAGCGGCGCCGGCGCCGGTAGCCGGTGGAACAAGGCGGAGTGGGTGCAGCAGTATGATCTGATAGGGAAGATTGGTGAAGGCACGTACGGCCTCGTCTTCCTCGCAAAGATCAAGTCACAGTCTCCAAGAAAATCCATCGCCATCAAGAAATTCAAGCAGTCTAAGGATGGCGACGGCGTCTCTCCCACCGCCATCCGCGAAATCATGGTATTCTCTTCTTCTTCTTTTCATTTTTCAATGCAATCTTTCCACTGTTGCTTGGTTCTTGTTTACTTTACTCTCTTTTTTTTTTTGTTCTTTTTTTTTGTCTCTTGATGATGCAGTTACTGAGGGAAATAGCGCACGAGAACGTTGTCAAGCTTGTCAATGTTCACATCAATCAAGCCGACATGTCTCTCTATCTCGCCTTTGATTATGCTGAACACGATCTTTATGTCAGTAATACCATTCATTGTATGACTATGACGTGCGTTTTGTAACTTAGGACATTTTAACATTTTGGTTCAGTGTAAAATAAACTGTTGTCTTGAAAATTGCAGGAAATAATTAGACATCATAGGGACAAACTCAACCATTCCATTAATCAATACACTGTTAAATCCTTACTGTGGCAGTTGCTCAATGGACTAAACTATCTGCACAGGTGACAATCCTTTTTTGTGAAGTTGATCACCATTACTCTTCTTTTCTTTCTTTCTTTGTTTTTTTTTTTTTGGCTCTTTTTAAATGGACTTAATATATTGTATTTTCTTGGTAGTAATTGGATGATACATCGAGATTTAAAGCCATCAAATATATTGGTATGATTTTTGATATCTTATCACTGTACTGATAGTTCTTTTATCGCTATATGTAGCCTCTTGTATCTCAATTTTTCAACTTTTGATTAGTGCACTTCTTTAAGTGAATTTTCTTTGACCAGGTTATGGGTGAAGGAGAGGAACATGGAGTTGTTAAAATTGCTGACTTTGGACTTGCAAGGATATATCACGCTCCTTTGAAGCCATTATCTGAAAATGGGGTATGACTGTATGATGAGGAATCATTTTCATTGTTACCCACTTGTATTATATGCATCATTTCATTGGTAGGTTCGATAAATCTTCATTCATATTTTTTTACATAAATATGATATTCTTTGAAATTAAGAAACCAAAGTGTGGGTAAGCATATATTGTAGACAGGAAAAAATTATTTTTAAGGTGCATACCATCTCAGCTTTCTGCTAAAGGAATGATGAGTGTTGTTAATTTCAAGTTGACCTTCTTGAACTACCTAGTCTGCTAGCCTTCTCTAGTCTTTTGATTCCCCACATGTGGGTTGCTTAAACATGGGTTGCCTCTTCTCATCTTTTGCACTCACTTAGCTCTGCACCATAACTACTTTTTAGCTTGTCATCTGTTTTATTGTTTAATTTTGTGAATAAATGAGATGCTAACATGCAGGTTGTTGTAACCATTTGGTACCGTGCACCTGAGTTGCTTCTTGGAGCAAAACATTATACCAGTGCTGTTGGTATCCCTTTATTTTAAGTTTTACTTTCTTTATGTGCTGGATAGTTAAGGCGGTATGTAAAAATTTCATTGTTGATATTTGCCAGTCAAGAATGACACTTCTGTGATGTGGCATAGTTAACTTCAGAGTTACATGTTTCTTGGTTTTGTTGTTATCCCTAGTTTGACTCGAGATAGTTGCTTGAATGAGCTATATTTCACTGAATTGGAGATGTCAAAGTATTGACATAGGATTGAAAATTTTAATTTATTCATGTGCATTTCGGGTGGCTTTCCACTATGGTACATGTAATCCATAATTAAACTTATCAACAGTGTACAATAACTGAATGCGTCTGTAGATTCTAATTATAAAAGTGGGCCAGTCATTTTTCCTTAAATACACATTTAGATATGTGGGCTGTGGGATGCATTTTTGCTGAGTTGTTGACCTTGAAGCCACTATTTCAAGGGGCAGAAGTCAAAGCTACATCAAATCCCTTTCAGGTACTTGATTCAATTGCATATATCTTTCTGACTCTAGTTGAATATTGTTACCATTGGTTTAGTTTTCTTTTGGTTGGTGTTGAATGTCCTTTTATGGATTTTATATGATTGTTATTCCACTTGTGCAGCTCGACCAACTTGACAAGATATTCAAGGTTTTAGGTAATTTATCTGCTTACCGTTTTTCCTTTTCCCTGCTAGGGGACGTTCATTCTATTGATGAATATTCTAGAGCTACATCACAGGACATTGTTACTGTGCCAGGCCATCCCACATTAGAAAAGTGGCCTTGCTTAGCAAATCTTCCATACTGGCAACAAGATGTGCAACATATACAAGGACACAAATAGTAAGATCTTTTGATATTTATTTAGGTGATATGCTGTCTTTATTATTGTGTTTATACAATTATATGTAGGAATGACTTATTCCTTTAGCATCTAGTCCTTTTTTGCTTCCTGCTTTACTTACCCATTCTTCCTTTAAAATTAAATTAATGATTTTTTTCCTTCCAATAAATTGATGAATTTGGTCTTCTGTTGTTTGTGTAAAGTGACAACGCCAGCCTCTATAATGCTGTACACCTACCTCCAAAAGGTCCTGCATATGACCTCTTGTCAAAGATGCTTGAGTAAGTTTTTGCTTCCAAGATTTTGAGATTTTTTTTTCTTTTTGCTATGCCTATGCAGAAATGAAAAATGACGTTTCATTTTTCATTAAGTAATACAAAATTGAACATAGGGTGGAGTGAGATCACTTTTATATACTTGTGATTTATGGTGACAACCCCTCTCCAATAGTGATGGGGTCATTGGGGTGGATAAATGGGTCAGACTTCTTTTCCTTGTCCAGGGGTTAACATGTAAAGAATGGGTTTGTGATTTTTATTACTTTTACTTCTGGCTATATCTTTACCTCCTATTATCCCTGTTATTAACTTCTTGTTGCTTTTATAGTTATGGAACACAAGCTTTTCAGCCGCAATCTACACTAGTCAATCTGTTAAATTAATAATCGAGAAAGACTCTGATGTTGCTACTTTTCTTGTAAATTATTCACCGCATGAGCCATGAAAAGATTCTATCAGGCATTAAAATTCTCGGAATTTGTTGATATTGACAAAGAATTCAAGGGTCATCTCTACTACCCTAAATAAGTAGGAAAAACATATCAATCGCAGCAAGATAAACTCTTGTTCCTCAAGTACACGATGATCATGATTCTTCAATCTAGGAATATTTGGTGGGGTTCCTCTTGCCTAATTTCACTGAAACAAAGAGTCACCTAAACAAAGTTATCAAATGCGGATTGCGGCCTGACGCGGTCAACCTTGAAAAACGCTATAGCGCTATGGTGGGTTGCGGTTGCGGAAATAGTGGAATGGATCAACCGATCAATAGAACCTAGATATACCACACATATACATGCTAAAAAATAAAGACATTCATTCATAATAAATAATTGTTCCAAAACAAACATGAATTCCAAATAGTCATTTATTAAAAGGTTCTAAATATTGTCAATATCCAAAACATAACAATATCCAAAACATATTCCATTCCATTTCCATATTTGAATATCAAAAAGAACTAATCAGAATCTTGAATTCCACAATCTTCGAAGTTTGCTTCAGCCTTACTATCACTAATTCCACCATCCTTAACACACTCATAAGAGGCCCTATAGGGTTAAGACAATAAACGACATCATTCCAAATAGATGTACTGAGTACAATATTAGTTGCCCTTTTCCCCTTAGGGTCTTTGGTAGTCGTAGATTTCGACCATTCGTTAGAAGTGAACATCCTTTGGAGGTTGTTATTTTGCTTATCATACTTGTGGATAGCGCTGCTTTAGCGCACTGTAGCAGAGTTGCATTGCGGTGTAGTGGCTGGCCGAGACCGCCCCACGACGGTCAGGCAAAGTGTAGCGGATGTAGTGGCTCCTATTGCGGCTATTGCGCTGCAGTAGTTTTTGCAAAAGTGTTCTCATCGTAGAACGAAGAGAGCGTGTTGAGCGAAGACGAGATCAGGGCTGTCGATCCTCGATTCTAGAACCTTAAGCTTTCGAGACAAACCCGGCGCCAGACTCGCCATCGTCGTTCCCATTCTCTTCTTCCTCTTCTTGTCCGATCTGTGTTCAAATCTTTGATCTAACTAAGCGTTTTCGGTTCTATCAATTTTGTTCATTAGGGCCGACCCAGTTCAAATACCCACTTCGTGAGTGTCTGGGGAAGGGAATACTCTAGGCAGCCTTTCCCCTGTTTATTGCAGAGAGGCTGATTTGAACCCGCGACCTGACACACCACGGCTTTAACGTGCTTGTTCCGGTTTAACGTGCTTGTTCTGAATATTGGCCTCAGTTTAATTGGGCTGGGTTGTCCACTAAATTTTTGTTGTTGTTGTGAAAAGGCTAGTTGCATTTAACACTTTTTCACTCAATGTGCGTGGTAGGGGTGGCAAAGTGGGTTGGCCCGCCCCACCCCGCCCTGCCTCTTGAATGTGGGTTGAAAATCCCAACCCGCCCCGTTTTATGGTGGGTTGATGGGTCAATCCGCTTAAAAAATAAAAAATAATTAAAAATAAAAAATAATTATATTTATTAATATTATAATATTACTTATTTTCATATCATATTCCCTTTAGTTTTTTTCCAATATTAAGTCTAAATGTATGCTAATATTCAGTCAGACATTCTTTACAAACTTATTTTTATCCCTATACATAGATTTTCTTTGTCATAAATAAAATTTTTCTTCTTTATTTCTTCTAGAGAGTACTAAGATAACAAAAAATTGGATATCACAAAAGCTTAAAAACAAATAAAATACTACCTAATAGTACAAAAATTGGGAATGGGAATGGGCCCCCACGTACAAAAACAAATAAAATACTACCTAAAAGTTGGTTGACCATTTAGGTCTTACAGTGGAATCGACCCCCACGTACTCGGTTGAAATTGGGAATGGGCACAAGGTATCCTGTCATGGGGTTGAAATTTCCATCCAGGGAAGCACTATCATCCAAGATCTGTTCCTATTCGACTTGGGAGGGGCAGATGTGGTGTTGGGGCTGGATTGGCTCAAGGAATTGGGGGAAATAAAGGCAAATTTTAGGGAGTTGACTATCAAGTATGTCTCTCAGGGTCACAAAGCTGTTATTAAAGGAGACCCTACACTCTCTAAAACCATTTCTTCTCTTAAATCAATGGCCATGGCTCTGGAGCACGAGGGTCAAGGTTATTTTGTGCAGTGGGAAGGTTCAGCAGCTTCTCATAACTTTCAGGAAGAGTGGAAGGAGCTGGATGCGTTGCTAGTTGAATTTGGTGACATTTTCGCTGAAGCCAAGGGTTTCCCTCCATAGAGAAGTCAGGATCATGCCATTGTTTTGAAGCCAGGCACACAGATACCCAACATTAGGCCTTACATGTATCCTTTTTATCAAAAATCTGAGATCGAGAAGTTAGTTGCAGAATTATTAAGTGATGGTATGATTAGGCCTAGTGTGAGCCCATATTCAAGCCCTGTTATATTGGTGAAAAAAAAAAGATGGGAGTTGGAGGGTATGTGTTGATTATAGGGCTTTGAACAAGATCACCGTCCCTGATAAGTTCCCCCTACCAGTAGTAGATGAATTACTGGGTGAAGTTGGAGGGTCAAAGGTGTTTAGTAAGTTGGACCTCAAGTCCGGATTTAACCAGATTCGTATGAATGAGGGGGACATCCCTAAAACGGCATTCCGGACTCTTGAGGGGCATTACGAATATTTAGTAATGCCATTTGGCCTTACTAATGCCCCTTCTACGTTCCAAGCCTTTATGAATGATGTGCTGAGACCTCATCTGAGAAAATTTGACCTGGTTTTTTTTTTATGATATATTGGTCTATAGCAAAGGGGCGGCCGAACATGTGGGTCATTTGCGGACAATTTTTGATATTCTGCATACCCATAAACTATTTGCAAATAGGAAGAAATGTGTGTTTGGACAGATGCAGGTGGAGTATTTGGGGCACATTGTTACAGAAGATGGAGTCAAGGCAGATCCGATTAAGATCAAGGCCATGGAAGATTGGCCAGTTCCAAGGAATGTTAAAGTGCTGCGGGGTTTTTTAGGGTTAACGGGCTATTATCGAAAGTTTGTCAAGGATTATGGGAAGATAGCCCGACCATTAACTGACTTGTTAAAGAAGGATGCTTTCAAATGGGGAGAGGAGGCACAGGTTGCGTTTGATCAGTTAAAAAAGTTAATGAGTTTTGTTCCTGTTTTGGCCTTACCGGATTTCTCCAAGACTTTCGTGGTGGTTACTGATACTTCGGGAAAAGGCATAGGTGCTGTGTTAATGCAGGAGGGCAGGCCCTTAGCTTATATTAGTAGAGGATTCTCACAACGGGCCATGGGGAAATCGGTCTATGAAAAGGAATTAATGGACGTGGTTTTTGCAGTCCAGAAATGGAGGCCCTACTTATTGGGGCGACATTTTATAGTTAAAACCGACCAAAAGAGCCTCAAGTTTTTGTTGGAGCAACGGGTTCTTGGTGAGGACTAGCAAAAATGGGTTTCCAAATTGTTGGGATATGACTTTGAGATCCTTTATCAGCCGGGTAGGGGAAATGTTGTTGCAGATGCTTTGTATAGAAATGAAGAGTTTCTTCTTCTCTCCAAGGTGCACCTTCCTCAGTTGGAAGAGATTGATAAGGAGGTGCAGGCTGACAAGCGGCTTCGCGGTATAATTCAGAATTTATTGGAGGATCCAGCTTCTTATCCGGGTTTCCAGTTACACGGGGGACGTCTTTTCTTCAAGGATCGATTAGTATTATCCAAATCTTCTCGTTTCATCTCCTCTATTCTATCCGAGTTCCATGATTCTTGTCTTGGTGGGCATTCTGGGTTTTCCAGAACCTTTAAGAGGATGGTTGGAGTGGTTTTTTGGGAGGGTATGCGTTCGACCGTGCAACAATATGTCTTGGATTGTGCCGTTTGTCAACAAAATAAGATTCAGAATTTGTCCCCTACTGGTTTGCTCCAACCTTTACCAATACCGTCCCAGATTTGGACAGATGTGCCCATGGACTTCATTGGTGGGTTGCCCAAGGCTCAAGGTGTTGATACTATTTTTGTTGTTGTGGACCGGCTCACTAAGTATGCACACTTCATTCCTTTGGCTCATCCTTATTCTGCCAAGGAGGTGGCTGAGTTGTTTGTGAGGGAGGTAGTCCGGTTGCATGGGTTCCCCTCTACCATCGTTTCTGATAGGGACTGGGTATTTCAAAGCCATTTCTGGTCAGAACTATTTAAAAGTGCTGGAACAAAACTTCAGTTCACTACTGCTTACCATCCCCAGTCCAACGGCCAATCGGAGGTAGTGAATAGGAGCCTAGAAACGTATTTACGATGTTTTTGTAGCCCCGAGCCTCGTATTTGGCCTAAGTGGTTGCATTGGGCCGAGTATTGGTACAACACCAGTTATAAGAGTTCCACGGGTATGACCCTATTTAAAGCACTTTATGGAGTGGATCCTCCTAGTCTGTTTCGGGTGGGAAACAATTTCCCCACTGTGGATGCAGTTTCTCATTTGTTGGCGGAGAGGGAACTAATCCTAGCTGGATTAAAAGAGAATTTACACAAAGCTCAGGAACGTATGAAGACTCAGGCTGATAAAAAGAGGAGAGACGTGCAATTTGAGGTGGGAAATTCTGTTTATTTGCGTCTACAGCCGTATAGGTTGAAATCATTGGCATCTAAAATCAATGAGAAATTAAGTCCCCGTTATTATGGTCCATTTGAGGTGCTGGCAAGGGTTGGTGACGCTGCTTATAAGTTGGCTCTTCCACCTTCTAGCAAAATCCACCCAGTTTTTCATGTATCCCTGCTCAAAAAGGCTGTGAGTCCTGTTACTACTGTCCAGCCTCTTCCTTTTGCATTGTCTGAAGGGTGGGAACTAAAGGTTGAGCCCGAACAGGTGCTACAATGGCGCAGGGACCACAAGGGCATACTGCAGGTCCTCATTCAGTGGCACGACCTTCCATCTTTTGAAAATTCTTGGGAAAATTTTACTGCTATGCAAGCACAATTTCCTGATTTCCACCTTGAGGACAAGGTGCTTTTGTTGGGGGGAAGTATTGATAGGGCCCAACTCCACAAAGCCCAATTTGGGAAAGTCTATGTCAGAAAACGTGATAGGAACAAGAGGCCCAATGGCCCTGAACGTATGTGACTCAGCAACGTTTGTGACTCAACAAGTTTGTTAGTGCGTTGGAGAAGTTTGTTACATAAGCATGTGGGTGTGTGAAGGAAGGCACCGTGATGGTCATTCTGATTTGCGCATGCAAAAGGGAGATATCAGGACGTCTCGAAAGTTTCCTGAAACCATTTACATTCTGTCAACTCTTTCTTTATTTAATTCTGCAAGTTCTGAGCTATAGTAGCACTATAGTGTGTAATTTGAATTGGATTCTTGTTGAATTTCGTTGAAATTACTGGAATTAAACTTTAATACAAGCATTATTCAGAAAACTTGTTTGCCTACTGCTTGATTCCTATCACAGTCTCTGCAAAAAATAGGGGAAAGACTGCCTAGAGTATTCCCTTCCCCAGACACTCACGAAGTAGGTATTTGAACTGGGTCGGCCCTTTGACAAAATACCATCCCACCCCACCCACATTGATACTATAATCAGCACCATTGTCATTCACCACTATTGTCGTAGTCTCATTCTCACTCCTACTGTCATTGCCACTTATCACCTTTCTCGCACTGCATTCAACCTATAAATATTACATTGTGTATTATTGTGGATATACATGACATTATTCATAAATAAAGGTTCCCTTGTGTTTTTAATTCTCATTTCTTTTTAAGGTAATGTGGAATTTCTGAACCAGCTATTCCAAAAGTTCAGGCTTCAGGTTACAAGCACATGAATGTTTTTATATTTAACATATTCCCTCGCTCAAAAGTCCTTTAGACTTGAAGTGTGGATAATGCATAGACCCACCTACCTAGTGATTAATTTCAACTTTTTTGTCGATAAGAATGGGGAGACAATTGAATTTTTCACCACTTAGTCATAGAGGCTTTGATACCATGTCATTAACCAACTATCCCAAACGCTTAAGCTTTACGATGAAGGTAAATGAATATTTTTATATTTAATAATTGATTGTGTATTTATATGCAGATATGATCCTCGAAAGCGCATAACAGCTGCACAAGCTTTGGAGCATGAGTAAGATCCCTTTTCTTCTCCTTTTTTATTCCTGTGTGAATTCTGCATACGTAACAATGAAAAGTATATTTTACATTTCTTAGGTTATTGGTATTTCTCCGTTTATAGGCATCTTTGGAAGATTCTGCCTTTTCTCTTTGTATTTTTTGTTTCTTGATATGACCTAGTTATTACGTGTACTTTGGTTTCCATGTCGTTGTTGTATTCAATATAGTTGGGGACTGTGCATCGGTCATATTAGTTATTTTTAACTGTTCATCTGATAATTATCACTATACTGTTTGCCAGGTATTTCAAAATTGAACCACTACCTGGGCGGAAGTAAGGCCTTCTCTTTCTTACCACCCTTGGTTTTTCTGGGTTGGTTTTAAGTTTTAACTCCTTAAGTTTTCATTGGATAAAACCTGTTCCTACCATTGTTGGTTACTTTTCATTTCTCCAAAATTGTTTGGAATATTTATAAACAATTTTCACATGGTTGTGTTTAAAGAGGGTGAGCCTAGAGTATTGGAAAAGTCACTCCTTTGTGACTGAAAGGTCACATGTTTGAATCCGGAAAATAGCCTCTTTGCATATTTGCAAGGGTAAGACTGCGTACAAGGATTGTCCTCACCCTACTCTCGCTAGTCGGGGTTTAATGGAGAGTGATTTTTGGTTTATTCACGTGGTTGTGTTTGTGTGCTATAGAAAGAATAAGGAGTTGTCATCATGAAGCATGTATTCCATCAATGTTTATTTTCTTTAACTGGAAATGTCTGTAAAATCAATGCCCAGTGCACTTGTACCCTGTCAACTTGGAGAGAAAATTGTGAATTATCCCACACGTCCAGTGGACACCTCAATTGATCTTGAAGGAACCAATCAGCCACCTTCACAATCGGTATGCAATGGTGATTGAAATTTCGTTGACATTATATCATTCTAAACTGCAATTGTAGAGACTTAAATTATCATGGACCCATCTCTATATTACAAAGTCTCATTATAGATTTAAAATTTTCATAGAGCAGGGGATTTCTGAATAGTGAGTCATATGATTCAATTTTGTCCTTAAACCATCTTTTAATGGAGTGTTATTATAGGCTTAAAATTAGCAGGAGCAATGAATAATAGAGAAATGAAGGTGCTCAATTTTTTATAGATAAGGAAGTAGTACTCTAAAAGTACTGCATATTTAGAGAAGTGAAGGATTATTTTCAACTTTTTGATGTACCTTGAATTCTGTATATTCAATTTATGTTAAGACTTTGGGTTCAGCACCTTCAAATGGTGGGTGGGTTAGTTGATGGCCTCCTCTCTATGGCCACACTGATCTAAACAATATTTGCATGCTTGTTTGGTGTACAGAATACAAAGAAATTGAAAGATGATGTGGGTATCCTATACGTTATAGCAGTTGGGTTTTCTATTGTGTAAAAGTTTTAAGGTTAATCAGTTTTATGGGATGAACAGGAATTATATTGTATAATCATGAATAACTTTTTTTTATGAACAAATACTTACTAGATGATAAGGAAATGATACCTTGTAAATAGGCAATAAACTAGGAGGAATCTATGAGGACGAGAGAGAGAAGGGGGGGGGGGGGGGGGGGCGCATGAAGACTCATACAACTAAATTTATTTCTCTGGAAGACATTACTTTGAATTAAATTGATGAATGAATGAAGCTCTGGCTGAGCAATTTTAACAAGAATTTCTATTCTGCACTTCGAGACACCCTCTATTCACTTTTATAAAAACCTTCCTATTACCTTCCAAGGAAATAACTTGTTTTAGCTTATCCTTTTGTCTCCAAATTGATAGCAAAAAAATGATCATTTGTGAGAGGATAGACTGAATTACCTTGGTTGATCCTAATCTGATGCAGTTCATTTTATGTTACTTCAGTTTCAGATAGTGGGACTACATTGAGCAAATCTAGGTGATGATTAACATTAATAATTAATAAAGTTTAATGAACAATTTTATTTTAGCCTATTGATTCACTTGTATTCAATTCCTCATATATGGTCAGGATAATTTTACATCAGTGTAATTACACTTTCAACTTTAGCCGTTGATCCTACTTATATTTAACAATTCTAATTTATTATATGTATGAGCCATTGGATAGAAGTGATTCAATGGCTAAGGTTGGGTGTAAGACTTTTTATTCTTACACCAGTGTAAGTTGATCCTACTCTTATATATATATATAATATGCTAAGTGGACTTTGTACATTTGGTATTATTGTTCCTTATTGAAATTTAAGTTGCCTTGTTTGGAAAAAAATGCCCGTTCATAGTATAGAATGGTTTTATACTCGCTTGTGCACAAGCATATACATGTGTAAACATCCTCTACTTCAGTTTTTGATGTGTATATTTATTTCTTATTTCTATGAGTCAGATGACTGCAGTTTCTGGAAGCATGGCTGGTGCTCATGGGTCAAATAAATCTGTCCCTCGGCCAATGAATGTTGTTGGCATGCAAAGAATGCCACCTCAGGCGATGCCACCTTACAATCTCACTTCTCAGGCAGCAATGGGTGGCGGAATGAATCCTGGGACTATTCCTAAGCAACGAGGTGTTCCACAGGCCAATCAGCAACAGGTTTAGTGCATCTTGGGAAAAGGGGGCAGGGGTTTAACTTCTTGTCTTTTTTCTGTGAATGAGATGTTCAATTTTGCTTCGTTAAACAGTTGAGAAGGAAAGATCAAATGGGGATGCCGGGATACCCTCCACAACAGAAGTCAAGACGTATATAAGGTAATGCAGTTATTGCACCACTTATTTATGGTAATGGTGGTGATGGTGATAGCTGTCGTAGAGATGAACTAGACATTTCATTGAACCGGGCCTTTGAGGTGGGAATCCGAAAAATCTTCTATTGGTATGACTAATGAATGTTAACAATTGTCTCATATTTTGTCTGAGCGATTTTTATGGGCAATTGATGTTCATGAGAGTTCTATGTGAAATTTTAAATTAAGCTTGGAATTCTTAGATTCTTGTCTAAGGTTTGTGTAAAGTTTTTGAGAAACTTGAAATCAAGCGTAACCTGATCCACCTCTTTACTAGTCACGTGTTTTTGGGTTGTAGCAAACATCTAATTGTATATATAATGTTCTTCATCTTTTATAGTTGGGAGTCTCCTCTATATTTGCTATAAGCTGAAATACCTTATCTCGTGTTTATGTTTCTACTGGTAGAACAAGTGAAGATAGATATGGGGTCAGCACTTGGGTACCGGAACTCATGAAGGACATTTCAGGACAGATATTTTGCCTTCAATGCTTTCAGATCTCACTTCTTTATTGCTGTCGGAGGTTTGTTGCATTGTTCACTGGAAATATGAACTATAATGCTGGAACACCAATGGAGCCCATGGAAGGGAATAAACATGTGAAAGGTTTAAGCCACTGCAAGCACATGTATATCATGGTTATAGCTGTGTAATTTTCTTGTATTTTCTCAGGGTTTAGGCAAGACCCATGTTTTTAGGCCAAATGCTAGACAACCTGTAGGTTTTCATAATGGAACTTTTCATGATTAAACCTATAATATGCTGCACTCATTGTGTAGAGTATTGCTTCATGTAATTGAAGATAGTATAATGTTACTTTTTCTTTGATCAGTGGAATGAGACTACTTTAGACTAAAATTTAACTAATAAGTAATTATTATGAGAATCTTTTTTAAATAAAAAAATTACAAGTTACCTACATCTTTTATTTATTTTTTATCTGTGTTATTATTTAGAGACCAATTTTTATAAAAATTTAATTTTTGCAAGTATGTTAGTGTTTTTTGGAAATTGTTCGATTCTCAGATTGAATTTAGCTTTCCATTCCCTTTTCGATACAGCGTTATTGACTTTCCTAAAAGAAAAGGGAAAAATAAGTTTAATACAAACTAAAAAATAAAAATAAAAATTGAAGAGGATTGTGTTTTTGAAAAACACAAAATCAACTGGATGTTTCAGCTGCAAACAGCGGGAATTATCTTCGTGTAAAAGGAACTCCAACTGGATGTGAATAATGTATGACAACAAAGAACGACAAATAAGAGTGCGTTTGGTATGAGAAATTTTTTTTTAAATAGTAGGGAAATGTAATAGATAGAGAAATAATTGGAAAGATGGATAAAGTGAAATAGATAGAAAAATGTAAAAAAAAGTTGTTTGGTGGGGGAAAATTTTACTGGGAAAATTATGTAGCTTTATGAAATCAACAGTGCATTAAAAGTGAGATAACTGGTTTTCCGAAAATTTCACCTTCAAATTGGGTTTTTGAATAGTGCGGATATCTATGTTTCTCATAAATCCATACTTCCTGAATAGATGGGTTTTTGGAGAAAATATGTTGAAACAAACATGATGTTTCTAAAAGCCATACTTGAGAAAGATAGATATCCTCCAAAAACCATCCCAACCAAACACCACCTAAGTATGAAATGATCAGAGGATGACGAATGCTGGAATTTTCAAAGTAAGCGTCGGCTTTAACATCCCTTAATTTTTTATTTTTTTACCATATTCTATATTTTAAAATAATAAATTTTATTATAAAAATTACAATATTAAGTTTTTTTAAATCGAATAATAAAATTGCAGTCTTTTATTATTGAGTTTATAGTTTTCATTAATCAATTTGTAATTTTAAAAAATAACACGAACATAGAGAACGTCAATTTAAATCCTTGATTATCTCAATTATTAACACGAACATGGACATTTTTCTTTCTGTGCGCCATGTTCAGCATTTAATTCACTCGCTTTTTGTTGTTTTTCTTTTTAATTAAAAAAGTCTTTAGACTTTTTGAGAAAATAAATAAAATAATAATTTAAACTTGGGTTAAATAGTATTTAAAAAACTGAACGACTATCCTTAACTACTTCCCAACAGAAAAAGAAAAGTAGCTTATTATATTTTAGAAATACCATATAACCAGAGTCCATAGAGTAGCAGTAGCAAGGCTCATGATCCTCGTAATAGACAGCTTCCAGTTCTGCCATTTTTCTTTATTATCTGGTTCATTATTATTACGGGGAGTTGATTCTCTCATGTGAAAAAGTGGTCATGTGATCATGTTATTTGATCACAACCACTCATTTAAAAATTATACATTTTTCTCTCTCTTATCTCATCATGAACGAGTGATTGTGATCAAAAAACATGACCACATAACTACTTTTTCACATGAGAGGATCCGCTCCCATTATTATTATTATGTAACATTAATATACATATTATGTCGGCTTCCTCAAGTGGCACAAACATCCAAACCTCTTTCATTATAATTTATATGCACATAGCATGATATAATTTAATTTTGGGTTTATCATCTATCATTTACATGACCACAAATTTTTTCCTACACTCACAACATTTTGTGGGCCCGCAGCAAAAAAAACAAACAAACTCTGGCACGCAAAACGAATCTCTATAACATAACACAATCACTCTTCCTACAACATAACTCTTATAAGACCCTTTAATTTTTATACCACCTTTGTTTTCCAACCATTATTTTTTCTTTCACTTTTCCATATGAGATACAGTGAATCAAATGCCAATCCTATGATCCAATGGGCGTAGTCCCCTGAAACTGAAAGCGCCTCCATATGTTGCAGCCCCACTTGCTAGTTGCATTTCTCTTCCTATAAAAACATGGTTCCACCACAAATTTCTCTAGCTAGTTTAATTTATAGCAAGGAGGGTTGTGTGCATTCTGCTTCACAGCTATGTCTATGCTTCCAAGCAGTGGCATGCACCTTTTCCAGTGTGCTGAAAACAATAACTTTGAGGGTGAAAGCTTCCACAAGTTTTTTGAGTGCTGGCTGGCTGAACAAAACCAACATCTTGAAGACCTTATAGCAGCTGAATCAACTAACGTGTTGAGATATATAAAACTATTAACGTAATCTCACCCAATAACTTAAGCTTTTGGGTTGAATTAGTTCTTTACATGGTATCAGAGTCTCGATGTACCGAGTTCAATCCTCACCGCCTCCCACTTTCTTTCTAGTGGAATTTCATGTTAAGATATATAAATTCATTAATGTAACGTCACCGAACAATTTAAACTTTTAGGTTGAATTGATTTTTTACATAACCCAACTTGCTATATTCCAAGTCTGGTTTGCAATTTGAGGCTAGGTTGAATGAACTGATTCAAGGGCTAAAAACATGTGATGACTTGGGAGAGATCTCAGCATTTCAACTTGCTCAGTTTGATGAGTTGCAAAAGAGGACTATTAGAGAGGAGAGGGAAATCAAGATGTGATGGCAAAGCACCAGGAAACAGTTGCTGATGCTTCAATGGTTGAGTTATCTCATGTGGCTTCTGAGATGATTAGAGGCAATGAGAATAGAGAATTAGAGGACAAAGTTGAATCAACTCTGGTACCAAAGGAAGAAGTTCTTGAGAAGATCCTGCTGAAAGGTGATAATCTAAGGCTGAGAACACTGCATGCCATTGTTAATATTCTTACTCGAATAAATCTTTGGTACAACTGCTGTACCGAAGATTCAGTGCATCCCACCAATGAAAATATTACATATAAGCTAAAATTCTTTTTTTTTCTGCCAAATCTTTTCTCTCTCCTTTGATGTGTAATGCTCTCATTGATGAGATGCACTTAATCTATGTACAGCAGTAGTACCAAAGATTTATAACAGGCCATACATTTCTTAATTGCTGCTGCAGAGTTGCACCTGAGGCTACATGAGTGGGGCAAGAAGAAAGATGCCAGAAAGGGAAATCAAGGTATTGGTGAGGGTAAAAAGCCATAATTCATCAAGTTGAAGACAATAACACTTAGAATCAATCAAAGTGAAGCCTAAAGTTACCTTATGTTGCTTTAATCACTCAGAACAAGATGAAGATAAAGAGAACATAACTAACAGGTTGTATTTTTAGTAGGGTAGGAGTAGGATCGAATCAAATTAAATCATTCCTATGTATTCACAGCTTTAGAGAAAAAGGCTTAAGTTTAAAAGTTAAAACAAACCTTATTTTTCAACTTTCAAGTACACTTTTGGTTCAATTTCATGTGAGAGACCATTTAAAGCAATCTTTCACATTGGTAATTTGGTATTCTTTATTTTACAATACATCCAAAAGGCAATCTAAATTTGTAAGCAAATATCTCAACTATTGCAAGAATGCCTAATTACATTGATCAGTCGCAACAAGAAAGGCAATGTTATTGAATGAACTAATGAAGAAATAGGATAAGGTTTTCCAACAATAACGATCCGTTTGGATTAACTTTGAAAAAGTATTTTTTATGCCTTGTTTATTTTAGAATTGTTTTTTTACAAAAATTAAAGCTATTTAGATTTTTTTAAAAATATTTGAATTTTAACTTATGTTTTTTTTATGAAGTTAAAATTCTTAGCTTAAAAAAAAGCAGATTTTTAATTTTTTTATGGCTTCTATTTTTTTTAAAAGCTGACATACAGATAGATTTTGTGATGTATTTTTTTCAAAAAAAATAACTTTTAGCTAAAAAAAACCTCATCCAAGCCGCATAAGCATTCTTTTGTTGATGGCTGAGTAAGATAAAGGAAAGGTAGAATGAATTGGGCCAACGAATTTAAGCCCATAAATACCTGACATGGCATGATTGAAATAGAAAGAAGGGTAATCACTCCTTAAAAGATGTCAAGTCATATTCATGAGCATTATCAAGACAAGTGATATCCAACAATACCATGATTTTAGTTACAATTGTAGAAATTTCATTATGAACTATTTTACAGAAAGATTTATTGTATTTCCATTCTATAATGATATTTAAATGTAAATTTTGCAGATTGTCTATAATATAAAATTTAATTAATGTGTTGAATTATAAAAAAGGAAAACGTTGATTACCCACTGTGATTTCGACGATTATCACTAACTATTTATAATTTTAAACTTATCATTTTGACATATTATGGCTATAATTTGATGAATTTTATTTAAAATATAATAATTATTTTAGTTAATCCCAATTGTATTTAATAAATTCATTTAATTAAATTGAGAGAAACTTTTTAGCTAATCCATTTAATTAATTTTCTTGAATACAGTTGCAATTATTATAATGATGATTTAATTGAGAGACGTTTCATGTAAACGATTCGTTTAATTAATTGATTGATTTTGTATTCATTTGACAAATAAGATATGATTATAATTAGGCTTTAATGTTTTCTACATATATTTATGAATGTAGAGAAATTATTTATATTCACTCTCAAAACGATGTCATTTTGGTTGAAAAATTAAAAAAATTATAATGAGAAAGACTATTACAACTCTGAAATAAATTATAATTACAAAAATACCTTGATTTTCGCCTCAAAACAACGTAATTTTGGACTCAAAGTAGATAACTTATCTATATTGACGGCGGAAAAAAACAAACTCTTATAATTAATATAAAAATAATTAATCTAATTGAGATAATCTTAAATGGTAAAAAATACGAAAGAAATAACACATCATATATAATTTTTTTAGAAAAAAAATTCATGGACTTGTGATATGAAACTAGCGTACACAAATCTTATTATATATAGTAGATGAAATCAGATTTAGATATTAATAATTTATGGATTATATTTATCTCATTCAATATGAAATAAATTAAATTTTTACACACACATAATAAAAATAAATTTTATTTTTATTTTTATTTTCTTTTCAATTATTTGTGGATCCCTTTTATAATTTTATTTCACTGATATAAAATAACTAACTCCAACGACAATAAGAAAAATATTTTCCATAATTCATTAATGGAAAAGTTAAAGACACGAAGATTTGAGTCCACTAAAAAATGGTAATATAATGACGACATAGGAAAAAAGAAGAAAGAAAGAAAGATATGATGTTTGCACGGAAAATGATAGGAGTAGGTACGTGTAATGTGTGTTGTGTACTTGTGTGTGTATAGTTGAAGTCTTGAAGATGCGAAAGGGAAGAAAAGAAAAGAAAGAGTGTAGTAAGTAAATGAGTAATTAAGTCAAAACTAAACAAAAACGGTAGCAATAATAGCATTTGATTGATTATTATTAGTGAGCAGTAATCACTGATGCGCACGAAACCTTCTCATTTCTGCTGCTCCTTCTTCACGCCTTCCTCTGTAAGATCCAAACCCAACTTGTTCATTTCTATTTTCAATTCAATGTCTTTCTTTTCCTCTTCATTATTATTATTATTATTATTATTATTATTATTATTATTATTATTATTATTACGCTGTGAGCTTAATCTGGGATCCCTTTGATTTTCGGTTTGGCTTGTAATTTTAATTGAATTTGATTATTATTTTTTTTTTTTGGAGAACTGGGGTTTCTTATGCCTTTGTAAAATCCAACAATTTGTTCTAGGCTTTTCGTTTGAAAGAATTTGATTTTTATTTTTTTTAATTCTCAGCGTCAGTCGATTAATTTAAGAATTTGAGGTCAGAGTATGCTGCTCGGATATGGCATTTCAGTAACTGAATTCTGATGTCAGTTGTAAGGAACTTCAAAAATAAAATAAAAAAATCAGGCATTCTTATCTGTTAATTGATTTTTTTTTTCAAACAATTCATGTTCAGATTTTATTGAATTTGTTCTGTCATATCAATTTTATAAGAAAATCTTGGCCTTTGGATGTATTACTCTAAAAAAGAGTACAGTAAGAATTTCTCTTGGACTTTTAGATGTCTTCACTTTCCATATTTCATTTTATTATTATGATTCTTATTTTATTTATTTATTTATTTTGTCATGCAACCAGGGATTACATTAAGGTGCAATTAACATAAGTGTTCTTCAGGTTATACAAGAACTGGATCTGCAGCATTCAAATTCTGTTTCTCGTGGAAAATATATTCGTCCATAGTTTTTTTTTGTTGCTAAAGGCCTCTAGTTCCTCTTACCATTGAAGCAAAAGTATCTTTTCTGTGCATGGTTGTCTTTTGTTGGAATGGTGGTGTTTGGTCTCTTTTTTATGGTAATTCTCAACAGAGAAGATAACTTTGTGAGCTCAATTAATTGAATCTTGTTGAAACAGAATGGGCCAAAAATCTGAAGGCTCAAATTGTAAGTTTGAGTCTAATGACATAACTGATCAGATGGGCAGAGAAAATGTGTCAGCAATGACAAAGGAAGAAGTCAGTGATGATGGTTCCTTAAGTGTTGAGATGGGGGATTTGGATTCTCACTCGCGAATTAGTCTGGAGAAGGAGACAGGCTTGGCAAGTTGTCGTGTGTGCCAGTGTGCTGAATCTGATAAAAGGGGAGATGCTGTGCTAGAATTTTTAGGCATCACCCCAGTTATTGAAACGTGTAAAATCAAGGGGGAAGTAAGGTCTGATGACAAGGAAATTCCAAAATATATGTCTCTTAACAGCAATATTGAAAACAACACCGGGATGGTGGAGTTTGTAAGCCCTGATGGGGAGGTTTTCATCTGTAAAAATGATTTGGAAATTGGTTTGTCTCATCGGGATACATTAGTGGAACTTGGTTGTTGTTGTAAAAATGACCTTGCTTTAGTGCATTATGCTTGTGCACTCAAGTGGTTTGTTAACCATGGATCTACCATTTGTGAAATATGTGGACATATAGCAAATAATATCAGAATTTCTGACTTCAATAAGGTTGTTGGTTCTTTGAAGGAGTATGCAGCATTGAGGGAAAGAACTGCCAGTGGGGATCCCAGTCCTGCACAAGTTCATGCAAATACTGGTGTGGATCCTGATGCTGTGGCTGCTATCCGGAGGCAACGGCTAAGTGAGATTGCACTATGGTTTTGTCCTCATAATAGTAGTAACAATAACAACAATACCAATGTCGACCCAGTTTCGCAAGTTTTTTCGGAGCAGCCTATGAATATTGTTATAGAAGATGCTGGACCTATGCAGAATCCTGCAACGAAATGGGCCGTGGAAGGCACAGGGATCCTGCTTGCTACAGGGCTTCTTACCATCACCCTTGCATGGCTTATAGCTCCTCGAGTTGGAAAGGTACATAAAAAATTGAAAATCAACTGTGATAGGTACCTAAACACATTAATATGTTTATGTGGCAAGTTCATAGTTAGATGTTCTTTCTTTTCTTGAATGTGTCTGCATATGCATGCATGGACCCATACAATGTTTCTACATACCCATTTTTAGTTTAATTTGAACTTGTGCATTTACAAAATTATGTTAGGATAAATTTTTAGATGGTTATGATAGTGATGCATGCATTGAGTCAGGCACAATGTGTTATTCATGCATATGGAGCAAATACACTAGCTTGGCTATCTATCAATTCATTGCTCCACATAATCTGTAGAGCCTGCCTTTTACTTTTTTGTCTTTTCATTTGCTAGACCAAATACTAGAAGGGCCGGCTTGGCTCAGCGGTAAGCTTGCTTGCCGTGGTGTGTCAGGTCGCGGGTTCAAATCAGTCTCTCTGCAAAAAGTAGGGGAAAGACTGCCTAGAGTATTCCCTTCCCCAGACACTCACGAAGTGAGTATTTGAACTGGGTCGGCCCTTTATTTGCTAGACCAAATACTAATTCAACAATTGTTGCTAGCAATTTTACTCAAAGAAGTTGCTTTCATCCTTATTAAATATTCTACCAATCTTTTTTTAATTAAAAAAATAAAGGATAAAACGAAAACCTCGGAGTAGGGGTGAGGGTTGATTGTACCCAATCTTACCTTAGCATTTTTGCAAATAGGTTGTTTCCCGAACTTGAACTCGTGGCCTTCCGGTCACAAAGGAGCAACCTTACTACGGCTTCAAGATTCGCCCTCTTTTAATCAAAAAAATACATAGTAGAAATTCAATAACTTGATTATAACTGGGAAGAATTATGAGTATTTTATGGGACACAAGATTAATAATGGACTCATATCACGGTTGAAATTTAGACTGGAATTCTGTATGCTGATCACCTAAAGGAATGCCACCACTTTTCCCCTACTAAGATGTGGTGGAGGGAAAGGTCATGGTTTAAAAGGTCATTTAGTCTATGTTTAATATAGCGGGTCAGAAGCGGAGACCTCTAAATGGTGGCAAGCTTAGTGGTCTGGTCCATAATAGTTTAGCCAACACTTCTTGGTCTCTTTTCGCGGCAGTTTTGAAGATTTTTAGTGTATGTTTGGGATTTGGGATTTGGGAGGGGAAGGGAGGGAAAGAGAATGAGAGGTTATGTAATAAGTTTCCTTTTCCTTGTTTGGAATTTGGATGTTTAAAATCCTTTTAAGTTCTCCAAATTGGGATTTGGGGGAGTTACATGATAATCCTTCATTTTCATCCCGTTTTAAGAAACTCCCCATACAAGGGTTAGGTTTACTCAAAACCTTTTCCTCCATCTAAACCTACCCTCAAGATTTATCTTTGAGAATCTCATTTATGTATGCAGACTGCGACAAGAGGAAAACTATAACTTGGGGTAATAGAAAGGAGAAATTGTCAATTATATTAAATTTGAAAGGTCAGATTATGAGCCTGTTTGACATATTTTTTTTTTTTTTTTTTTGTCAGCTTATAAGTTGCTTTTAAGCTAAAGTTAAAAAAAAAGAGCTTAAAAAAATAAAGCTAAAAGATGTTTGGTGATTATATAATGGTTTTGAAGGAGGGAAGATGAAATAATTTGTTATTAGGGTAAAGGATAAAATTTATTAATAGAAGTTTAGAATAAGGGTAAAACTGTAAAATAAATATGAGGATTTCAAAAAATTGGCATACACTTAAAAAAAAAAAAAAAAAACTCCTCTTGGGAGCTTTTAGCTTTTTTTTTCATTATAAAGAAAATCTCTTTTTATAATAAGAGCTTTTGTAAAATTATGTTTGGTTAAGTTTCTACTTTTAAAAATAAGAGAAGCTAAAAAAAAAAAAACATGCCAAACAGACACTGTGTTTGTGGTGTATATTATGAAGTATGCTCTTTTTATGCTTGCTACTAACATACAGTCCTTATGATATCTAGTTAAATGGGTTTTGATTTCTCTTTTATATTGTAAGTGGCAAATATTATTCAGATTAGAATCAGGGGCATGCCAACCCAGTGATCATTTCAACTCACTCTAGTTCTTGAAGATTTATTTGTCAGGGATATATTTCTTGCAGACAACTGGTTTCTTTCAGTTTCGGTGGTGAGACTAGATTAACTTTTAGAAAAACTTTTTTTTTTTGCTGATTGACCATTTTGCCCATGTTTTTAATTTTTTTTTACCAATTTTCCCCCCTTCCCAAACTATATATCAATCTGCCACTTTTCTCAAACTATATATCAATCTACTCATGTTTGATCAAAGTTTGACTGACACTTGAGTGAATGCAATTAACCATTTACTCAATCAGGGACAGATTGATAGATAGTTTGAGAAGAGGGACAAATTGGTATGTAGTTTGGGAAGAGGGGTAAAGTGGTAAAACAATTTTAAAATGTGGGACAAATGGTCAATTAGCCCTTTTTTTCCTTTAGAGGTCTTTCCTCTCCTTTGTTATCTCTCTACTTTGCATAACTCGTCATTAGCTACTATATTCTATTCAGGGTCATTCTCTAAATTGAGACTTTCATTTTCGTGGAGATTTGAATGACAGGGAAACTCTTGAACTACAATCCCCGTTGTTCCAACTTGATTATATACGTGTCTCTGCCAATTATGGTAAGAGAGTTGGACTTCGGATTTCTATGGAGAGTTCTGTTGCATATCTTTCTTTCCCTTTCTAAGTCACACTTCTAGTCTTCAAAGTTTCCTTCTTTATAAACCCATTTGGAAGCCCAAAGCTTCTTCCAAGGTCAAGTCTTTTGTTTGGATGATGGTGCTTAATAAGATTAATACAAATCACCCATTGCAATTTCATAGGCCTCACAACTCACTTTCTTTTGATTATGGTTTTATATCTTGGTTGCTTCCCTATTTGATTTTGTTTAGAAGCTTATGCTTTTACAATCTATAATTGTTGTCCAGAAAACTGCAAAAAGTGGTCTTCATATCCTACTTGGAGGTGTTTGTGCTTTAACAGTGGTGGTTTTCTTCCGCTTTGTAAGTATTTCATGTACCCTTCCTTTTGGTCCCCCTGGTTGTATTTTGGTAAAGAAATTTCATTCAGATTTGGTGATTGTTCGGCTGGATTAAAACTTGACTATGCTTTTAAAAATAATTGAATATAAAAGTGGTTTAATCTCTTAGCCAGCACATGACTTTTTATAATTGAATGAATTATTTCCAAAATTATTGATGGCAGGAACAATGAAAAACAAATACAGAAGATGCTTGATCTTAGTGGCACATATATAATTGAACTGCAAGTTTTATTAATTTCAATACCGGTACCAATCAGAATCTGTTTCTTTTGTATACTTTGGATTATTGCAGTTTTTGCTTACCAGAATCAAGTATGGACCTGCACGTTATTGGGCAATCTTGTTCATTTTCTGGTTTCTTGTATTTGGAATATGGGCTTCACGGACACACGGTGCCCATACAACGTGATCCCTTAGTACAGCGCTCTAGCATCTTTGTTAAGTCCTTGCCATCTTGATTATTGAGATTTTTATTAGATATTCATTATTATACCACTAATGAGTCTATTTGGTAGATTCTTATACGTGTTCAATTCAAAATAACAAATATGTTGTTTGCAAGCTAGATTTTTGAACGCTAGTTTTAATCTTTTTTCAGTTCTTATATGTGTATGTTTATATTTAAACGGGTGAACATGTGTAATCCTATGCTCCGTTTATGTACTTGGTCATGAGAAATATCCGAACTTGAGAAATTGCGAACTATTGGTTCAATAAATAATAATGTTGCACTTGCTAATAAGATTCATGTTTAAGTTTTTAATTTTTTATTATTATTTAAATGGATTGATATGCCAACCCATTATAAAATAGGGTAAGTTGATGTTTTCAACCCATTTTTAAATGTGGGTTAATTCATTCAGCTCCATTTTTGATCTGTTGTAGATGAAGTGGGTCGGAATGGGTTGATCCGGTTATACTTGCTAACAGGGCAAATAGCCAAATAGGGGTCTGTGGATAAGCAATAAATTTTATGGCATTCTATGATTTCCTATGCAAAGACCAAACTACCTTCCATATTTCTTATCCAAACTTAGCCACAAACTTAAAAGGATAACACAGTGTATAATGTTTGGATTTTATAATTCTTAGGTGGAGAATTGAAATCTTATGTTGTAGTGATAAAAAATATGTGGGATCCATGTGTTAGAAAAAATTATATGTAGAATCCATGTCAGTACGGAAATCGAAGGATGTGTAGGAAAATTTGAATTCTCATGTTGAATGAGAATTATAAAACCCATAATGTTTTCCAATTAACGGAGATAAAACTGAATTAGAATTTTATTTTATTTTCCTTTCAATTTTTGCAATTGACGCATGTCATCTCGTAATAAAATAAGTGTTCGGGTGCAATTTTTACAATGTTTTGGCAAAAGCCGAAAAACCATCTGATAAGGTTGGGATTGATGCTGAGTGTTGTGCTAACAAAATAGTACAACACTAGCAGAGGACCACATCGCTGCTTTGCTAACAACATAGTACAACACTAGCACAGGACCACATCGCTACTTGGTGACGTATAATACCTCATAATATAACTTTATATTATATGTTATGATATTTTCAGTTGTTTAGTGTGATATTCGTATAGTACAAGCTTATACAACAGGATCCTTTAATACATCAAAATGATGTACAACTTAATCCGGCCTAAGAGAGAGGGATTAGGCCGGATAAGGGGTTAATGTATTAATATTGCTTACAAGTACAATTTTCAAGAATTAATATATCATTTCAATATTAATATATTAAAATAATTTTTTTAATATATTAATTTTAAAAATATTAGAAGATATTATCTTATACAATATCATACCAAACGCTGGATAGCATTAAAATTTAATCAGGTCTTATACAATCAATTTTATACTATTAGGCCTTATCCAATACTATGCACCAAACATGCCCTAAAGGGGAAGCGGCCGTAAATACTAGTCTTGTTCTTCTATTTTAAATAGGGGAATTAGTTTTTTCGGTGGGAAATATTATATTCCTTCGGCACATTTATAAAATTTAAAAAAAACTTCTCATAAAATTCACTTACTTGGTATTTATCGGATTCAACAATAACTATATTGGATGAAAATTGAAATAGTGGATTTATAAGTTAGTGGATGCGTATTTTTTTTCTTTTCTCCAATAGAACCCTAGCAGTATCTTATGAAACTCAAGTGGGGAAGGTAGTGTCAATTTTAAAGTTATTATTAATTATTTATTATAGTAAATACATAGGGTGAGTGTGAAGCAGTGCTCTTTTGTGACGGTAACATTATAAGTTTGAACTCGGAAAAACACCCTTTACAGATATGAAACTAAGGTTAAGTATAAAAATTGTCTAAACCTCTATCATCATCGAGTTTAATGAAAAGTAATTTTATTAATTATAATAAAAATTTCACAATAATAGCACTGCCCTGTTTAGATTGGATGTGATCGTGGAATAAATATTTGATATTACTGCGGTATCAAAGATTCAGTGCATCCCATCAATAAAAATATTACATGTAGTTAAAATTTATTTTTTTCTGTTAAATTTTTTCTTCTCCTCTAATGTGTAATATTCTCATTAATGAGAGATACTGAATCTAAGTACAATAATACTACCAAAGATTTATCGGTGGTTGTGGGCCAATTTGCCCATGTACTATATTGTCAGGGAGGCAGACAAAACAAAGACACTTTCCTGAATGGTGATTGTCACTTTACTTACACTTTTGTCTTCAACTGACACTGTACACAAATAATTGCACACTGTGTATGAGGTGTGTGTGTGCCTCTTGATTTTGATCGAAGGACACTGTCACTGTTGCTATTAACAAAGGAAATGCATTCATGTGAGACCGAGGTGACTTGGCGTACAGCATAAAATTTTCACGTGACAAATTATGTGACATAGATTCTTAGTGACTTCACTTATGTACCCAAGATTTTTTTTATTTCTAAACTAAAACGTTTCTCTTATTTTAGGTGTGTCCATGTGTAACACATAATGGTCAATGCGAAGTCATCAAATTCGTGTAACATTATCTTTTCTATTTCCAATGGCTGAGAATTCAACTCACTCCTGTTCTGCTTTACATACATATTTTAAGTCCATATATAAAATTACTACTCAACTACCGAAACTGTTTCTCCTTCTCCTTCTTGTTCTACTATGAAAAGCTTAAGTCTTGGACCGTTCCTTGCTGCCAGGTACATCTTTTGCAACTTCTGAGCTTATTTACTTATACTTTTTTTTTATTATTATTCATAAAACAAATGATTGTTCATATATTTTCTTATTCTGTGATATGAAAGAAAGATGATCAATGCAACTTGATGGAAAGCAAATCACTACAATTTTCATCATAATTGGTTAGTCTCTTACTCTAGTTCTTCATATTGAGTAACAGTGTCCCAGTTGGTAGCAGAGTCTTTGCAGACCCTTTAACCAAAAAGTGTTTCCGCAAGCAACTTCACTTCCATTCCCGTTGTGTTGTTTTCTCTTCATACTCGTAAACCCTCTCTCTCTTCCTCCATTTTTTGATCATGGTGCTTTAATTGTATTCACTCAACTATGATGTTCTTATATCTGGTTTATCTTGTGAAGATGTTCTGCAACTCTATCAGTGGTGCCAGAATTAGAAGAGAAGCAAATATTTGATGGGGAGAAAGCTGCTTTACTTGTTAAAGAGCTCAGAAAGAGCTTTGATTCAGGCAAGACAAAGACCTATGAATGGAGGGTTTCCCAGTTGGAGGGCATAGCTAAGATGCTAGAAGAAAAGGAGAAGGAAATTACTGAAGCTCTTCATAAGGACCTTTCTAAACCTGGTCTCGAAGCATTTATAACTGAGGTCCTCCATTTTCCTATTTTGTTTCTATGCTTCACATGTTTCCTTTAAGCATCGTAGCTTCACCCAATAGTTTAAGCTTTTGGGTTGAATTGGTTCTTTACATAGTATCAGAGCCTCGTGTCTCGGGTTCGATCCTCGCCGCCCCCCTTTCTCTTGTGGAATTTCTTAGCACAGATAGGCTGGGCTTGTTGCATCATCCACCTTTCAAGTCCCATGGGCTCTCTTGTGAGGGGCGTGTTGAAATATATAAAACTATTAATGTAGCCTAACCCAATAGCTTAAGCTTTTGGGTTGAGTTGGTTCTTTATAACTTTATAGAATTCTTTCCATTCCCTTTTGTCATGATGGCATTTAATATTTCCCTTTGTAAGGTAATCATCTCAGTTTTATTACCATCATCATGGTCACATCAAATTTTATGTGAGTGCTTTTTAAATGCAGATTTCCCAGGCAAAATCCTCATGTAGTGAAGCACTTCAAGAACTGAAACACTGGATGAAGCCTGAAAAGGTAATTACCAAGAATAACAATGATTATTAGTTTCAACATAGCTTTATTAATTAATACAAGTTTTTTTATTTTTTGTTTGTCCCCTTTTAGGTGAAAACTTCAATCACAACATATCCATCATCAGCAGAGATTGTGCCAGAACCACTGGGAGTTGTGTTGGTCATCTCAACATGGAACTTTCCTTTCTGTATGTAAAGATGTTCCTTTTTCACAGAATTCACATATCTAAACCGTATTTGGTTATAATGGAGAATAGCTTTTCTTCTTCTCAATCGTTTCATTACTATGGAGCTCTTGTAACATATACACATATGCATATACTAGCCCTTTTGCATTTTTTTTTTTCTTTTCGAATTTAAACCTCAACTAGATCAAATTTGTATTCCCCCTTTGTTAATCATATGCCTTTTAAAATTCTGATTTTCTCTATATCGGAAGTTACCAAAGATTTCTGGTCACTTGCCTAAACTTTCAATAAATTAGTGATAAGTCTATTGTACCTATGTATCTTTACCATAACCTTTTGATATTCATGACTTTTCACTATCTAATGAATTCTCAGTATTCATATCATTTTTTTTGTGGGAAATGCTTATACTATCTACTGTATTGACTTTGCATCTTCTCCACATCCTTTCCTTTCCATTGATAAGTTCTTATTTCCTATCTTCAGTGCTATCAATGGATCCAGTCATTGGAGCCATCTCAGCGGGTAACGCAGTGGTCCTGAAACCATCAGAAATTGCTCCAGCAACATCATCACTGCTTGCAAATTTGATTGAAAATTATCTAGACAACTCTGCTGTAAGAGTTGTTGAAGGGGCTATTCCTGAAACAACTGCACTCTTGGAGCAAAAGTGGGACAAGATACTTTACACAGGTGATTTATCTTTCGTATCAGTATCCTACAAGATACTTTAACAGAGGGCGAACCGGAGTAGTGGTAAAGTTGTTCCTTTGTTACTGAAAGGTCACGGGTTCGAATCCGAAAAATAGTCTCTTTGCAATTATTTGTAAGGGTGGGACTGTGTACAAGGATTGCTCTCATCCTACACTCGCTAGTCGGGTTTAATTGGAGAGTGGTTTTACTAACCCCAATTAGTTTGGGATAAAGGTGTTATTGATGTTGATCAATATCCTACAAGATCATGCATGTTAAACAAATTCCTCAGTCTCTGAGTCTGTACAAAATCTGAACAGTAAAATACTAGTGTTAATGGTATGGTTCAATAGTTGTATATCTTTCTTTTTTTTCAATCTCAAGGTGTTTAATTGTGCCTTACTTTTGAGTTGATTTTGGTCGTCTATATCATTAACAAGGAAGCACTCACTTCGCTTTTCAAAACCTCCAGGTTTAGCTCCAGCTGTGACGAAGCATCATTCCAGATATGCAGTTAGAAATTTGACTCTATTTTAAGCTGTTTCATACAAATGTCTAAACCTTGTAATTCTTTATTATAACTTGCATCATGAAATTCGAATTGATATGAGTGGATTTTCACACATTTGAAGCTTTCAATTTATAGTAAAAAGTCACATGTATTTAGCTCAATTAGTATGCCAATTCCACTATAAGGTTCCAAGCATAATAGATTAATACACCAATCTTATGCAGGTAGTGCTAGAGTAGGTCGCATTGTCATGACTGCTGCTGCAAAGCATCTTATACCAGTGATATTGGAACTTGGAGGAAAGTGCCCAGCTGTTGTTGATTCAGATGTCAATTTACAAGTAACATTATCTCTAAAGCTCGCTTTTTATGCATCAAATAACATATTTTAATGTATAATGAAAAAACCACTCATCGTTAAACCCGACTAGGGAGTGTGGGGTGGAGGAAATCCTTGTACGCAGCCTTACCCTTGCATAATTGCAAAGAGGCTGTTTTCTGGATTCGAACCCATGACCTTTCAGTCATGAATGAACAGTTTTACTGTTGCTCCGGTTCACCCCCTTTGATATTTTAATGTATAATAATCATTGAAATTTCAGGTCACTGCTAGGAGGATAATATCTGGCAAGTGGGCATGCAATAGTGGACAAGCATGCATTTCTGTTGATTATATCATCACAAGAAAAGAATTTGCTCCAGCTCTGGTAAGATTGACTCAATAATACAAAATTCAGTGTACTATATTAAAATATACTACTCTTGATAAATTCTCACTCAACAGATAAATGCTTTAAAAGAAGAATTGGAGCAATTTTTTGGTAAAGATCCGATGGAATCAAAAGACATGTCACGTATTGTGTCTCCAACCCAGTTTGCACGGCTCGTGAGGCTCTTGGATGAGGTCTCTGACAAAATTGTTTTAGGAGGTCAGAGGGATGAGAAGAAATTGTGAGTTGCATTTCCTTCTTGGTTATTATGATTGGAAATAATCATTTATGACAATGTTGTTAGAGAATAATATAAGGGTTTTATAATTCTCATTTAACATGAGAATTGAAATCTTCCTACACACCCTTCGATTTCCGTGCTGATGTGGGTCCTACACATAATTTTTTCTAACATATGGGTCCCACATACTTTTTATCTCTACAACATGAGATTTCAATTCTCATGTTACATGAGAATTATAAAACCCATAATAACCATTAAAAGGCCCTTATCTAATACCTTAAGGTTTTGGATTGAAGTGATTCTTTACATGATATCAAAGCCTCGGTGTCCCAGATTCCATCCTCGCCGCCCCCATGTTCTTTGTGGAATTTCTTAGCCCAGGTAGGTTGGGCCTGATGCATCATCCACCTTTCCAATGGGCTCTCTTGTGAGGGAGCGTGTTAGAGAATAATATAAACCATTAAAAGTCTCTTGCCTAACACAAGTTTTAGGTTGATTTGGTTCTTTACAAATACCATCCATAACTTCAATTCTCCATCTATATTTCAGAAAGATTGCTCCAACTATCGTATTGGATGTTCCAGAAGATGCAATGGTAATGCAAGAGGAGATATTTGGGCCAATAATGCCAATTATCACTGTGAGTACTGATCACAAAGGAAAAGTACATTCAGGACTCGTTGTTCAAAGGATTATATGTTACTGCAAGGCTTCAGTTGTTTTGTCCTGAAAGATTGTTTTCTTTCTATTACCATGGACTATCTATCTTCCTGAATCCCTTTTGCATCCCCCAGTTATTTCATACCAAATCAGCACTTAAAGAAATTATCTTTGAAAGTTCTTGATTTTTTTTATTTTTTTTTTGTTGTAATTCTCATAATATTATGTTGTTATATCTTCACCTTTGCAGGTAGACAACATAAAAGATAGCTTCAGTATAATCAAATCAAAGCCAAAACCTCTTGCTGCGTATCTCTTCACAAACAACGAGCAGCTGAAGAAGGATTATGTGGATAAGATATCTTCTGGAGGGATGCTCATCAATGACACTATCATACATGTAGTTATTCTCTTCCTGAAATTTATATATGAAATATTAATCGTGTGGTACATTTTTTTTTATTATGGTCCTAATTTTTATAAATCCATTATCTCTAGTAGTGCTCTCTATCAGTAGAAGTATAAGGAAAAATTATGTTCTTTTTGTTTAGCATCTTTCATTGGCAAACATAAAATGATTCAACTTTGCTGGAGAGAATTTCTGGTGGTTGGCTGATATAATGGTGACTTGAATCAATAATTGAGGAAAGCCATTGATTTTCTTATTCTTGTTCTGGTCGAACATCAGTATGGACTCTATATGGTTGAATTCTGCCCTTTTAGGTACCTATCCTCGATATATATATGATAGTGACTTAGGTAGTTACTTTAAACGTGGGTGGTTATCAATACTATCGTGAAATCGTGGTAGGGCCCACCTTTAGCTCCAATACGTGGTTACGTTAACTACTCATCCGGGTAACCGTCCTTCCGGGTTCCGTCTTGATTATCCTTGACTAATGGTATCCGCATGTATGAACCCGGAACATAGCACAAATAAGCACTTAATGGAATCAAACTTATCTTTAGATGCTCAAGACCTTATAACCTAAATTTTGCATGGGCATACAATGAAATGAAACCTGAAAATGCAGTAACACATAATATTCATCAAATGAAATCAAGGTAGAAAAATTTAAGCTAGTTTACACATGCACCAAAATGTGTCCATATATGTAGTTACTTATCTATGTATTGGCTTTCTCAGATGTGAGATTTAGATATGCACACGATAGCATTATCAAGTCTTGAATGATTTGACTTATCCCATGTGCTAAAATGTTCATGCAGGTTGCGACTCGTGGTTTGCCTTTTGGAGGAGTTGAAGAGAGTGGAATGGGTTCTTACCATGGAAAATTCTCTTTTGATGGTTTCAGCCATAAAAAGTCAGTTCTCTATAGAAGTTTTGATGCAGATTCATCCCTAAGGTATCCCCCATATACACCTGAGAAGGAAAAATTGTTGAAGGCACTTATCAGTGGCGATATTTTTCGCATATTTCTTACTTTGTTTGGATGGTCTAAAGAATGATGCTTAACGTTCTTAGGGTGCGTTTCGTTTTAGGCATGTATTGACATGTGTCCTTTTCAAAATGTTAATGAATTAGAAAATACTTAAAACAATTTGCTAGGGCATAACTCATGGCTTCAACTTCTGCCAAAGGGTCTTATTTTAACCGGGGGAAGGATCCGTTTACAAATTTTTTTTACAAATTTTTACAAATTACACTATCTTCACCCGGGAGAACATAGTGTAACCAGTGTTCTCCCAGGAAAAGATAGTGTAATTTGTAAATAAAAAAGTTTGTAAATATAACCTGCACCTTTTAATTATAATTTTTTTCCACATTGTGTTTTCAACCACACGTGAATTTGTTCTTTGATTGCTGCTACACTATAAAGGTCTCAATTAGGGGTGTAAATGGATTAGGCTGGCCTACAAGGGCTTATGACCTAACTTATATTAGGTCAGATTTGATCTGTTACAAATAGTAAAATTGAACAGAAATGGGCTTTTAAGAAAAACCTAGAAAACAGGCAATAGACTTTTTTGTACATGTCACTATAAGCCCACAGGTTGGCATATACCATTATTTATTTTAATAATTTTGAATAATAAAGTAATATTATTTTAGTTATTCTTTTAATTATTGAATATTTAATAAGTTTAAAATAGCTAACAGACCTAGGCCAAAAATTTTATTTTTTAAATATAGATCATGCCAGACTTGTAATTTAGGGCCTATACAAGCTAACAGGTACTCAATGTTTTTTACATAGGCTTGACCCATTTAAAGTTTAAAGCAAAGCCTATTCTAACCTAGCTTATTTACATCTCTAATTTCAATGTTGCTGCTTGCTAAAAAAGTAGTATGGCAACACAGCATATGCATAAAGAAAATTCTAGAAAACAGGCAATAGACTTTTTTGTACATGTCACTATAAGCCCACAGGTCGGCATATACCATTATTTATTTTAATAATTTTGAATAATAAAGTAATATTATTTTAGTTATTCTTTTAATTATGGAATATTTAATAAGTTTAAAATAGCTAACAGACCTAGGCCAAAATTTTTATTTTTTAAATATAGATCATGTCAGACTTGTAATTTAGGGTCTATACAAGCTAACAGGTACTCAATGTTTTTTACATAGGCTTGACCCATTTAAAGTTTAAGGCAAAGCCTATTCTAACCTAGCTTATTTACATCTCTAATTTCAATGTTGCTGCTTGCTAAAAAAGTAGTATGGCAACACAGCATATGCATAAAGCAAGGTTTAATTATTTCCAATTTTTAGTTTAAAATACAATTGATAGAATATTAACCGGCTCCTATCACACGGAGAAACATGTGGCTAGTGATCATTTTTTCCCATAAACTAAAGGGAAAACATTTTCTTTGCATAAGAATTCAACTCTCATGTTGTGATTCTTCGATTTGCGTGCAAAATTTTTCTTTTCTTTTTCTCTTTTTAATAAATGTGAGGCCCATCATTAGTTGAGTCACAACATGAGAATTCAATTCTCATGCAACATAAGAAAATCAAATCCCTAAAATAAATTACCAGAAAGATGTTTGGATACTTTACTGTTTGATCCTTTTCAATTAGTGTACTCCCTTTGGTACCAAAAAAAAATGCATATCCAAAATCATTATACCAATGCTTGATTTACTATTCTTTTCACAGTAAAGCGATACTATTATTATATATGTTCACAGAGCATGGCATAAAATGATACAAAATCAATTTTTTAAAATTTCCCTTTGAAGAATATGCCGAGTATCTTTTCTTTTGTTTGTTCAGCCAAAAGAAATGTACTAAGTTCTACAAAGTCTTTTGCTTTTTGGCATTACACTGTCTTTGCGCGCGACCATTTTTTATTGGGTTGGTTTTATTTTTTAAGCCTAGACTTTCAGCGAGAGACAGAGAGAGAGAGTTGTGTTAGTGTGGAATCTGTAGATTCATATTTTATATAAAGATCTTAAATTTTGTACAAGTAAACGAA
The DNA here is from genome assembly GCA_032173675.1 of Gastrolobium villosum. NCBI lineage: Eukaryota > Viridiplantae > Streptophyta > Magnoliopsida > Fabales > Fabaceae > Gastrolobium > Gastrolobium villosum. The sequence continues at coordinate 409,147 of JAVKPL010014527.1, forward strand.
ATATGCACAATCAAATATTTTTTTATCGCACCATTTATTTTAATAATTATAAGTTTTATCAATCCAAACAATATTAATCACCTAACCGACAATTTAATTAAGGGAAGGTATTCATTTACCACCAATTAAGTTTACCACTTCTTACTAAACAGTTTTTTTTTTTTTTAAGATATACCTTACTAAACAATATTATTCTGACGATTATAATTTATTGCAGTGGTAAACTTAATTGGTGGTAAGTATATCATGTCTCTTTAATTATTACCAAAATTAAGTTCATATAAATCAAATTAAAACAAAAAATCTAAAGGCACTTTACTTGATGAATATATTAGATATAAACTGCATTGTGTATGCCAGCGCTGTTAATTACCCATTCATCTTAGTAAAAGGTAGAGAAATTCCATAATTTTCACTCTCAGTGTCTCTGTTCTTCAACTCACAAAAGCAACCTGTTTATCGCACTTTCATATGGCTGATTGTTTAGATGGATGGCATGTAAAATAATAGCCAAAACTTGTATAAATGCGAATTTTATGAATAATAACATTTCTCAAATTATATATAGCAGCCCAAACATGTTCACCCAGGCCCAGCAACTATGGCTAACCTTTGGTCCCCACCTTTTAATCCCTAATTTCTTAAGATATTAAAAGTTTTATGGTGATTTAATTTGTCATTTTCATAAACAGCATTAGGGGTTCGGGTGTCCCAAGAAGTTTTCAATAGTTAAATAGAGAATAATGTATAAGAGTTTGAAAATTCATAAATCAAATAAAGTCAATATGCTGGAGTCAAAGAGAATAAGTTAATCCATAGTAGATAATTAGGGGTGTGCAAAATAACCATAAAAGTGGGTCGAACCATGAACCGAACCGAACCGCTCCATAAAATAACCGGTTTTAAAAAACTAGTTCATGAACTGAACCGGTTTTTAAAGAACCGGTTCATGAACCGAACCGGTTTTTAAAGAACCGGTTCATGAACCGAACCGGTTTTTAGAACCGGTTTAAGAACCGAACCAGTTTTTAGAACCGGTTTAAGAACCAAACCGTTTCCGAACCGAACCGAACCATTTTCAAACCAAACCAAATTAATTTTTATAACTTTATTTTTTAAAATTTTTAATTTTTTTCTTTTCAAAAGAGGGTCGACCCGAACCGGTTCCGAACCACTTCCGAACCGGTTCCGAACCGAACCGAACCACTTTCGAACCGAACCGAACCACTTCCGAACCGAACCACTTAAACCAATTCGGTTCGGTTTTTCAAAAAAACCGGTTCGGTTCGACCCATGCACATCCCTATAGATAATCAAGTCATATAATTAACAAACTATTCATCAATACATGACACAATTTTCTAAATGTCATTTGCTAATTTCTTTCAGCTCAACAGAATCACTTAACTCAATTTTTAGGACCTTCAAATTTTACAAACCATTTATACGACTATTTTTCCATAGAGACTATGAAATCACATAAAAGTACACGGTGCTAAATACAATAAATGAGGAACAGCAAAAACGTGTTCATAAAGCTGTTATTAAACTCGGACTACGATCCGGTACTAATATATTATTGATTGAATTATATATTTAATAAAAATATTTTTACAAATATATAGTCGTGGTTTAATGATTAGTATTGTATGTTTCTTCATCAAGATATAGTCAAATCTTATGATTATAATTGTTTTTAAAAGTTTTATACAAAATTTCACGAATCGAATCAGTCCGACAAATTAGTTGATAATCGGTTTTAAATTAAACCGGTCCGACCAAGTAGTCTAATCCAATTTTTTTTTATTTTTTATTTTTTTTTTGGAAATAGTAGTCTAATCCAGTTTTAATAACAATACTCATTACAAATTTTATTACTTCATGAGCAGTTTCTTTTGAAAACAGGTGTGAAAAGTAAAATACATATTTATTTTATTTTATTCTTGCAAAAATCATTTTTTCTAAATTAGTGTTTATATATTATAAGAGAGAATTTTATTTTTTGTACACACTAAATATATGGACCTATAAAAAAAACTTCTTCGCATGGCCCAACATGAACTCACAATTTTTTTAATTTTTTATGTGTATGTGCTAGATAATATTATTATGGGACATATTATTTCACTTATCATGCTCCAACACCGTTAGATCAGAATCTTAATAATAGAGATAAAGATAAATATTAGTTAAGATTCTGATCTAATGGTATTTAAAGTGGTAGAAAAAATAGGCAGAAGTAGTAAGTAAAATAATCTATCCCTATTATTATTAGGGCTTTATTAATTTCATACAACAGGATAAAAGCTCTCTTATGCATAAAGATAATCTTGGGACCCACCTACTTATAGAGAAAGAAAAAGAAATAAAAAAGTAACACGAGAATTGATGTATGTGTAGGAGAGAAAAATACTCTCCTACAACATAAGAGTATATTTTTCCTTATTATTATTATTATTATGGGTTTTATAAGAGTTATGTTGTAAGAAAAGTGATTGTGTTATGTTATAGAGATTCATTTTGCGTACTGGAGTTTTTTTTTGCTGCGGGCCCCACAAAATGTTATGTCTGTAGGAAATTTTTTATGGTCATGTTAAATGATAGATGATAAACCCTATTATTATTATTATTATTATTATTATGTCATGGATCGTTTTTTGGTCAACTGTTGCAAGTTGCAACAATCATTTTGTCAGTGTTGGAAGGAGGCAGGGGAGAAATTTCCAAGAAACTATCCAACACAGAAACCTCAACACTCACTTCACTCTCATTGCTCTCAGTTCCAACCGTACATATCCCCCCTTAATTTTTTTCTTTTTATTTCTTCAACTGTTTCTAAGGGTGCTCGTAATCTTTGCAGTTCAAAAAGTTGATGTTATGCGAGGAAGAAAGGAATAGGAAGCCAAAGCAAGCATGAGAAGCAATTCCACTTCTTTCCTTCTTTCTTAACCCAAACCCAAACCCAATCAAAAAGGTTATTACTTATTCCTATAAAACTAACACCCACAAATGAAGCAAAAGCAATACCCATGAATCCATCATGTCAACGATTTAAAACTTGAACTCAACCCATCACTCTTCAATATCTTTCATCCATAGATCAAAAAGAAAAAAAAAAGTACTTGCTTGGATTACCAGAGAAAGAAGATGAGGAAGGTTGGAAATGTGGGGTGGCTTGTGGTGTTGGTGCTTACAGTGATGGTGTTCAATTTTCCTACTTGTTCAGCTTGGTTTGGTAGTAAACACAAGAGTTTAAGGAACTCCATTCTCCCAGATGAAGTCACATCCTCAACATCAATGTTCATGAATCCTGCTGGTTCCTCAATTGTGTTCCCCGTTTATGGCAATGTTTATCCTGTTGGGTACGTAAAATGACTTCTTTTTGCGTTGCTTAGTGCCTTTTCATGTTTTTGGGTTCACTTTATAATGTTTTTCCATTCAAAACTTTTCTAAAGTGTTTTGTTTTGATAGAGAGCAAAAGGAAATGACTTTTATTTATGAATCGAGATTTATTTGTTCTGAACAAAAGCATTTGCATTTTTTTAAACATGTGAGCATCCGAATTCGTGATTGGAATATTTCTTTCTTGTTTTTTTCTTTAATGAATAGACTCATAGACCCTTTTTGTTCCTTTTGAGATTTATTATTTTACTATTTAAAGAACAAAAAGAACGGTTCATAGACACTCTTTGTGACAGTATCTAAACCAAAATCTGAAAGATTATTAATACCTGTTTGGGAGAAGGGGAAAAGAAAGACTTTCTAGCCTTGCAGATCTTCTCCCATGCTATAGTTCATATTTATTTATATATGTTATATTCCTGTTTATTCTTGGGTGGAAAAATAGATGAAATAATTAATCTAAACAAAACACCTTTTGATATTCTGATATAAGTCACCCTTAATTTTAACATTTTCAGGTTCTATAATATTACTCTCAACATCGGCCAGCCACCAAGGCCCTTTTTTCTTGATGTTGATACGGGTAGTGACCTCACATGGCTCCAATGTGATGCCCCTTGTTCCCAATGCTCTGAGGTATTATTACACTAACTATATGAAAAATCCCTCAACACTTATTTCTTTTTTAAATCTGAATAGGTAAAGAATGTGAGGTGCAAAATCTCATGAGATTGGAAAGCTAATCCTTGCATATAGATAGATACATGTAATCTGTGTCATGTTAACTTTAATTTGTTGCTTTTTTTTTTTTTTTTGCAGACACCACATCCACTCTACCGACCCAGCAATGACTTTGTGCCGTGCAAGGATCCTCTCTGTGCATCCTTGCAGCCAACTGATGACTACACCTGTGAAGACCCTAATCAATGTGACTATGAAATCGAATATGCTGATCATTACTCATCCCTTGGTGTACTTCTAAATGATGTTTACCTTCTCAACTTTACAAATGGTGTCCAACTTAAAGTTCGGATGGCACTTGGGTTAGTTTACTTTGCAAGCTTTGCTTTACCACCTCTCAACCTTTTTTACTTTCTCTGTCTATGTATGTTCTCTTGAAACATTGGTGTTTCTGCAAGCAAGCTTTTAGAAAAGGCCTTGATATGAAATAATCTCAGCAAAGTTGTTTATGCACCGCTGTTGAGATATATAAAACCATTAATGTAGCCTCACCCAATAGCTTAAGCTTTTGGGTTGAATTGGTTCTTTACAACTGCAATTGAAAGTACCAATGCAGGCTAGAATGATTTATATAAGTGAATTGGGTTAAAGTACACGGCCACTTAAGTCTATGCAGCTAGTAAATATGCGTGTTAAAAGTTATCTAATACACCTCTTTTATGATTCCTTTCTACAGATGTGGATATGATCAGGATTTTTCACCTTCTACTTACCACCCTTTAGATGGAATACTTGGCCTTGGCAGGGGAAAAGCCAGCTTGATATCACAGCTGAATAGTCAGGGCTTGGTACAAAATGTGATTGGACACTGTTTGAGTTCAAAAGGAGGAGGATATATCTTCTTTGGAAATGTTTATGATTCTTCTAGACTGAGTTGGACTCCAATTTCATCTATAGATTCGTAAGTACACCTTCAGAAGTCAGATCCTCATTTTACATTTTCCATATGTATTGTAATGATTCATAATCACGAGGCGAATCGGAGCATGGTAAAGTTGCTTCTTCATGACTGAAAGGTCATGGATTCGAATCTAGGAAACAGCCTCTCTCTTTGTAATTATGCAAGGATAAGACTGCGTTCAAAGATTACCTCCACCCCACACTCGCTAGTCGGGTTTAACGGGGAGTGGTATCAGAGCCAAAGGTTTGGCTGGTCCGGGTATTTAGAGATTGTGATGTTTCAAAGCCTCCGCAGAAGGCTAGTGTGACTCCAATACTTAAAGAAAAAAAGACTTCCGTAGAAGTTTCCCTTAAGGGGAAGCATGATGTTGGGTCTCATACTTGAGGGGAAGATGTTAGAAGTATTCAAGTATGAGTTGTAAAGAAGTACCACATTGGCTAGACATAGACCAAGTGATGACCATATAAGTGCAAAAGACCCATAAACCTACACCCTTGAGGTTTTGGGTTGAGATGTGGTGTCGGCCCACTTATTGTGGTTTATCGCTCGGCCCATTGGTGGATGTATCCTTTGCAAAGGGTTTTGCCTTTCCTAACATTCATAACTCGATCTCTTGATTTAAATCCTGTGTGTGAATTATTTCAGCAAACATTACTCAGCAGGGCCAGCTGAACTTGTTTTTGGAGGAAAGAAGACTGGGGTAGGAAGTCTGACTGCTGTTTTTGACACTGGGAGTTCTTACACTTACTTCAACTCTAAGGCCTACCAAGCATTACTTTCTTGGGTCAGTTAAAGCAAATGTTCACTATATTCCCCAATTTGAAGTATTTCAATAAGCATGAGGCATTTCTACTATAAGATCATGCCAATTTCATCATTGATGATTCAAAATTATATGAAGGAAAAAATAAATACACAAACTACTTTCTTCAGTAATACCAGAATATATTGGCAGGTTACTTAAGATGGTCTTTTGTTCAATTTCCAAATGTAGTTGAAGAAGGAATTAACAGGAAAGTCTATAAAAGCAGCACCTGATGATCAAACTTTACCTCTCTGCTGGCACGGTAGAAGACCTTTTAAAAGCATACGTGAAGTCAGGAAATATTTCAAGCCTCTGGCACTTAGTTTCACCAATGGTGGAAGAGTTAAACCTCAGTTTGAGATCCCTCCTGAAGGTTATCTGATAATATCAGTGAGTTCTAACCTATCAATATCTTCTATCTTTTTAACTTGTTTACCACTACTACATTAAGTAACGGATGCATTTCTATGTATGAATGCTAACAATTTATTCTGCCAGAACATGGGAAATGTTTGTCTAGGCATTCTAAACGGCTCTGAAGTAGGGTTGGGGGACGTGAACTTAATTGGAGGTAAGAATTTTGTTATGTCGTTACTCGTTACAATAATTTGTATTATAATTATTCACTTTTTCAGCAGTTTTCATCAAAATTCTTATTGAACTCTGCATTTTGTAAGTATTGGTATTGTTTATGCCGCAGACATATCCATGCAAGACAAACCTCTGATAATTATTCACTTGATAAGCAGTTGATTGGTTGGGGAACTCTGCATTATGTAAGTATTGCAGACATATGTTCGACAATGATAAGATCCAGACATATTAGTATCTGATCATATAAAACACCTAATATGCTAATACTCTCATGTATATTGTTGCTATCATCAACACAGTAGATATTGTATTGTCCTGCAGTTATAATACTCTCATGTACTGTCTTCTTCGTATGCATGATATTCAGTGTGTATTAGTATTACCTTCTAATCTCATGTACTGTCTACTTGCAAAAAGTATGTATGATATTCAGTGTGTATTTTATTACCTTTTGATTACGGTAAAGTAATTAGTCAAAAAGGAAAACTTACATTTAATTATTATTTTCTTTTGAAGTTTAATTTGAAAAATAAGATATACATACCACAAACATATAAAAAATTCCTAGTACAATATAACAATGGAACAAGAATTTTCTAAGGGGACTCCTTACATGTTGTTAACACTACAATATCCTAACATGACTCATTGGATCTTTCACTCAATTGAGATCATTCTGCTTATTTTTAAGTTACACTTGATCTCATGTTTTCCTTTAGGTTCAACCCATAGAAGCCAAATTCAACAATCCATAGAATAGGGTACCACGCATGAACCATTGTTTGATTTCAGGGCAGGCCATGGCCGGCACTTGCAGTGGTCCACGAGCAGTAGTTAGGTAGGTGTGAATGCAATTTTTTCTTTTTTTCTTTTTTGTCTAAAACGAATTTAAAAATACATGTGGGACCCTTCCTTATTAGGATTCCCCCGTCCTCTCAAAGGGTCCAATTTGCAATTCAACCCCATGAGCGTGACCGTTCAAAAAAATCAAAACGACTTTGGTAGGTACATGAACATATCCTGCCAAGTTGAGAGCTGGTTTATTTGGAATTGGACCTGAGGGGCAAAAGGGTCATCTCCCACTGACGGGTTTATGTTACTGTCCATGAAATTGAACTGAAAATCAAAGGCTGCGTCCGGGTCTGGCACCAGGTCAAGTTCATTCCACTTGGGCTCGCTCTGCACCTCCTTGTCGCACGTGACGTCCGGTGAAACCACGTGCTCGGAACAGCTGGAGTCCGTGTGTAACCTGGGACCCGAATCCGACGTGTCCATGTGCAGTTGGTCATTCCTGAAATCATCCTGGCCGCACATCTTGATATCTATCTCTGGCTTGGTCTCAATTTCATTCTCATGCTCATAGTGAAATTGAACTTGTTCTGAAAATTTTGCTGGTTTCTGATCCGCTAAACCCACGGTGTTGTACTTCTCAATCTTCCCTTTCTTGTTGTAAATTCGGCATAACACCCAATCATCAAGCTGCAATTCCCATAACATCACCATCAATATCAAATAAACCTTTTTAAAAAAAAGGAAGAAAAAGACCAATTTGACCAAAGCCTTTTTTTATTTTTATTTTTTTGGGTTTAACAAGTGAAAAATGAAGAAAGGTGCATATGCATACCCTCAAGTTGCTGTTTTTCTTGGAGGCTGATCTATCAACGTTGGCGAGGCGATATTCATGCATGATCCAATTGGTCTTAACACCTTTTGGGGCTTTGCCTGCATAGAACACGAGTGCCTTCTTTATCCCAAGCGCCTTCGGTTTTCCAATCGGTTTATCCGCCCCCGTCGCCTTCCAATATCCGGTTCCGGCCGCCCGGTTCGGCCGTGAACCGTTCGGATATTTTCGGTCCCGAGGAGAGAAAAAGTACCATTCCTTCTCACCATAAAGAGCCATTTCTGTACATAAGTAAAAAAACAAAAGAGTTATTAGACCGACCTTATTTTAAGGTTGTTAAACTTAACAAGGAAAAGAAGAAAGAGAGAAAGAAGTACCTGGAAGGTGCCATGGATCAAACTTATACAAATCGATTTCTTTGATGATGGGAACAGCAATTGACTGGGAAGCACACTTCCTGCACAAGTAGTGAGTGACGAGCTCATCGTCAGTGGGGTGAAATCTGAACCCAGGTGGTAACTCCAATTCACCTTGCATTCGCGTCTCTCTTCTCTTCTCTTGTCTTGTTTTTCTGTTTCTCTTGTTTTATGTTTGTTTTTCTTCTTCTTCTTCTTCTGGAAGCAGGTGCTATGCAACTGGGAACTCCGAACTTGGGAGAGAGGAAGAACCTTGGGTTTTATAGGGGGTGAGTGGGGTTAATTAGACACGTGGGATTAGTGAAGACGGGTGCGTGGGGGAGGCGAAGACCGAGGCAAAGGTGACAGCAGGAAGAATGACGTGTCAGTGGATGAATGGATGGTTTGGACACACACTGGAGAGAGGAGAGTGAGTCCCACTTGTGTGGTGATTTTGTCACTGCTTCCGTCATCTCTCTCGGCCTGTATTGGTAATTACGTTTACTGTAATGGTAGCGGCTCTGTCTTTTTCTGTCGACGCCATTCAATACATCGGTCTTTTGTTTTCAATTTTGTTTAACATAAATATTGAGTTATATTTATTCCATGTTAGATAGGAAGAAGTTAATTTTCTACACACATAAAAGATGTGGTCTCATCTCTATTTTTCTCTTCTTTTAACTGTGGATCTCACTTGTAATTTTGTTTTTACTACATCAGAGAAATTTTTTCCCATAAATATTATAACAATTCTAATATTATCTTTTGAAAATCTAATTAATAAAATATTAATGTTACATCTTTTAGATACTCTTTATTTATTATTATATTTTATATTAGTAATGTTAATAAATACGCAATCTCAACTTGACTCAAAATCTTAAAGCATCATTTTTTTCATTTATATTGTTTTCAATTAATTTATTTTTAATTAATGTGAAATTTCATCATTCATTTTTTTGATTCTTAACAATATTACCTTGAGGAATAATATATTTACTACAAAAAATTTTTACCATTTTTATAACTAACCTAATCATCGTTGATTTCCGTCAACCTAACGGTTATAATTTATTGGAAATTATTAAGTTGCATTTATTAATTAATTATTAATTTTCATAAATTATAACCGTTAGATTTATGAAAATTAACATATTGTAAAAAAATTTTTTTGGTCCTTCCCCTGTTATCTTACCATATTTTCGAGTTTTATATGTAAATCTATTAAATAATTCGCCATTAACTTGAAATTCGTTTCTTTCCGCGGGGGAATAAAAAATAGGACAGAATTAACACCCAAGTTTTTTTTTTTTTTTTTATTTTTTATTATGCTGTAGCAACGTATTTTGGTCATTAACAATCCCACGCTAATGAATGAATGTTATCTTTCTAGGTTGGACACAGAAAAATATCTTTGGTACTTTCGAATATTGAAGATTTAGTAAATCTTTCATTAAAATTGAGAAAAATAATAATTGTTTTACCTATTTTATTTACTTTTTATGATTATTATTAATTAAGTTCTATTTTCCTTATTTTTAAAAAAATATAGAAATTGATCAACTTATATTAAAAAAATGTCATGATTATATGAAAAATTATAATCATATAAAAATAAATGAATGGTAATAATTTCATAACTATCTATTTTAGTATTTTTTATTTTTCTTTCTCTATTATTATTAATTCATTTTATACAATTATGGTTTTTTATATAATTATATTAATTTTTTTAATATGAAAGGATATACTTTCAAAAAATACGTACTCCCTGTCCTACCAAAAATATGCTATGATTCCTCACATCACATGACACGGCGTATTTTGCGGAAAAAACAACATTCTCCTCATTAATTCCCCTGCACCCTCTTGTCTCCTTTGTCAATTTTTTTTATTTATTTAATAATTACTTTTCCATATAGGAAGGGCATTTTTCCTCTGAAATTTTAGAACACTAACTAATTATATTGGCTATTAGCAAATGACATAAATGGTTTCACCATTTATTACCTGGCTCACTTGATGAATCAGCAATATTTCTCCTATAGCCAAAACCTGAAAGATTCACGAATTCAGTGACCCAGATCAATTAAAATAAAATATATTTTGTGATGAGAATACTAAAAAGTAAGAAACAAAATGGTCAATTAAAATAAAGTATATTTTGTGATGAGAATACTAAAAAATAAGAAACAAAATTTTAATTCAATTATCAACTTTTAAATAAAAGTCATAGGTACTATATCGAAAATGTTCTCTGTCAAAACATGGCACACCACACAAACTTGTACATATTATATATGGGATTTATATTTCTCTAGCAATTTGACGTCCAACAATCAATTATTTATCATATATATTGGTGACAACATTGAATATGAGAAATCATAATCATACACCTGTAATTATCGGAGGTTAAGCAGCTGAAAAAATAATTATATATATATGGTATAATTCGTATTGTGCATTCAAATAATGATCTTTAATAGTGGGATGTAAAGAAAGTTAATGTCTCATCTTTGATGAGTGGATGAAGGTTGGAAGGAGCTATTCTGCGGCGAAGATGTAGGAGAAACGCCTCTGCGAGGTTCGGTACCGTTATGAGCCTCATATTTATTTTATTTTGTTTTTAATAATTTGTATTTGAGCTCATGAATAACTAATATTGCTTAGTTTTTTTTTTAATACACATTGCTTAAGATTTCTAAATCTATTTATATTTGTATCATAAAATGGGTGTTATCCAAAAAAAAAATTGGATGTTTTTAATGACCATTTTATATATATATACCAAAATGCCACGCGAACAGTAAAAATTACCAAAGTCGTAGCGAATTGCGCTGATTCGAAGATAATCAACGACACGTGTCATTTATGGACCACGTAATTCGTGTGTAGCGAATTAAAAAGGTCTGTCCGGTCTGACACCTCAACGACACGTGTCATCTTTCCTGAGTGGATGACACGTAATTCGCTACACAGTGGAAGGCTGCAAGGTCAGCTGCTGACACGTGTCATCTCACTGGTCCATGGCACACAAGATGTCAGAGAAGTCAAATCATCTCAACTCGATTGCAGGCCACGTGTCAACTCCCCAGTAATTCGCTAGACCTTATAGCGAATTATGCCAGGTGTATAAATCACTCCATTTCAGGTGTGATTCTCCACTCGCAAAGGTTTCCTTTTATGTAAGTTTTTACTACTTTTGTTTTTAATAATTTGTATGAGTTGAGAATGATATAATAGCTACTGTTTATTATAATGGGAGAAAATACTTTGCGGGCAAGTATTTGAAGGTGATGCAAAAATGTTTTTTTGCAATCTTCACGAGCTGAAGAATAATATACAAAAAGTTAAGATTTGGTCAAACTCTTGCTCGGTTGACCGCTAGATGTGCCTCGGGAAATCAATGGGTTGGTGTTGAAATTGTCGACGATAAGATAACGTTGTAGATGCAAGCACTTAACAATGGATTTGTTGAATTATATGTAAATTATGGACAAAAAAAAAATCCATGCACTGACATGTCGCCGTAAACATGGTGCCAATGGATAATAAGTCGCGTCCCCCACGCTTGCACCAACACGTAGAGAGAGAAAAAAGGAAAGATGGAGAGTATGAGAGTTTGGAGAGAATGGTTTTCTGCACATAATTCGCTACACTGTGTAGCGAATTACGTGGTCCAGTGAGGAGATGACACGTGTCGTTGAGGTGTCAGACCGGACAGATGACCACGTAATTCGCTACACTGTGTTTCCATTGAGGAGATGACACGTGTCGTTGAGGTGTCTGACCGGACAGACCTTTTGACCACGTAATTCGCTACACTGTGTATAATTTATTTCAGCAGAGATTCGACAGGCAGTAGCGAATTACACAGCGTGGCACTTTGGTAATTTTTACTGTTCGCGTGGCATTTTGGTAAATAGTATGATGAACAGTGGCAAAATGGTCAAAGTCCCTTTAATAAGTGGGGTGAGGAAAATATGGGTTTGTTTTTCTACAATCAATGTAGATAATTTATCTACAGTGAGTCCAAATCAACGTTTTTTGAAATTATTTTTGTAATTTTTTTAGGGTTATTTTTCATTATACTTTTTTAAAAACAAAACGACATCGTTTTGGGAGTGAATCTAGATAACTTATCTACATTCACTTTACAAACATTAAAGCCGGAAAATATAGTAAAAACATTGTTGAACATATATAATCCATGTTGGATAAATCAGAGTAAGTTTGTGTCTTGATTCTTTTTTCCCTACTTTAGTTTTTGTCTTGCAATTCTATGTGATTGTTTGGTATCAATTAATTTTAGGCCAATTAACCTCCGCTTGATATTATTTAGCAACATGTAATAAAATGTTATAGCACTAATAGCAGCAACAGGTACGCAGTAAAAAATATTGGGTAAGTTATTCGGTGTATATGTTCCCTTTTATATTTTATTAGGCGAGAACAATTATACTGGGGGTAGGAAAATGGATTCAGGAATCGTAAAATGGATGGGAAACCTGGTTCGTGTGACGTGATGCGTGACCTTAACAAGTCCTTCATGGATAAGGACGTTGGTCTAAGGTAGAAGCTACCTGGATGTTACCTCGTGAAGGATTTATCTAGACCATTCGACAAGTCCTCTCCCCAGTAGGACCAATGTTTAAGGTGAGTTATGACATTTCGTGCATTAGGGGTTGAATTTAAACCTTTTTTACTCTGGTCAAGTTTTTGTCTCTTCCCTTTTCTATTTGGCCAACTTCGATCCATTCCCCTTTGAAACCCCTTTGACCTCTAATTCTTTTAAACTTTTACATGATTCAATTCTATTATGTAGAAATTTCACATTATCTAATTATGTGGCAGATTTAATTCTTTCATTCTTAAATTAATTCTTAGCAATTAAAATATAATTTTCACTTTTTCCATTTAAATTAGAGTAAATACTCAACAAATTTCATGATGCCCGCTTTAATTCCTAGTAAATAAAAAGGCTCATCGTGGTTCCTAAGAAACTCAAAATGGACCCATTTTAGTCCTTTTAGGGATTAATATGGATCTTTTTTGAATTTGTGAGGGACCACGATTTCAACTAAATGGGTCCATTTTAAATTTCTTAAAAACTATGATGGGCCTTTTTATTTACTAGAGACTAAAACGGGCGTCGTGAGATTTGCTGAGGATCAGAAAGGATATTTACTCTTTAAATTATGACTGTTGATTCTTTGATACATTGATGGAAATTGAACATATAACCTAATACAAATTACTCAGAGCCCTTATTACTAGATTAATTATAGTGCTTTGACTATTGAGTTTTAAATAAACTGATAAAATATTTTATCATGAGAGGATCTACTTTCAATTTTTTTTTAGTAAATGTTCGACCTAAACTTCTTATTAGATTTTAACAACATTTATTATTTTGTTAATAAACAAACAACATATATAACGTTAATCAAATTATACACAGTGTTCATTAAAAATTAAGTAATCGGTTACTAGGTGTAAAACTATAGGAATGTACAAGGATTCTTATTTCTCGCACAAACGCAATGAATCGAGAGACTTTTTGCTAAAATTGAAATTTAGTATGTATGTATGTAAGACTGAGTGTGAACACTGAATATATGTAATAATATATCTGACAAACTATTGAGTAAAAAAATGAATAGTTAAAAATAATCAAATGCTCGTGCTTGTTTGTCAGATTATGCATGATTTGAAAAAGATTTTCTCCATCTTGTGTCATTATAAAATGGCATATACGTCGTTCCTTGGGCACCAAATTTTCTAGCTACTTCACGCATACCACCACACCCGCGCAGACCCCACACACTCGCCGCCATCTTGTTCAGTGGTCTAATAAACTATATGTTTAAGATTAAAAAGGGAATTATAGTTTAATGAACATGGTAAAGAAACATCATTGTCAACCGTGAAGATTAGCAACAGCCAACAGGTTCATAAGAAATGAAGATTTGTTCTCTACTAAATTTGCCATCTTTCTGGGAAGGTTCTTCATCCTTCACACTAGCTGCCAACATTGACTTCAGTTTAATTACTGTCTCCCTTGTGCTGCAAGGGACCAAATATGATGATTTACCACTCAAATCTGCCCCCACTTTTCCCTGTCCCAATAACAAATATGGGTTTTATTAGAGTTATGTCGTAGGAAAAGTGATTGTGTTATGTTATAGAGATTCATTTTGCGTGCCGTAGTTTTTTTTTTTTGCTGCGGGCCCCACAAAATATTGTGAGTGTAAGAAAATTTTTGTTGTCATATTAAATGATAGATGATAAATCCAACAAATATATATATTTTATAAGTGAAGTAGTTAAAATCGAAATTTTACATAAAAATGAAAAGGAGATAAAAAATGTAAAATCGTAACTTAAAAAACTTATAAAAACATAAAAGTATTTAAAATATGGGGAAAATATTTATCCTTTTAAATGACACAACTTATATCCTTTTACTCTCACAAGGAGGTAGGACTCACACCTTTATTCTTTTTGTCAACTCTCTCTCCTCCTTTATCTATCTCTTTCTCTCTTTAAATGACACAACTTTACGTACTTTAAAATGATATACATTTTTCTTTAAAATATTAATAAAATCATTCTGATGAAAAAAAATTATAAAAATATAAAATTATACTGATAAATCCAAATTTTAGCTATAATAGTTGTAGCTCAGACTCGGACTCATCATAATATAGCTCTGTCCTTGCAACCACATCAATTTTGAGTTGGGTCATATGTTAAGAAATATGGACTCATTATTCTTCTCCAAACAAGACAAAATTTTCATCATGAGCCCACTTATCAAATTGGACATGAGCGGGAGAAAGCTGTGTCTTTTAGTTAGGCTCCGTTTGGACTAACTTTAAAAAAAAAAACATCAATACACATTCTGTTCTTTTAAAAGACCTTTTTTTTAGTTAAATTGGTTTCTATAGGTATAAGATTAATTTTAAATCGAGTGGTGTGATAATTATCTAATTCTGACATAAAAAATCTTCTCAAGGATTGACGGTTCCATCTTGAGAAATTAATTCCATGGACTCCCCGGTGCATTGGTCCCGGAACAGTACATATTTGCTCTCCATCTTGAAGCTTATATTGTCAGTTGGTCCAATTTTTTGGGATAAAAATATTTTATTAAAATCAAAGCTACTTTTCATTTTGACATAATAGGTTAGAAAAATTTAGATTTTGAAAAAAAAAAATATTTAACTTGATTTTTTTTTAGAAGTCTGAAATCTTAATATAAAATTAAATTTTGACTTTTATCAATTTTTATTTTTTTAAAGGCAGACATCTAAATAATTATTTAAGATGAAAATTTTTGATAAAAAAAGAATTCATCCAAACGAACTCTTAGATAAAAGTAACATGTAGTTTCTTCTTATGAGAATTTTGCAATGGTCCAAAATATTTGGGTTTTCTTAACAAAAAAGAAAAAGGGACCAGGGGGTCAACACGGTTTTTAGCACTATAAATATACTGTATATGATAATACCACGCTACGTTTGGAAGTTTTTGAACTGAAGAAAAGGAAAAATAAATAAAACGAAAAATGAATGAGAATGGAATTAAATAAATTTAAAACAAACCTAATTCCCTGTGTTCTTATCCTATTTGGAAGAAGAATCTTAAAACATATATTCAGAGGGGAAGAAAAAGGCCTGCTTCCCATACTCTTCACTTTCTTAAAAATTTTGGGTACGCAATTAGTTTGTGTGGCATCAATACACAGCAAATATTTCTTGCATGAACTCGGTGTCTGTTAGACATATCTAGTTAAAAATTTAAGATACATTACAAATAATAATAAAAAAGACAAAGTTCTTGTTGAAGTTATTTTAAATTCTGATTGATTGTAGTTAATTAATAAGGACGTCCTTATACAATAATTCCTCAACACAATGGCATGGCAGAGTATAGAGATTATAGAAAACACATAGGTTTTTTAAGAAATAGTTATAGGGTTTTATATTTCTCATGTTAAATGAAAATTGAAATCTCATGTTGTAGATATAAAAAACATGTGAGACCCATGTGTTAGAAAAAATTAAATGTAGGACTCATGTTAGCACGGAAATCCCACAATGTGTGGCAAAGTTAGAGATTCTATGAAAACACATAGAAATATAAAACCCATAATTATATGACTTAACTATCTTTTATTTTATTAAAAGATAATAGAAACCAGGATTGGAAGGTTGTAATTAAGGAATGAGCATGTTATTATCGATTGGAAGGTTGTAATTAGGGAATTCGGTTCGTTGATGTGTCACATTTCTAGTGGATAACAAGTAGTAAGTTTTTTTATTTTTTTAAAGAGTTAAGTTCGCTACCCCGTGTAGCGAACTTGATGTCCACTAGAAATGTGACACGTTAGTAAACCGAATTCACTACACCGGGTAGCGAACTTGTTCCTATTTCGGAGTAATAATAATGACATTTACGTTGAAGAGTAACATTTTGGTCCTATTTCCGAGGAGTAGCTTAAAAGAACGGCATGTAGAGAAAAAGACAGAGGATGGTGAAGAATTTTGACAAAAACCTTTTGTTGAATATGTGTCCCGCGTGGTAGCCCTTAGCGAAAGCAAAAAAAAGGAGCACTTGACGTGACTCCTACCCATGTGTTTTGGAATCTACACGAACTAAATATAAATCTAAGAAATTGGAAGTTATAAAGAAGTGTTTTATAATTCTCATTTAACATACGAATTTAAATTTTTCTACACACCTTTTGATTTCCGTGCCAACATGGATCCTACATATAATTTTTTTCTAACATATAGATCCCACATGCTTTATATTTCTACAACATGAGAATTCAATTATCATGTTAAATGAGAAATATAAAACTCTATAAAGAAAATGACCTCTTAAGTTCTTTCTTCTCTTTTGGATACACTTCTTAAGTTCTTTAACTCTGTTAGGAGGGGCATATGGAAGTAATTGTTAGAATTTGAGTATAAAAATTCCATGGATTATGGATAAGAGAGGTTTAGAAAAAAGGGAATTTGTGAGTTATAAGCTAGTTTCACACTGGATATAAAAATTCCATGGATTATGGGTAAGAGGGGTTTAGAAAAAAGGGAAGGTGTGAGTTATAAGCTAGTTTCACACTCTACAAGTAGTGAAATATAAAAAGGAGTTAGGTGTTTCAGGTTAAAAGTTCACATCTCAGGTTACTAAATTACTCCTTGTGACACTACATATTTTGTGAAAGGAAGAGGAGTTAGATGGTCTTAAGTTTATCACGCACGTTGCCGTCGTGAAATATTATTCTCATTTTATATGAGATAGTTATTTTTTTTCTTTCATTTCGAAAATTGTACCCTTTTTTTTTTTCTTTTTGTTTTTGAATAACGGGTCATTCTTGGATTCTCTCTATAACATGAGAGAATTACTCTCACGTTACATGTTAGTAATATTACCCTATTTCTATACTCAGCTAACTCTATATGGTTGAATTACCGGTAATTAATGTTTCTAAAGAGTTTATTATATCTATCTTTTATTATTCACAGAAAGGAGATTCTTTTACTTATTATTTTTTGCTATCTTTCCTAAAAACTAATACCTAACTTTTACTATTAATTACTTGAAAAAATATTTCCTGACAATGCTATGACGCTATGTTAATCAACGGGATTCAGGTACATTTCTTGAAAGTAGATTTGCTAGCTTAACCACAGTATAAAATTTATTTGTAAGTCAGAATGTGTTATTCTTCAAAGCTAGATTATGGAAAAGCTATTTAAAAAATATATTTTTGAACTAGAGACAATATATAGTATATAGGAAATAATTACTTATTAATAAATATCATTTTATTTCTTCTACTTGATATGAGATTATTTATTGTGGTCTGGGACCACCGTTCTTTTGGTGGTGCCTTAGTGTAAATGGAAGGGTAAAAGTGAAAAAGAGAAAAAATAACAGAGATAAAAGGGGAAAGAAATAAGTGGTGTTGTGAGAGGGAGCACCAGATTATTGTGTGATCCTGAAACATAAAATATATTTCAGCAATCTTGGACTTGACGTGTCTTTCTTCTTTTTATTAATAAGATATTAATTAAGTAAAAGATAATAATATATTATGCTTTCTTTTGCATCAAAGTAGAGTAAAAAGGAGTATATAAAGATGTTTTTTCTTTTTAAATGTTAAAGTAGAGAAAAAAGATAAGATTTTTGTTTGTCAACTTTTATTGGTAAGTATGGCTATTATATGCTGTTTCCAATAATAATGTTATTATGGGAGGAGATTTAAATATTTTTATTGTTGACCAGTCATGCATTTTAGATTAGTCCCATAATCAATTTAAAGAGTTAAAATTTGTTCAGATACCAGATAAAAACAACTTACCTCAAAGAAATAATTAGGGTTGGATTAACTCAAAGAGACTATTATATATATGCGCTTTTAGTAAGACTTATGAAATGCATTATACTTGGGATGAAGCCATTTTTTTTTTAATTTATTCTTCACTCAATTAAAATGACAAGATAAAAGGGGAAATTAAAAATAGTAGATATATAATCGTTTCGGTAAAATGAAAAGATAAAAGAAATCAAACGAAGAAGATCTAAAAGTACTCAAATATATTAAGGAAAATGTTTTCTCAGTAGGAGAGTTATTTTCTCCTACCAGTGACTCTTCGATTTTCATGCAATATTTTCTTTTATTTTTTTATTTCTTTAATAGATGTGAGCCTCATATAAGATGTGTCTACAACATGATAAAATTTTCTCCTACCTCAAGAGAAAATTGAAACCCAATATATTAACATCTTTACATTAAAATTTAATAATTAATTTAAAAAGACAATGTAATTATATATTATATGAGCCCTTCATCGTATTGTTGCTTTGCTTGTGATGAAACCATATATGTTTTAAAAATAGCCGAAACACACGTAACTACAATTCTCACCTGGGAACAAAAATGGATGATAATTTCTTCAACTATGCTATTGTAAGGTCCGTGATATATCCCAATTCATAATAAAACAATTTCTTCTTGTTCTTAAAAATACAAGAGGAAGGATATTCTTACTATCAAAATTTTTACTATCAACTCATTACCTATCTAATCACCATTAGATTAACATTTTCTCTTTTTTCAAATTTTTTTTAGCATTCTCTCTCTTTGATCCAATGGTGATTAGATAAGTAGTAAATGGGTAGTAGAAAATTCTGGTAATAAAAATAATATGTTCAAACTTCAGATAAAATTTAACTCGCCAAGGGAGAATTTTATTTTTCCAACATTCAAGTAAAACGTGACACGTGGAAAGCAATGGCCAAGCCCACGTTTACGAGGAAGCAAGTGTCGCGCAAGCTTCACTACACGTTAGTATGTTACGTTGCAGAGCAGATTGACTTCAGTTTGTGAATCAATAACTCTTCCTTGTCTCTCAGTTCTACAATCTCTATCTGAAAACATGTCAACGCAGTATTGCCGATATAGCATATGAATTCTCCCTCTCAATACGTCATTTTCATAACACCTTTTATCGTTCAGTTCATGCAGCTAATAAAGGTATATACATACATTTATGTGTTACACGTACCTTGCTTGAATTGCTGGATAGTTTTATTGCATTTTGATGTACATATATATGCATATAACTACCTCTTAACTGTTCCTAGATTTTCTGTCAAGGAAAAGGAATGAATTAACCTGTGACTTTGACCAACAACCTTGTTGAAAAGATTAAGGTAAAGAGCTATGTCGGGTGTGTCCCTAAACCCTAAACACAAAAAGGTGACTCAGCAGGAACATGTTGCGCCTGTTGGTAGCATGACAATGATGGGTTCTTTGCGTGTGATAGAGTTGCAGCTTGTGGCATTCGTGTTGGTTTTCTCAGCAAGTGGTCTTGTCCCTCTACTTGATTTGGTGTTCCCTGTCCTTGTCTCTATCTATATATTGGGACTTGCATGTTTTGCCTTTCCATCAAATGGGTGTGGACTACCCCAGCAGATACTCCATGGAAGCAAGCTTTTCCAAGTGAATGTGGCTGTTGGAACCACCGTTGCACTGTTCTTGCCTCTTGCGTACGTGCTGGGTGGGTTTGGCAGAGGGGATGAACATGCAGTGCGATCAGCGAGCCCACACTTGTTCTTGATCTCCTTCCAAATACTAACAGAGTATATAATAAGTGGCTTGTCAATGTTTTCTTCACCAGTGAGGGCATTGGTGCTCGTCATTTATACACTCAGGAGGATCTTTATGGATATTAATTGGATACAAAATGTGTGGCTCAACAACACTTTGCCCGCAGATGCACATCTTAAGGTTATTTTTATATGTTTATTCACTCTTCACACATAATAATTTTATATATATGTTTGTAGGACTAGTTTCTTACTGTGTGTGTTAGTGTGTGTGTGTGGATGGGTGGATGAATTGCAATTTGATGCATGGTGGATGCATGCAGGACAAGGCATGGTTTTGGTTCGGGAGGGTTCTGGCGGTGGCTAATCTTGTTTATTTCTCCATCAATCTCTTTGGGTTCTTGATACCAAGGTTCCTTCCAAGAGCTTTTGAGAGGTATTTCCAAGAGAGAGAAGAGATCTTTGCTAAGGAAGCCGAAGACAAGCGATATGTTGACATCCCACTAGAGAAGAAGTCAGATTAAGGGCTTTTCGCATGTTAATTTATACAGTTTAGCACTTTTTCCTTGAAAATTTGAGATGAATGTGTGTATGATACAGCAGCTTGGACTTAATATAGCTGTGTTATATTACTGAAACTTTATGACATTGATCTTGTAAAATTTTATTTAGTAATCACGCAATGGGAATTTTCAACAGTTTATAGAGAAATTAACAGTAAGGTGCATTAGAATAAAGAGTAAAAAAGGATAAATCAATAGTAATGAAAGTGCAGAAAAACGCTGATTTTGTTTGGGCTAAGATCGAGAGAAAAGCATTGTATAGGCCAGGATAAAGGCCATCTTAATATCTTTGTATGCTTTGGATTTTAATACATGTTAGTGAACTGCTGTCTAATTCGATAAGTCGAGACATGTCCAACACAACACGGTGAATAAGAAAAATAAGAGAAAGTTGTGAAGGAAATGTTCCCGTTCTCTATTGATTACCCCACCTTTTGATTTTTTATTTGATTTTTTTTTTTTTAAAAAAAAAAAACCATTAAAAATAGCGACGGGGCAAAAGGGCGCTTCCCACACATGAACCCTAGATCGATGCAGTCCTTACAAAATTGATCATATACACAAATGGAGGCTTCTATCCCGAGATATTTGCCGTCAGAGCAGGACGTGGCTTTCCAGAGGACAAATACTAAACAAAGTAAAGCATGGGGACAGCTCTGCTGCAAAAAGGTATATCAGGTTATCTTTCATCCATCATTATGTCATAAGGTGAAGCTTCATCTTCCTCCAGTGATGACATCATTGCCTCATTGAGTGCAGCTTCTTCTTCCTGCAGTGACGACAACACAAACAATGGAAATGAATAGGGTCGAACTTAATAACAACAGAAATGTCAAATTGGAAGAATTAAACCACATACCACCAAGGCATTAAATTCAGTCTCCTCATCTATGGCGTCAATGACAGCAGGATCCTCAAGCAGGTCCTGTTCAGAAATGTTGCCATCAGCAACCTCAAGCAATTCCTGGGCACTTACATTAAAGCTTACGATAACCAAAAAAAAATAAAAAATCTGATAGAAATTCATATTTTGACTCCACACTATAAATGTATACAAGAAACAAAAGTTGAAACTGAGAATGAGTTCATAATTGAGTAATTGACATTATTAAGCTGACCCCAGAACCAGAAAATATTAAGGGAGCCAAAATCTGAAAACAATCCCTTGAAGTGGCATTCTGAGCTTAGAAAATAATGGAGCAAAATAGGGGGAAAAAAGGACCCGTGCAACACATACAATATAATGGAACTAAGAAAGGAAATAGTGAACAATTTTTGTACTGAACTCGTGATTGCCTACTTACATCATCAGCAATTTGTAGCAATCCCTTCTCACCCTGCACAGAGAATGGCCAAATTAAATACTTTCCTGTATTTTATGCCAATAATATAAACTCGAACTAAAAAAACTTTAATACTACAGTCACACTGGTATTCTGGAAAGTTTCCAGTCAACTATAACTGCATTTCAGAGAGAAAAATGTCTCAAGATAATATGGAATGCTGCCAATGTTGCAGAGCAAAACAAACCAAGAAAACGCAAGAAAGTGCAGGAGAAGAGATTGGAGAGGTTGAGAGAATGATTATATTTCATTGATTTGAGGTACAACCTATATTCATAACAGAAAACAAAAATCAATGATGACAGGGAACAGAAACTGAAATTAGATTTTGGTACAGGGAACTGATAAGCCCCCGGCTGTCAGTAGCAGTAATGAATGCATGCAGCTATGCGCAACATATCAACATGTGTCAGTATTTCTATCTCTTACAGTATGGCAATCGTTTCTCTAAGAAGCTTGTACAAATAGAAGCTTACCTTCACAGCAACAAATAGAAGTGGATCAGATGGCGTATAAATCATGTAGCGCGCACCTTCCTGCATTGAAAGGGCTATAAATTAGCACAGAGTAAATGTTAAATGTCCATAGTTCTACTGAGGTTTGTAACAGGCCAGAGGTTCCTTTAGTAGCAAGCTTCTTAGTTTTGAATTTAGGATGAGGACAAATGAACCAAAAATGCATCTTAACAAATAAACTAATAACGCATGTTTCTTCATGATATAAACACAATATCGTTCAGATGGTGAGAAAGTAAATTCGGTATTATGGAAAACATAAGAGAATCAAGGACAATGTATTGATGGTGTAGGATTCTTCCAGAAGACTTAATCAAAATAGATACAAGAGAAGCTTTTGTATGGGTAATCCAGGCAGGGGACGATGTGACCCTCTGTCAAAAATGAAATATACAATAATTCATTCCAGAAAACTGGTCATTAACATGTGCATACTAGTGAAAAATAAAGCACTCAGGCATTCACAAAGTATTATCCAATATAGCTACAAGAATTTTAATACATCCAGATTCTAGAAAGGGGAATGGTTGCAAGGCAATTTTGCTTCCTTATTAGCTTGGGAAATGCTTAATTAAATATTTCTCTGAAAATCAAACCCTTCAAATGGAAACAAAAAATACAACGACATATTTGTGTAAATGAAGGTAATAAAATTACCAGATTGAAACATGTAATTTCTACACCTTCAGTTGGCAAGCCATCCACTCCTTCACCATCATCTGCAAAATGGTTAAAACATACTGCATTATGTATGTGGCATAAAATTTAAATAGTTGTGCAATAGATAACCACTTTAGCAGTAAGTCCCTAATTGCAATGAGTTGATCACCCCAATACTACAGCGTAGAGACAAAATTGAGCAATTAGTTGATAGTAGCTGCCTACAGATTAACCTTTTAGTTAATCTGTTAAATGGGATCAGGCATGGCAGATGGAAAAAAGAAAACAAGGAGTAAAGTATGCAAAGATTTAGGACCAAGCAGCAATTTATTGTCCACATTCCACAACGTGCACATAAAGTCATAGAATAGGAGAGAAAGATAAGTTATCTCCATTCTCCAATATGGTATATACAAATTTCCAATTTCGTAGTGTGATATACATTACTTTTGGTAGAAATAAATATATCATCATTATAGTAATGAACTGATAAAAGATAGAACAATGTTTGCATTAATATGCATAGGGGTGTTCATAAACTAATCCAATAAAAAAAAAAAAACCAAAACCAAAAATTGAAAAACTGATTTTTTGATTGGATTGAATCAATTTTTGGTTCCAATTTTAAAAACCAATCCAATCCAAATTAAACTGAACATATAAGTATATATATAATGAACTGGGAATATATATGTATATTACTCGGGTTTGAATACAGAAATAGAGTAATGACTAATGTGTTTGCTATGATTTTAATCAATTGTTGGTGATTTGTGAAGTTAAATGTAAGAGAGTGCCCAAGCCAAAAAATTTGTCTTAGCCAAAATTCTTAATTCATGAAACTATGAAAGCGATACTCAAAACTATATTACAATTCTGAGTTTTGTTTTACGCATTAGATTTGGTTTTTCTTTGTTTCTTAATTGCATGTTAAATCTGTATCCTACAAAAAAAAAAAAAAAATCAATCTCCAAACTTCTTAGATTGGATTTAAATTTAAAACCAAAATGCAGTGTTGTTAAACCCGGACCGACCTGGCCGGGTCAACTTGGGTCCCGGTGACCTGGTTTGGGTCAGCTATTGAACCGGACAAGCAATTAACCCCCAGTGACCCGCAGGACCCGCCGGTTTTTAACGGGTTCCATTGACCCTCCGGGTTCTATGAACCGGTCCGGATCAGAATAAAAAAAAAAATTAAAAAATCACACAAAAATAACTATGTCCCTAAAAAATCCCTAAAGTTTGCGAAATCCCTAAAGGCTAAACGGCTAAGCCGTGCGAAATACGTAGTCTTCTTCGTTGCCGCCGCCGCATCACTCCTGGTGGTGTTCTTCGTAGCCGCCGTGTTGCTCCAGTTGAGTTTGAGTCTCCCTCTTTCCCTTTCATGGTTTACCTTTCTTTCAAATAGCTTCATGCAAATAATGGGTCTAACCATTCTTGCAAATAACAGAATGCCAAAGCTTTTATAGCACCAGGCTTTCATCATTGCTCTCATGCCAAACCTCCATTTTGGTTCTTCAGGTTCTCTTTCTTTTGTTTCTTTCATTCTTTTTTTCCCCATATTTGTAATATCTCCCGATTAGATAACAGGGGTGCGTCTAATACAGCTCCTTTTAATAAATTTTTAAAATTTAAAGGCAATAAATTTTTTAACTTCAAATGAGTTTTATTGCCATGTTACTTGTAGATTTTGCATTTCTTTGTTTTGTTAATATTCATATTTTAATTCCTATTATTCCAAATAATGGGTCTAACCAAATAATGCCTACATGACTTATTACAACCTTCAGTTGCCATGTTTTGTTAATTTTTTTTTGCTATTTGTCGAGGGAAGGTATGCCTTGATCATGGCTGTTGAGAAACAACCTTCAATTGGTCTATTATTGCATATTCATTAAGCATGCCATATAGTTCTTTTGCTATTAGTTATGTATGTATTTTAATCAAATGCATGTATTGTGTACAGGTTAGTCTAAAACGTGAATACTTGGATCAACAATCTCATACACAAGAGGGGTTGTTCAAGGTTATATTGGTTTCACTTGACATAAAAGTTGTAGACTTCTATGCAGTATATGTACTGAAATGTTTTCTGCTAATGTTTAGATTCCTCCTATGATTTATTGTACTCACTTGACAGATGATGGATCTGTTTGGTGCTGGGGTTATAAATGTGTATCCTTAATAGTTATTTTGCTTGAAGTCTTGAACTACTCCTTTGGAAGAATTGAAGTTATGGTAATTGCTTTTGTCTGTTTATTCTTATCTCTAGAAGTTTGTTGTTATTGATGGTATTAACTTGGGTTATATGTTGCTACACCATCCAAACAAAAAAACTTTACATATGCATACACTGATCAGGAAGAAGAGTTATTGTGTTCATTTTTCAAGATTCCAGGATTTTGTGAATGAGCAGGAAAAATTAATGTTTCTCAAGTTGCCCCCAGATGCTGATTCTTCATATTTATATACATATATTTATATATATATCCGGGTCAAACGGTCTGACCAGTGACCCAGTACTCCGACCGGGTTGATACCCAGTCCGGGTTTAACAACACTGCCAAAATGATTGCATGGTAAAATAAGAAAACCGATAGGATTGAATCGGATGTCTTTTTCTCCTCAAAACCATCCCATCTGATCCAATCCGCAAACACCCATACATATGCATAAGGAAATAAAGCAAATAACCCAGAAGAGAGGTATATATATTAGACCGAACCAAATGTCACAAGAATATCAACGGATAAACATAACAGCAATAAAATGAGTCAGCAGGAGTTCCATTTATCTTTCATGCCAGTAACCTAGCAAATTCATTTCATTAGTAAGGAGACATTCAATTACCCATGAAAAGAAATGTAATTAGAAATCACGAGAGGTGCTGAAGGGAATATAAAAAAGAACAAAGAGAAAGCCATTTCTTCACCAAAAAGTTGGCAGCAGAAGTTGACATTCAGCAGGATCAAGGTCTAACCAGTTAATGTCCAAAAAATTGACAAGCTTTTATTAGATATAGATAATGTCTAAATGGCATGATGTAACTAGCTTCTCATGAACTATAGAATCTCAAATGCATTAACAGCCACAGTTTGAACTAGAAAGTTTCCGTAATAAATTAAATAAAACCTCTGCTTTGTTTATATTCTGATAACAGAAACAACAAACACTAGTACTTCAGGGAAAAGGGAAAGCAACTAAATCCTTGCCTGTGTGAAAGTCAAATAAGTCTTCTTCTGTGTAGCAAAATCCGCCACGTGCAGTATAACAATACCTGATATGGAGACACGGAAATATTTTGCGATGATCAAACATGAATGTTAATTCATGACTTTCTAGATCTAGATAACAAGAAATCACAAACATACCCACTATAAACGAGATGCATGTGTATCTTGGCAAGTGCATAAGCTGCAGCGGGAAGAATAGATTCAACTTCCTCATCACTGATCTAAAACACAGAAGGAAAATATGAATTTCAATGAGAAGATCCACCAAAGGAAAAAAGAAAAAAAGGGAATATGCATTTTTCCACAAGGTTAAAAAAAAATTTGGTCCCTAGATATGAGATTTATTTTCAATTTGATCTTTATAAAAAAAAAAAGTATTCAATTTAAGCTTATATGTATGATTGTGTTCAATTTGGTCCTTGTTGTACGCTAATGTTATTAAACCATTTGTTGGAGTTATAACATATTGAAGTGTAGGGACCAAATTGAAAACGTGTCACATATAAGGGCAAAACATATTATATTTTTGGTCTCTATAAGTTCAACTATTGAGGGTAGCCTAGTGGTAAGTGGTCTCTATGAGTTTAGTCTCTATATCTCACAGTAACTTCATGCCAATCTCACCATGTTATAATGATAATAGAGGTAAAGACAAAATTAAAAATGATGGTATCCATAGCAACCAGATTGAAAACCTTTGTTTTTTTTTTTTTTGTAAAGGGACTAAATTCAAAATGAGTGACATGTGTAGAGACCAAAAAATGTTTTAACTTTTCCAAAGTAAGCAATGAATTCTCATAAGATACGATGAGCGGATAATTCAAAAGTAGTTTACGGATATAAAAAAGAGTGGCTTGTGATATACAAGTGAGGGCAAGAGATGTTATCTTCGTCAAAACAAAGTGTGGATCCTATTCTTTAAAGCAATAGTTGAGAAATATTACTCCTCGAACAAGATTAGATGTAGCAGCACCAATGAATAGGAACATCCAATGTATATAAAACAGACAAATCGAGGCTTAGAATGCAGGAAGAAACTTACAGCTGACCATCCATCAACTTTGGTGCTCTTCAATATTTGAATAGGCCTGCAGAAAAAAAAAAGGACAAAAAAATCCATACAAGGAAATAATAGAATGAAAAGATAATAAGATTTTAGGTTTATGGGATAGTAATGCAGCAAGGGCAGGGACACCACTGTAGAAGTTCTTTTTTATTCACTTACGTGTCAACTGGACAGAGCAACACACATTCATCTCTGTCAGAACTTCTGAATACTCTCCTTATCACACACTCTAATGGAAGGTTGTTCGTTGGATCAACCTGTTAACATCTTATTCAAAATTTGTAGATTTAAGGAATGCAACGAAACAGCACATTCACACGCCAATAAAAGAACACAATTAGCATAGAAATAAAACCTTCCTATGATTACACCATTACCAAAATTTTACAGTGACAGGAAATTGCGAGCTATAAATTAACAATCATCATTCAACAAAAATATTTATGAAATGTGAATACCACAGTTAAAGAGAAAGAAACAGAAAAGGAAAACTCACTATAGTGGCAAGTCGAGTTGTGGAAGCAAGGAGAACGTTGCCGTTATCCCCTAAAACGAATCCAGCGGGAGGTTCGGGCAACGGCATTGGATCAGGAGGGTAATATAAGGAAGAATCAGAACTGGTGGAGGCATTTTCGGCATCTATACCACTGGAAAAATCATGTAAAATTTCAAAATCGTTGAGATTTAAAGGATTGGAATCATCAGCTCCAACGCTACTCTTCTTTTTCTTCTTCTTTGACGAAGAAGAAGAAGAACGCTTCTTCTTGTTGACAGGGTCAGTCTGCGAATTAGTGGCGCGGCAGAGAATACTGAAACTGAAAGTGGAATTAAAATTAGGGATTGAAAATGAAGCTGAGATTGGAACTGTAGGAAATTTGAAGAAGGTGCAAGACTTGAAGGTTAGTGGCGCTAAGGAATAAGATACTGGTAGTGCCATTTCTCTTTTCTGTTCTATAATCTCTCTTCTCTTTTCACTCTGACTCTGGGAGTATCATTTTATCACTATGGTATATTAAATCAACGGTTGATATCTCGTTCTCTAAATCTGACGCCTTTCTTTCAAATCAGATTTCCACTTCATTTATTTATGGTTTAATATATCTCACGAAAAAAAAAATTATCTTCTACATATATAAAATTACGTAAATATATATATATGAGATAATTTTTATTTTTATATACCATGAGAAACAACAAATCCTTTATTTATACAGTAATTTTTTTTTTTCAAAGCATTTTTCTGGAAAAATATTATTTGTTTTGGTTTGATATATGAAAGTCACAATTTGTCGATAAAACTGAGCCACAACTCTTCCTTTGTTTTGGTTTGATCTATGAAAGTTACCTTCTCGGAGACCACAGTCAATCCAAGGTGTTAATATTATCATTACTTAGGAGAGTGTTGACCTCTAATATGATTTAGATCAAATCTGAATAATTTAAATTATTATCCTTAGTGTACATAATTTTTTTTTCCTCATTATAGATGTTAGTTTTTACTTGGGAGAATACTAACATTGCATAAATCAATGCCATTTGACTTAAAAGTTTATTAACGAGAATTTAACGTTTTCTAGTCTTTCTTCTCTGAATTAAAAAATAAATAAAATAAAATTGTTTGCCCAAAAAAATATATATATTAATGGTGACATCCATTTACCATGTCATGTGTGATATTTCCATTCAATTAATTTATGTTAGACTGATAATAGGTTATGTAAATTTGTGAATTTGTTGTTTAAAAAGAAAAATAATTGTGAACTTGTTCATGTCAATACATATATAGTCATTTTAAAATAATAATAATAGCAACAATAATACTTTAATTTAATATATACTTTAGCAACAATAACTAAATAAAAAGAAATATTATATTTATAACATTTTTTACTTACAACATAATCCTAACCATTAATTTTCGTCAATCTAATAGTTATTATTTATTAAAATTTAATAATTATAACCGATAAATTGACGAAAATTAACTATTAAGAGTGAGTTGTAAGAAGTTGTAAGTGAAAAAAATATTGTAAGTATATCTCCTAAATAATATAAAAATATTTTATTTATTGCAAATTTAAAACAAATTAATTAAATTTAAAAGTTTTATTTAAATACAATTTGAGTTGTTTAACTATATAATTATTCACATCAAGCAATTAATTAATTTTCATTTTTCATAACCTCCCTAATCTTACAACTAAATTTACCTCTCAGCACTTTCATTAAATCACAAACATTAATCCCACACATATGGTTATACTATAATCCCATTACTTACACGTAATCTTAAAATAAGTTAAGCTTGAATGAAGAAAATAAATTTATTTATTTATAATAAAATTCAATTCTACAAGAGAACTGAAGGATTTCTTGTGTTCGGGTGTCGTGGTCAACGTGCTTTATTGATTTCTGGTTTTTCTCCTCTCCCCCTCTCAGTGTGGGCTTAGGCTACACTGCTGCAGAAGGTTCATATTGGTAATTCAGCCCACTCAAACTGGGTTATAAACACACACACAAAGTTAGATATAACTAGAAAGACCAACCCAACATTCTAAACAATAAACACGACACATTTCCTTGGCACTTGGCAGTTCATAATTTGGATGCGAATTTTATTTTATTTTTATTGAAAAACTTATTGATTATTCAACTAATTTGATTCGGGTAAGATTATAAGAGAGCAAAGCTCTAATTACCAAATTTTAATACATTTGTGTTCTCAAAGACTTAAACTCAAAATAATTACTTAAATTGGAATAACACCTTATCAATTGATCCATATACTTTGTGGTGTTTAGATATGAATTTAAGAATAAAGTTTGGAATTACATTTATTAAAGTTAAAAAAAAATTGTTTCACTTAATTTATTTATTTATTTTTATTTTTAATGTTACGTGAGTTCATTCATTTCTATTTTCAATAACAGAGTATACATTAAAAGAGTACAAAATTTACTCCAAATTTAGATGATAGTTTATTAGGAAATGCTCACTAATCTTGGATTGGGTTAATAGTAGCGTCACCCTTACCTTGGAAGAGGTTGAGGTTGATGTTGTTGACTCCAGAAATTGCCTTCGGTAAAACCTGAACCAGCCCATTCTTTTACCTTACTGAAATTATCAATATCAATACCAATCAGCTTCCTAATGGAGTAATGGGTTTATTTCCTGGGTTACTAATTGTAAGAAATAGAAAGAGTAAATCACATCAATTGCTTTAACAATTTTTTATGGTGACCACTTTAGTTGAAAATTATGTGAGTATTTATTCATGCAATTTATTTAAATGAAAAATAAAAAGAGTAATTTTCGGAATATCATCATTATTAAAATAATTAAATTCTCATTTATTTATTTATTTTAATTCAGTTTTTGCTTTCAATCAAAAAAGAAAAATCCTAATAAACTGTAGTTATGTCATAAGTGGGATCTCGCTCAAAGTTTGAGTTTTGAAACTTCATATTTAACTCCATGACAGAGTGATGTATTTACTTTAAAAAAAAAAACTGAACATATGACATATTTATCAGTTTTAATTAAGGGAAATATATTTCTCCAGTCACCAGAGATAAAATTATTTTCAATGACCTCAAAATGATATTGTTTTAGATTATAGGATTAAAAAATTGTAATAATAAAGACTAATATAACCCTGCAATATATTATAATTACAAAAATATATTGATTTCTGCCTTAAAACGGTGTTATTTTGTACTCAATGGAGATAACTTATCTCCATTGACTCTCAAGAAATTGTTTACCCTTTAAATAACCATATGATTTTATCCACTCCCAACTTTAATTTACTCGAATGTCCTCCCTCAAAATATCCTAAATAAGATTCGATTATATCATAAAAAAATATCATAAAAAAATTAAAAATTAAAATCACTTTAACTACAGCTATTCGACTTCTTTAACTTCTATATGTTCAATTAATGTATAAATAATACATCCACAAAATATAAAGGGCTGATTAAAAAAATAGTTTTGATTTTCAGCATGTGTTACAAGTTCCAACCCAAAAAGAAAAAGAAAGAGAAAGATAATAAAGGAAATAACAGCACCTATCGGTAAAGCAGGGATGTGGATTGGCGAGGGAGTGAACTGCATAAAAATTCTTTGTGGGATTCGGGGTTAAATTATTTACAAGTGGTGGACGTGTAAAGATGATGGTCACTTATCAAATGATGATAACTCAGTTGATGATAGTTCGGTTGGTGCATAGGATAAGAGTATATGTTCGATCCAATATTTTCTATAAAAGAGATTTAAAATATTAATTCTGAACTCATCCCGAACTCCGAATTAGTCTATAGATAATCTATAAAATTACCGACCGATAATTAAAAAAAGAAGAAGATGCTGCTCACTTTGTGCGTCTTTCAAGTCTTCGAGTTCATCGAAACCCTGAAACACGATGAGGTAGTGGGTTATTGTTAGATAAGGATTTGAGTATAAATATATTTTCAGATCTCTTATAGTGATATGCAAAATCAAAGAAATGTCACCTTTCGATGATGTACTTATAAAGTGACCACTTTCTTTCATGCTACTTGAAGTTGAAAAATCTCAGAGAGTGAATGCTGGGAGAAAATCATCCCAAGGCCACTAGCTATTGATTAATAAAAAAGTGTTTTCATTTGTACTACTCATCCATAGGCTAGAAGATTTATAATTGAGTTATAAATTAATTAATAATGGCAAGTTGAAACATACAGTTATCCGAAAAGGTAGTGGGAGAAAAATAGCCAATCGATAGTTAGTTAACCAATAATATCTATTGACGAAATTAATGAAGAATCGACATCCATAGTGGCACTTTTTTTTATAAACTATATTAATCTTTCATAGGAGTTAATTTT
This sequence comes from Gastrolobium villosum, assembly GCA_032173675.1. NCBI lineage: Eukaryota > Viridiplantae > Streptophyta > Magnoliopsida > Fabales > Fabaceae > Gastrolobium > Gastrolobium villosum. Next base: position 441,983 of record JAVKPL010014527.1, read on the forward strand.
GTTCGAGTAAAGAACATTCATATTCTACATTCGCAATAACTTAATTAAACGGAATTAAATTAACTTTTTTTACATTCATATCTCTTGCAAAGAAACTTTTTTTACATTCGCAATAACTTAATTAAATTCAATAAATTATTTAAACGAAATTAAGTATGTAGTATTTGGACAAACACCCATTAATCATAGTGGCACTATTTTATGGAATACTTTTCTTGCATGATTTTTACAACTGGTTCACTGGTTGCTTCAATTATCATCATATCAATTTTATTAATACTCTACTTGAGGGGAAAAACAAATACAAAAAAATCACTTAAAAAGCAATACGGGAAGAAACTGAGATAGCCATTGCATGGATGACCATATCCAACTCGCACGCTAGTTACCACTTGAGCTTCTACATGCATTATCTTACAAAGTTGTTCTTTACAGACGGCATAGCACTAATGTGAAATCTCCATTAAGGCGTTGTATCCAATACAATCTTCCATTACAAAATCCTTATAATCTTTCTCTAGTATATTAGATAGATAGATAATTTATACCATGATCTCTTTAACTAATGAGTAAAACTAATCTTATTAACAGAATGTATCTTATCCTCATTAGGCATGTTGATAATTGAGATTATTTAAAATTCTCGATCATAATTTCAAGTTTCAACATCAACTTATTTCTGATAGAGATTTCATATTTACCGGAGTCCACACTCCAAAAATGGCTGCACTACATCTACAACCATCACAGAGAACAACAACAGGAAAATACATCATTTACAAGAATGGAACATATATGGGATTTAATTTTCTCATGTTGAATGAGAATTCAATTCTCGTGTTGTGACTCAACTAGTGGTGGGTCCCACATTTATTAAAAAAGAAAAAAAAAAAAGTTTTGCACGCAAATCGAAGGGTCACAACATGAGAATTGAATTCTCGCAACATGAGAAAATGTTTTCCCATAAAGGGTTTTATAAGAGTTATGTAGTAGGAAAAATGATTGTGTTATATTACAGAGATTCGTTTTGCATGCCGGAGTTTTTTTTTGCTGCGAGCCCCATAAAATGTTGTGTGTGTAGAAAATTTTTTATGATCATGTTACATAATAGATGATAAACTCATAAATAAATAAAGCAAGGTAAATAACTCAACAGATGATATGCATACAGTGTTGGAAAGTGGAAAATGCTTGAAAAAGTACATCAACAAGTGAATGAGTCACTGTTTGGTAGTCGGTTTGTTAGTACAAATGAGTCATCCTCATCGAAGCACTTGACGAATGGTTGAAGTTTTGCATCAATGGTGTTGTGAATCCAACCATTGAGCATCGAATTACACATCTCCCAGGCGCGCCACTCTTCGGCATCATCCTCCTATGGCTTCTTGACTGGTCCAGTCACAAAACCCAATTCATTTTTCGCCTTCAATGCGTTTTTCATGAGCTTGGCCCAGTTTTCATAGTTGCCCCCACCACGCAGCATGACAGTCATTAACAGATTTTATGGTGAACTAGGATCTCTGCCGCGACCACCAGTGGCCATGTTGAGTAGACCAACTTTCACACTGAAAGGAAATGCGGAAACGTGTATACTAGGATCGCTTTGATACCAAAATAAACTTGGTATTTCAACTGGATTTTAGTTGATATTGTCTTGGAAAGTTTTGCACCGCATACCTTTCCTTTAGATCATTCCATAAATCCTTGACGTCATCGAAGCACTTGATGAATGGTTGAAGTTTTGCATCAATGGTGATGTGAATCCAACCATTGAGCATCGAATTACACATCTCCCAGGCGCGCCACTCTTCGGCATCATCCTCCTCTGGTTTCTTGACTGATCCAGTCACAAAATTTGAAAGTGTTGAGATTTATAAAAAAAAAAAAAATCATTAATGTAGCCTCACCCAACAGCTTAAGCTTTTTGGTTGAATTGGTTCTTTACATGGTATCAGAGCTTGAGTGACCACGAGATCACGAGTGAAATCTCCACTTTCAGGTGGAATTAAGAAAAGCACGAAGCAGACCAAAAAATGGGCTTGTGCAACACAAGGCAGACCAATAATGGGTTTGTGACATATCCACGTTTCAAGCCCAAAGGGATCTTGCGTGAGGGGGTGTGTTAGAGAATATAATATAAATCATTAAAAAGGCTTTCACCCAACACCTGATGGTTTTTGGTTGAATTGGTTCTTTAACACACACACATATATATATATATATATATATATATATATATTCAATGTCAAAACATGATTTTCAACAAAATAAATATAAATAGTAATATATATTACTGTTAGTTAGTAAATTATAATCTTACCTCTTGTGATTTTATTTGTTATATATTACCAACCTAGTTTTTATGCTGAGAATTTTTCACTGTCTATTTGTGTTTTCTCTTTTGTACAAAGATATATACTAAATGCACCATCAAAAAACACCACACGAATTCGTATTTTTTACCAACACTTAAAACAGTAAGGAATTTCCTTTCCATCGTCTTTCTTTGGCTGAGTGATATGTATTTCCACAGTATTTGTTTTTCCAATTATGAAGCGTGGCTAAGCAATCCTACTCGTATTCGACCTAGGTGGTTTGGTCAATAGTGGGCCAAGAAATATTAAATTGTGATATAGAAGTTTACTTGGTGCAATCAAGCTAAGTAAGTAGATAAGGATCTCAGTTCAATCCCCATTAATACCATGTTGAGAAAAGGCATAAAACCTCAATCCTCAAATCATTCCACACTCGGAATTAATGTTATAGCCGCCTCAAAAAATCAAAGTTTATGAAGTTATGAAAATGATATATAAATCCTCAAGTAGAGAAGGTAAAAAAATTTATCAAAACATAGTGGTTTCATTCAAAATAATACAAAGTTATATCATTTAAAATGATATATATATATATATATATATATATATATATATATATATATATATATGCATGTTATTTTTACACCTGTGAAAAAATAATAAGTTTTACACTTAATCTTAACCATTGAATACTTGTATCTTAAGGCTCATATATCTAATAAATCAGAGTCATTAGATATGAATAGAATGATGGTCAAGATTAAAAATGTAACTTATATTAATATAAAATGATCTGATTCATCTATATATATATATAGAGAGAGAGAAAAAAAAAACACTTCTCCGGCAACTTGAAAAGTTTATCTCCGGCTACCCAAATTACGTTTTTTGTTTATTTATTTTCTTATATTAATTGATTCACCACTGATTCATCTTTGTACGGTTATGATTTAGTAGCCGGAGATAAAATTATCTCAAGCAACTTGAGAAATGATAAACTCATATAGATATATAATAGAAGAATATAAGATGGATGCTACACCAACATTTGGAGATGAAAAATAATTGAGAACCCTTTATCTGACATTTGAGTTGTGGCTAATAATGCTTATGCCTCACTACTTTATAAAGTGGAAGGTCATGAACCCAAACCCATACGGCCATACCCATACCCATGACTAGTGGTGAGAACGCAATCTCAGAGTGTAGAAGACTGGTTAACCTCGCTTGTCCATGAGTACATGTTGAATGGGGAATTCGCATCTATAGGAAATTTTTTGTGGTCATGCTAAATGATAGATGGTTGTTGGAATAAAAGATTCTATTAGGATATCTACGCTGATTAGCTTTTGTTAGTTTTTAATGTTACGTGTTGTTACTTTACTGTTAAGTGCATTTAGGATGTAGTTTTGATATGCTGTTTAGTAACGGCCTCACTTATTTAAATTGTAACGTTTTATTTAAGTTGTAACGTTTTGTTTAGGATGCAGTTTTGATAAGCTGTTTAGTAACAGCTTCACTTATTTAAGTTGTGACATTTTGTACATTTGAACTTAAGGAAAATGTTATCAATTTAACATGGTATCAGAGCGATCCTTCCATGAAGACTTCCGCAAATTTCAAACTCTTACAGTGTAAGCAAAAGCTCCATTCCATTAAAAAATGACCAACACCAGTAGCATTGGGTTGAAGCCATCAGACCCTGGATCACCATTCTATCTGGCTGGATCAGATAGTCCAGGGATTATCTTGACAACTGTTATGCTTTGTGGAGAGGCAAACATCACAATTAGGCAAAACTCGTGAAAAATGCCCTGCAAGCAAAAAATAAAATCGGTTTTGTTGATGGATCAGTGAAGAAACCAGACAAAGCGAAGGTTGAAGAATGGCGCGCTTAGGAGATGTGCAATTCTATGATCAACGGATGGATACACAACAACATCGATCAAAAATTACAGCCATTCATTCAGTGTTTTGATGAGGTAAAAGACCTCTGGGATGACTTAAAGGAGTGATATGCAGTAGGGAATTTTACTCGACAATATCAACTCAAAGCTGGTCTTGCCAACGTCCAACAACATGGCAGCACCGTTGCTGAATATTACATGGCAGCACCGTTACACTTATTAATTAATCATTAATTTCCAATAAATGATAACCGTTGATTGACGGAAATCAACGGTCAGAATTTGGTGTCAAATTTCAAAGTTTGACACCGGTGTCAATGGATCTTATCCCATATATATATATATATATATATATATATATATATATATATATATATATATATATATATATATATATATATATGCATGTTATTTTTACACCTGTGAATAAATAATAAGTTTTACGCTTAATGTTAACCATTGAATGCTTGTATCTAAAGGCTCATATATCTAATAAATCAGAGTCATTAGGTATGAATAGAATGATGGTCAAGATTAAAAATGTAACTTATATTAATATAAAATGATCTGATTCATCTATATATATATATATATATAGGGAAAAGTATTTCTACAGCAACTTTAGATAAGCTTATCTACAGCTGCCATTTTTAACTATGTTCTCCCGGGAGAACATAGTTATAACGTTAAAGTTGCTCTTTTCTCTCTCTCCACGTCAGCAAAAAAGTTCTGAAAAGTAAATGAGAAAAAGAAAAAAGAGCAATTTTAATGTTATAACTATATTCTCCCGGGAGAACATAGTTAAAAATGACAGCTGTAGATAAACTTATATAAAGTTGCTGTAAAAATGTTTACCCCATATATATATATATATATAATACATTTCTCCGGCAACTTGAGATTAGTTTATCTCCGGCTACCCAAATTACGTTGTTTTGATTATTTATTTCTTTATATTAATTGATTCACCACTGATTCATCTTTGTACGGTTATGATTTAGTAGCCGGAGATAAAATTATCTCAAGCAACTTGAGAAATGATAAGCCGATATAGATATATATAATAGAGGAATATAACATGGATGCTACACCAACATTTGGAGATGAAAAATAATTGAGAACCCTTTATCTGACATTTGAGTTGTGGCTAATAATGCTCATGCCTCACTACTTTATAAAGTGGAAGGTCATGAACCCAAACCCATACGGCCATACCCATGCCCTTGACTAGTGGTGAGAACGCAATCTCAGAGTGTAGAAGACTGGTTAACCTCGCTTGTCCATGAGTACATGTTGAATGGGGAATTCGCATCTATATGTATCTTGTTCAAATTATATGGTGCAGAATCTCACCTAATCAATTGCCATTAGTTTAGGATTCAAGCAAGTTCAATCATCTCGCACCAAATAATGCAATTAACAGAGTGGAGGTTTGGCCTATCCAATACTCTTACAATGACCCACCACTACCCAATTTAAATGTCAAATTCTTCAAAACCCACCTTCATTGGTTCCTCCTTCGTTGCACTCACTTCACAAGAAACCAATGATGAATACGCTGAACATGCAATTTCACAATCATTAAAAAAAAAAAATCAAGTAGTACAAATCTGGCTCTGACTATTTGTTCAAGATTCTCCTAAACAGCTCCAACTAATTAGTTTTATCAGGACCATATAAAATAAACCACCAGAATGACAAACGATGAGATAAGAGACCATATGTTTCTTGAAAAGAAGATATTAATATTTTCCCCCTCTTATTGTGTATTCTTTTATTTTTAGTTAATTCTGGTCATTATATATAGAGATTCGTTTTCGTGCCGGATTTTGAGAAAATTCCTTGCTACACACACACCACAAAATGTTGTGTGTAGGAAATTTTTTGTTTTTTATTTTTTTAAATAGATGATAAACCCTAATATTTTCCCCCTCTTATTGTGTATTCTTTTATTTTTAGTTAATTCTGGTCATTATATATATCTAGTGGCAGTGATACATCCGTAGGTACTGCTTACCTTATTCTTGCTTAACTTTTGGCCTTCAGCAAGTCGCACTAATTTGATACCATTAATAAAGTGCTGTTTTTCAACTATAATTAATGAATTTATATTCTCTCATATGAAAAAAAAAACATGACATGATTATGTGGGGAATCAAAACCATACAAAAGTAGATTAATGGTAATGAAGGAAGAGAAAAAAAAAATATTGAAATAGATAATTAACGAATCATAACTTTTGATTTACCTTTGTATGTTCTAATCTTTCTATATAATTACGTCATTTTATTATTTTCACGTGAGAGGAGGATCAATAATCATAATTAATATAGAAATTGTTTAAGGAAAGCCATAAGATGGTCAACAGAAGAATCCAGAATTCATTTTCTTCTTCATTCCCTTGAGCTCTTTCGGAAACTCTGGTACAGAACCAACATTAAAAAAAAAATTAATAATAATAATAACATAAAAGATACACCATACATTCTGCTATAACTTGGAAGGTATATAAGTATAACCCTGGATTTTCATCTACTTATAAATCAGCATTCAAATTCAATATGTTTAAACCTTTTAAATTCAAATCAAGGCAAATGTCCAGCCAAATGGATACAACAAAAATAAAGTGAGACCAATCAATTAAAGGAAATTAACGATGTGGTGTTTTATTCTTGCAATCTAGCTTTATATATAATTTACAAGAAGATATAGATGACAGATCAAAGGTAGGAAGGAGGAGGAAGTGGAATATATTCTTATATATATAACTATATATAATGATGGAGGAGAGGCTTTGCAGGTGGGAGAGGAATACAAAGGTCTATAATTTTATTTTATTTTTAAACAACTATATATGAGCCCACTTGTTTTTTTTTTTTGGTAAACAAGTCCCATTGTTATTGATTATGTGCGATTATATCAGCACTAATGCATCAGATCACATCATAACCCACTTGTTATTAACTTCTTAACCTTCTGCCATTTCTGAATTATTTATAACCTCTAAGTTAACACCTCAGAATGTTAAGCTACTTGATTACCAGCTATTAAAGAACTATTCTTCAAATTTGCTAGAGTAAGAAAATTTGTGCACAGTGAGCATTAACTCAAGAGAATTAAATTAATAATCTTAAATAGTTATGCTACTTCATAGCAATTGTTAAAGTAATGACACTATTATTTTATTTATTTTACCATTCATAAACTTTGTAACAAGATGCATCTACATTTAATTATCAAACAAGATAAAAAAAAAAAAAATTATGTGACATACCTTTGACCAATTTGCTTTTTGTTCATGAATTTTAGTCCGCCCTAAAATTTTTTGCAGTTTTTTTATTTATTTTTTAGCAATTGGGCTGTGATATATATTCTCACTCATTTTCAAACTATACGTTATACGATACCATAAAAAGAAAATGCTTACCAATCTGTAAGCATTTACGTATTGTTCTAGAATTGTGGAATTGATTAGTGACAGCAGAAGCTGAATTCCGTGAGTATCTCCAATTCGTTCTTTTATGTGCTCGATGAGGTGCATGAAAACGATCATGTGCCATATGGACCACGTTTTTTCTTAGATTCGTACATAGCATTCAAATGGTCAAAAGAAAAATAAAAACGATTATGATGAAAATAGTTTCATTAAAAAAATAATAATCAAATGAGAATAAAATAAAAGTAATATAACTAGGATTTTTAAAGAATATAATCAACATATTAACTCAACTTTAAATATCATTATCCACTTTATCATTAATTATTCTTGAACATTTTTTTATAAAAAAATCTTAAATCTCAAAAAGGACAAGAAAAATAGAACATCAGCTTTTTATTCTTTACTTTTGGTTTTGGCATTTCAATCCCTTTCAACTTTGATATATAGTTTCATTTCCTTTATTCCCCAGCATTATTAGTTTCGTTTCTTAAAATCAAAACCTCTATAAATACTCAATTTCTCTCCATAACTGATCTGTGCCTATAACATCCATAACCTACTTGGGCATGTAATTGTACCAAGCTCTCTCTCTCTCTGTGTGTCGTGTGTTTTATGTTTTATAGCTTGTGTATGATTTGTGAAAGAGTTCTTTTGTGGTATATATAAGCCAAGACTCTATTATCAACAGTCTCTCGCGCGTACTTGCTCTGCTTTTGTATCTGTTTCATTTCACCAAAGATGCCTCAAAACACAACCACAAAAAGCCTTAACAACCATCAAGTTTTTGTCATTGAAGGCTCCAAAGTGGATGTGCCTTCACACTCACACAGTGCCTCCAAGTGCTATGATGATGATGGCCGTCTCAAACGAACTGGTACACAATTCATTCAACATGGTTTCACTTTACAAACATTACATAATAGTATAGGGGAAAGAATCCATTTACAAATTTTTACAAATTATATTATGTACTCCCAGAAATACATAGTATATCTCCGGTAGTACATAATATAGTAGTTTGTAAAAATTTATAAATATAACTCTATATATATATTATGCCTACTTTTTTTATACTTACTCTACTTATTCATTTCCAATACTATTATATCATAATCTCAACTAACATTTAGTATTTCTCTCCTTTTTTGAGATTATGATATAATTATATTAAAAATGAATATATAGAGTATGTATAAAAAAAGTAATTAAATATAATATTTTATCCCTTTATATATATATATATATATATAGGGAAAAAAACATGTTACACACACAACTAAAAGGTGGGTCCCATTTTCTACTTTTTTGTGGACCCAAAACTATGTCATTGAGTGTGTAATGAGAAAAGGATGTTATATATATATATATATATATATATATATATATATATATATATATATATATATATAATTTTATTAATTCACCTAAAATTACATAAATACCCTTCATTAATCAAAACGTTTTGCGTGCCAGAATTTTTTTTTTTAATTTTGGGGTTAGCCCCACAAAATATTATATGTGTAGAAAATTTTTTATGATAATGTTTACATATATATATATATATATATATATATATATATATAAACTTTGTTTGATGGCTTTTTGACGCTTTTGATATAGAATCCAATTCATATTATCAGTTTAATTTTTGTAAGAAATTATTTATTTATTTGATGTTAAATGCTTATAAAAAATATGCACAATTAAGTTGAGCAATATTCATGAAATAAGTTGGCCACTTAAAAGCGTGACAGGATGTATGTCTCGCATTGCGACTTAAATATACATAATCTCTCTACGTGTTTTACTCACATTAAATTGACAAATAATTTATCAAAATAATTAGACTGATGAAATATAATGAAATGAGACAGGAAGCGTTTGGACTGCAAGTTCGCACATCATAACAGCTGTGATAGGATCTGGGGTGCTGTCTTTGGCATGGGCCATAGCTCAACTAGGTTGGGTTGCTGGTCCTGCTGTCATGTTGTTATTCTCTTTCGTTACTTTATATACTTCATCTCTTCTCGCTGATTGTTACCGTGCTGGCGACCCCAATTCTGGCACCAGAAACTATACTTATATGGACGCAGTTCGCTCCATTCTTGGTAACAATGCTTTCACTTATTTATTTATTTTAACAATAATTATGTTGTTGAACCTAAATAATATGTGAAAATAGAATTTATACCAAAAATAAAAAAAATAAAAACAGAGAGGGAATTTACTAGTAAAACAATAGTAAGTGAAGGTTACTTCAATGCTAATGCGAATTAAGGTTATAATGCTGCTCAATATGATGACTAGTAAGAGGGAATTCAACTCATGCTCACCGGATCGAGAGGGTGTAGTAATTTTGTCTAGATTCAACTAGTTCTCTTAAATTTAATGTGACATTAATTTTATGTTCACGTTAAAAGAAAATTATTATTTTTCTTAAAAAATAGGATTTAATTTTTATTCATCATTATGTGCTACAATACGAGATCGTTTTAATGGTGTTTTTGTAATTTTAATTTATTTCAGGTTATAATAATCTTTATATTTATAATTTTTTAAGATTTCAATACTAAAACGACGTCGTTTTAAGAATAAATACAGATAACTTATCTGCATTAAGCAGAAACATTTTTCCCTAATTTTTATTCATCATCAATGTAATTTTTTTTTTAAATACTATCATCTAATTATGTGCTACAATATTGATTGATTTTAACTTTGTAAATAGTTTGACCTAGTCAAGCGCTTTTAATGGCATATATACACTTCTATAAAAATATATGGGACGTGTGTTTTTTATAACTACTTAACCTAAGTATAGATAAACACAAATCAAGGAATCAAAAATTTGAGAAGAAAAAAACTTATATAGAAGTTCATATATATGATTTATAAACCATATGTGAAGAGTGTTTTTTTTTTTCTCAATTAAACAATTCACTTGTAAAATAACTGAAAAAATAAAATAAAATTGGGTAGCCATGCGAAGATCTTCCCCTGAATACATGTAGGATAACATGCACTATAATGTATTTTGCAGGTGGATTCAATGTTGCGATGTGTGGGATATTCCAGTACCTGAATCTGTTTGGAATAGTAATAGGATACACAATCGCGGCCTCTATAAGCATGACGTGAGTTTAGATTTACACTTTCAAGAATGCTACTTACACACACACACACACACACATTATTTCACATATACATAATGTTAATTATTATATGATCATAACTGTACTTATCTTATTCTCCACACACTTATGATTTTGCTACCTAAGGGATATGTGAGACAAAAAGAGAAATGCGTGATAAGAATTTTCCTTTTAGTAATATGCCACATATTGCGGTAAATTAACACATGGCATGATAGTTCCATTGTCCCATCACCATATATATTTAATTTCTTTGAACATATAGGAATGGGATCATGTATGTATTTGATTTCATTAATGGGATATGTTTTAATTTCATTTATTTTGGTTCACAGGGCAATCAAAAGGTCAAACTGTTTCCATAAATCCGGGGGCAAAAACCCATGTCACATGTCAAGCAATCTATATATGATAATTTTTGGGGCAACAGAAATTTTCCTTTCTCAAATTCCAGATTTTGATCAAATATGGTGGCTCTCATCAGTTGCTGCGGTCATGTCTTTCACCTATTCCTTTATTGGTCTTGCTCTTGGAATTGCCAAAGTTGCAGGTTATACTTAATTAAGATGCTCTTCTTATAACTTTGTAATTTTGCTTCTAGTTAGTTATAGGACTTTTTTTTCTTTTAGCTACGAATAAGATTATATTTACAAACTTTTTGTTTACAAGCTATATTATGTCTGACCGATCATACTTTAAGCCCAATGGGCTCTCAAGATATAGTATATGACCGTGACCTTTATAAGGTCTTGCTCTTGGAATTGCCAAAGTTGCAGGTTATACTTAAGATGCTCTACTTGTAATTTTATATGCTTTTCTGATATTTTGGTTGGTTCATGAACAGAAACAGGTACTTTCAAGGGTAGCCTCACAGGAATCAGCATTGGGGGGACTGTGTCACAGACACAAAAGATATGGAGGACTTCCCAAGCTCTTGGTGACATAGCCTTTGCTTATTCATATGCTGTGGTTCTCATTGAAATTCAGGTACACCTTCCTTCCTCTTCAAAAAAACTAAGCTAAATTGTAAAAAGAAGATGGTATATCATATAAAGGTTTTATAAGAAACAGGTACTTTCAAGGGTAGGAAGGAATCAGCATTGGGGGGACTGTGTCACAGACACAAAAGATAGAGGATTCGTTTTGTGACATAGCCTTTGCTTATTCATATTTTTTTTGAAATTCAGGTACACCTTCCCCACAAAATGTTGTGTGTGTAAAAAGAAAATGGTTTATCATATAATATAACCTAAGCTAATATATCTAATATTATGACTACAGGACACAGTAAAGTCTCCACCAGCTGAAGCAAAAACAATGAAGAAAGCAACAAAGATAAGTATTGCAGTGACCACAACATTTTACATGCTTTGTGGCTGCATGGGCTATGCTGCTTTTGGAGATGCAGCACCTGGGAATCTGCTCACTGGTTTTGGTTTCTATAACCCATATTGGCTTATAGACATTGCAAATGCTGCTATTGTAGTTCACCTTGTGGGAGCATACCAAGTGTTTGCCCAACCCATCTTTGCCTATGTGGAGAAAAGGACAGCACAAAGATGGCCAAACATTGATAGGGAATTCAAAATTCCAATTCCTGGTCTTCCCCCTTACAAACTAAACTTGTTTAGATTAGTATGGAGGACAGTGTTTGTTATATTAACCACTGTCATATCAATGTTGCTTCCATTCTTCAATGACATTGTGGGAGTGATTGGGGCATTGGGATTTTGGCCTTTAACTGTTTTCTTTCCAGTGGAAATGTATATCTCACAGAAGAAGATCCCAAAATGGAGTAACAGATGGATTAGCCTCCAAATATTTAGTTTGGCATGCCTCATAATATCAGTTGCTGCTGCTGTTGGCTCAGTGGCAGGTGTCTTGCTTGACATAAAGAAATACAAACCATTCCACTCAGACTATTAAAGCTTCATCTGTTGACTCCTTGTGGATTTAAGAAACTACAGTATGGTTTTCATTTTTGTGTAACATTATCTTGTAGATCAATTGGATTACTATAAGCCAATCCTTGTTTGAAAAATCAAAGACAGAGTTTCCTTGAACCATTTATTTGAATATATCCAAATCTATAACCAATATCTGCCATCCTCATTAGGCATGTTGATAATTGAGATTATTTAAAATTCTCCATCATAATTTCACGTTTCAACATCAACTTATTTCTGATAGAGATTTCATATTTACCGGAGTCCACACTCCAAAAATGGCTGCACTACATCTACAACCATCACATAGAACAACAGGAAAATACATCATTTACAAGAATGGAACATACATATATATATATATATATATATATATATATATATATATATAGGATTTTATAATTCTCATTTTTAACAATGTTCTTCCGGAAAGAACATAGTTATAACACTAAAGTTGTCTCACATGCTTTCTCTCTCTACAACAAAAAAAAGTTCTGAAAAGTAATTATAAAACTTATATATATATATATATATATATATATATTTAATGTTATAACCATGTTCTGGGAGTGCCCAAGGCCTTATAAAACATAGTTAAAATCCAACTAATGTGGAACTATATATCTCAACATATCAACATCAACGTCAAAATGTTTATCTATATATATATATATATATATATATATATAAAAAAAAAAAATAAAAAAAAAAAAAAAATAAAAATAAAAATTTTAAAAACTAAAAATAAAAAAATAATAATTTTTTGAAAGATAGAAATATATATATATATATTAAAAATTAGAGTCCTTAGATATAAGTGAGATCAATGGACATGATTGAGAGTGTAACTTACACTGGTGTAAAATGATCCTAACCCTATATATATATATATATATATATATATATATATATATATATATAAATGGGATAGGATCACGTAAAAATAATAAATCTTACACCAAATGTTAACCGTTGATTTCCGTGCATTTAATGGTTGAGATTTATTGAGAATTAAAAATTAATTAATGAATGAGACCTAATAAATCTTAACCGTTTTATATATATATATCTCAACATATATATATATATATATATATATATATATATATATATATATATATATATATATATATATATAAAGCAAGGTAAATAACTCAACAGATGATATGCAGAGTGTTGGAAAGTGGAAACTGCTTGAAAAAGTAATTCAAGAAGGCAATGAGTCACTGTTTAATAGTCGGTTTGTTAGTACGAATGAGTCATCCTCATCGCCAAAGTCCTTCAAGTATCCTGTTTAAACATGATATATGACATAACCTACACGACAATCTATCTATCTATGCTTATTATATGAACGAATTCAGCGGGGGCTAGTGGAATTCTAGTTTCCATAATGTTTTAAAATCTTAATATAAAATGTAAGATTTTTTATTCCTCCAAATTACATTATGCTTTTCCAAATATTTAATTTGGCTCCACGAAATTGATATAAACCAGAAAAATGTGCTAGGCGATTAGCTTTATATTATAGCGTTCAGTTGTTGGATTGCATGTAAAAAAAGATTGATGAAATTATGTAATAGATTACATGTAAAAACGTGTAAAAAGGTATTAGACCCATTAAATATTCGATAAAACTTAATTATTTTACTAACAAATAAATTCAAATTTAATTATATAAATCAGTCAAATGCTAATTTTATAACTCAATGTTAAAAACTCATAAATAACTCTCATATATATATATATATATATATATATATTATTGTTAGTTAGTAAATTATAATTTTACCTCTTGTAATTTTATTTGTTATGTATTACCGACCTAGTTTCTATGCTTAGAATTTTTCAGTGTCTATTTGTATTTTCTCTTTTTTACAAAGATATATATTAAATGTACCATCAAAAAACACCACATGAATGCGTATTTTTTACCGGCGCTTAAAAGAGAAAGGAACTTCCTTTCCATCATCTTTTTTTTGGCTAAGTGACATGTATTTCCAGAGTGTTTTGTTTTTCTAATTATGAAGCGTGGCTAAAGGAATTTCCTTTCCATGGTCTTTCTTTGGCTAAGTGACTTATATTTCCAGAGTGTTTGTTTTTCCAATTATGAATCGTAGCTAAACGATCCTACTCGTATTCGACCTAGTGCCCAGGTGATTTGGCCAATAGTGGGTCAAGAAATATTGAATGATGATGTAGAAGTTTAGTTGGTGCAATAAAATTAAGTAAAGAAGAATCTCAGTTCAATCCTGATTAATACAATCTTGAGAAAAGGCATAAAACCTTAATCCCCAAGTCATTCCACACTCGGAATTAATGTCATAACCACCTTAAAAAATCAAAGCTTACGAAAATAGCTTGAGGAACCTACTCGCTTGAAAGAGATTAGGATTGATATCAAAAAAAAAAAAATTACCAAATATTAAATTAATAAATTTAAAATATATTTGAAAATGAATGTAACAAAAATAAACTAAGTCATGTTTATATCATACCCCTACACAAATCAAGTTTAAACTTTACATTAATTTTATTAAATAGATATCAGACCTTTGGCTAACATTGTACAAAGTAACTTGGAGCTTTATGCGCTCGACACTAAAAATGTACAAAAAGATGTAGATTTTTTTTTTTTTTAATTAATCCAATCCTAATTATCTTGTTGAGGCAAGTTAACTCCCCCTAATATCCACAAACTTTGACTTTTAAAACCGGCTATGCAATTAATCCGAAATATAAAACGAATCAAGAATGAAGATATTTAAAATTTAAATCATTCCCAAAGATGGCATATAAAAATTAAACTGACATCCTTTCCTTTCCACTTAGTCACCTCTCTTATATACATATAGTTAACTATACAGAACATATCCTGGACAAATGAAAAATATACAAAAGTATTTCATGTATAGAGGTTGAGTGTTTGCCTGAACCTTCCGGGATACGTTAACTCCACTTAAAAAAAAAAAAAAAAAAAAAAAAAACCATGTAAAAGTTTTTCACCAGTAGAATCTGGACTCACGCGACTGCGTTCCCAGCATCGTACAAAAATAGATGAACAAGCTCAACGAAACGCCGTTGATTCCCAACAATTTTAAATGCATAAAATGAAGTTGTTGTGCGAAGATCCATGTATAAATCTCAGCTTTTACTGTCCATCCACAAACTGGTATATATTTCAAGAGATTGAACTATATCACAAGTAAAAAAGAGGCTTCACAGGACCCACCCCTGCTTCCAGGTGGGTCTCTCCCTTAAAAATCAAAAGCTCGTGGGCCCTCAATAAAAAGGGATAATGAATAATAAAATTTATAGATGGGCATCATTTACATCAATAAAACATGCTACATTAATAAACACATCTGCAAAAACCCAGCACCCCCTGGAAGAACATCAATGACACCCAAGAGAAGCCAGACAAGGAAGCAATATTTCACCTTCAATGCGTTTTAACTTCAATCAAAACAAATATGCAATCGGAGGCAGCTGAAACAGGATTGTAGTCCACTATGAACAGAATCGTTGAACAAACTGCCTTGAAGTAGATAAATTCATCAAAAATTAGAAAAGCTCCTCAGAATTGAATTTATTCCAGGATTCCTGTTTTCATATAAATTATCAAACTGTAAGGCAAAAACGAAGTCATTGTATTATGGACTGAGCAATATAGTATACTATAGTCTTGAGTCATGTCAAGCCTTTTTTTAACTTATACATAAGAAAAAATATTAAGGTAATGACATTGCGAATAGCTGACAACAAAATGCAACTCCCACTTTTTCGGCAAACGATTTGTATATTGGGAACACCACCCAACTACAAATAACTAACCACAAAACTTTGCTTATAAATTGAAGTTTATATGTTAGAGACATCATGAGATCAAACCATGCTTGAACCTATGATTGATTGATGGAAAAGGGATGAAATGAAATCACATTAAGTTGTCATTGATTGGATGGTTTAAAATAGGATGAAAAGGACTGAAACCTGATTTCCATCTAATACGTCTATTTTTCTTTTCCTCACTTTGGAGAGTATAAGATGGAACCATCTTAATGTTTACTAACTTTCCATAGTTAATCGGCAGTAACTAGTCATCTAGTTGCTTCAAAGCTATCTAGTCACTTAGATTGTATAATGGACCAGCGGGAAATGCAGATGCAGTAACTTGATAAACTCTGCATGGTGGGACTCAACTTTGATAAATGATATCAAATTAAATTCTTGTTGGTTTAGTGCACAAACAGAAAGGTTTACTGTTAACACAATTCCACCAAAATCTTAAATCATTGTTCATCCGTTGGGTTGTTAAATCAGGACATCATATACAACTACTAAGAAAGAGACGTTATACGTTGTGGACTAAAACAGAAAACTCAGTGAGTTATCTTTAGTTAATTTAATAAAATTTACTTTTATCACTTTATCTATTTGTAGTTGAATGCCTTATAACAACTCCAAAGCAAATGAAGAAAAGGAAAGGGAAAAGCCGGAAAGTCTGGTTCAATTTAACATTTTCAAGAAAATAATAACAGATAATGCTTCAGGATACATCCACCATCTTATTTCTCAACATATACCCATTTCAACAACATATTAAAACTAACTCAAAAGAACTCAAAAAAATCGAGGATTCTAAGCTGAAAAAAGATTGATAGAGATGAGGAAACGAGTGAACCATCACAGACAGAGGATGAATACCCTAAAATCCAACAATCAAGATGAGCACAAACAACAAAGAAACTAATAATCGCAAAGGCAGCACATGATAGCAGTCAGAAGAGTCCATCCAGCTATTACTCGTTTGTGATACAAGTATAGCTATTGGAAATCCTGTCTTGACATACACAGAATTTGACAACAAAATACTATGCAAAAACCCACTTTTAAAACTGCTAAGAAGAATAAAAGTAGCATAACATAATCTACATTCAGAAACCCATTAATTGCCACTGGCCACTATAAAAAAATTCATCTTTCTTTATACAGCATTGATTAGTGAGCATACAGAAGTCAAGTTTAATAGCAGCAATACCTTGAGTAGATCAAAAACTTTCTCTGCAATATATTTCTGCTGAAGAGTGGCACCTTTCTGCTGCACTTTATCAGGATGAATACACAATGTAGCTTTCCTATAGACTTTTTTAACAGCGGCCGCTGTAATCAAATCAGTCAAAGAAACAGGCTGCCAACCACATTCAGGCCACAACACCTGATCATCATTCATTAAGGAAAGAAGTTAATATATAATTGACACAAATTTTGTAACAAATACCAACACCTTAAAAACACCATAAATTAAGGGAGTATTTTAGCTGCTTCAAAATTCAAATGCATGAACTTTTCAGAGTGTATAAAAACTATGAAAACAAGTTGCTTTGAATCTTCTCTCCTCTGGATGGACTGTAATTGAAATATGAGCACATCATAACAATCTTTCAAAATCAAATTTGTTTCCTAAGGATGTGGTCTTCTACTAGCCAACATCTCATCAGAAATTGCTACTATGGATAGTATCTATTACAGGAAATAGATATAGTGGTTGCACCTTTAATGGGCAGAGCAACTAAAACCTATACAATCAGCACATGTATTCACTTCTAGCCCCAGGGTGGTAGCTTGATCATCAGACAAGATACAAGAGAAAATATATCCAAAAACACATTTTCTCCATGCTATATATCAGATTTTGGAACCAGGAATTTCAAAAGAATTAAAGAGATAATTTATGCCCCACGTACTTATGGGGCATAATATGGATCTGGAATATAAAACATTAAGACAGAGTATTCAAAGTGCGTACACTAAGTGCTTACATATTGTAAGGTGGAGAGCAAAGCTCGTAAGTTCCCCTCTTTCCCTGCAGACCACCGCTTAATTTCAGAATCCAGTGTTTCGGCAACCCTCTGAAAGCAATGCACAGATAATATTAGATAACAAAAACAATATTAGATTACAATAAATACTGCAAATTTTAATTAGTGGCTTTTGCAAAACAATTTTTGGCTATGCAGTGATGTAAGTATATGAACAGAAAACCCCTCAGGTGCAAATAAAAAGAAAAACAGCAAAAGAAACTACTTACGTGTCTCTCAGCTTGATCTCTTTGAGTTTGTAAGTCCCGCTGATTCTTCTCAGCCAATGCTTTTGCCTAGTGTAAAATGTTAATGGTCATAACATAGACAAATAAGTCAATAACTATTTTGTATGAATGGACACACTTGACACCTCCACATAGATCCAATGTCAAGTTGGTTCAAAAACAGTGCATTCTTCACCTATTCTTTGTATGAACTATTAATAAACAATAAAGAAATCAAAATAAGGAGACAAATACAGTAATGCAATAACACATACCACACGCTCTTGAGACCTCTGGTGGCGTTCCAACCTGGCTCTTCGCCTTTCTTCACTTTCCCCTTCAACTTCCTGAAACGCTCCAGAAGATGGAGCAGCAGCTTCAAACCATACAAGAGAAGGGATAAAAAGAGCCAAGTAAGCAATGACAAATTGACAATGACACAAACACACAAAGTTGTACACTACTACTACTGTTTCAATAATCAATATATTGAAAATTGAAACCTACCTCCAAAAATTGAGGAAAGATCATCAACAAAATTAGTGGATGATGAAGCTTTCTTCATACTTGAAGATGTACCTGTAGATTTCCTTGTTACATCTGACTGAAATTGGGTTTCAAATACAGAGTCCTGAAAACATACAGGTTCAGAAATTTAATTACCAAATTTCAAATAGAATCATACTAGTGTTAACATGCATGTTAATCTTCCTTTTTATTTTAATTTTTATTTAAATAATACACAATTTTAAATTTTTAAATACCTACCATAAATATACACTCGTCATTTTTTTATAACAAATTTCACTTTTATTTAGAATAGAAAAGGAAAGAATAAAATAACTACCCACTAACTATAACTTCCTGCTTTTAAAAATTAATTTTGCAGGATAGGAAGACACCAAATGCCAAAGCCAAGTTTCAGCCATTATATGTCAATATAGAACTATAGAATTGGGAAAAAAAAAGGTTCTCACTGAAGAGTTAGCCCTAGGAGGCCTTGAAGCACTACTGGCTTGTGCACCCATGCCAAAGAAAGATTCAAGATCATTTTCATTCTTTTGTTGATTCATTCTTGCATTTTGTTGATTCATCCTTGCAGCAGCTGCAGCCTTTTCTCGGGCCTCAGCAGCAGCCCTTTCTCGGGCCTCAGCAGCAGCCCTTTCTACTGCAGCACGTTCTGCTTTAACTCGTGCTTCAGTCTCAGCCGTTGCAGCTGTAGCTCTTTCCCGTGTTTCCCTCTCCTTTGCCTCTGCAGCAACCTTTTGAGCTCTTTCCTTTGCCCCTGCAGCAGCCCTTTCTCGGGCTTCAGCTTGTGCCCTTTGCACTGCAGCCCTTTCAGCACGCTCTCGAGCTTGAGTATTAGCTTTGTCAACAGCAGCCCTTTCAGCTCTTTGGCGTGCTTCAACAGCTGCTCTTTCACGTGCTTCTCTAGTAGCTCTTTCTACAGCCTGTCTTGCCTTTTCCCTCTCCAATCGTTGTTGTTCTCTTTCCTTCTCTTCCCTTTCTTTCATTAGTCTTCTTTGCTCCTTTTCCTCCCTCTCCTTTTTCTGCCGCTCACGGTCTAACCTTTCCTGTTTTTCTCTCTCCTCTAGCATAACTCTCTCATCTTTTTCCAATTGCACGGGTTCTTTGCTTCTAGCAGACTTTGCATACTCTCTCTCCCTAAATTCCTTTGCATGCCGAAATTTAGCTTCAGCTCTAACCATTGCCTCCTTCATAGCTGCAGCAGCTGAGTTCATCTCTAATTCTTCATTAGGAAGACCGTTTTTACTCTCATCATCATTACCATGATTTCTGCCCATGGCAAAATCATCAAGTTCATCAAATTGAGATGCAGGGGATACACTTGCTGCAGGTGGAGCAGACTTAGGAACATGAGAGAATCGAGTGGAACTTGGGAAAGAAGAATATTCATTAGCATTCTTTCTAGTATTGATAGAAGCAGCTGAACCTGTTCCTGATTTGGGAATATGTACTGGCCGTGGAGGAGGGGGTCTTGAAGGTGGTGGAGCAATAGTTGGTTGTGTAAAGAGAGGAATCTCTGATACCGTCAGCCATACATCGTCATTTGATTCCAAGTTTTCTTCATATTTTGGAGACATATCTACATGAATATTGGTTTGTCTAAAACCAACATTATCAAATGGAGGGGAAGTAGACCTTTGGCCCACTGCCTTATTAGAATCAGATGAATATGAGGGCACATAAAATGGGGCCTGCGGAAACTCCCGATCATTTTCAACAGGAATCTTGTTTTGTGAGTGCCTCTCAGGACTCCTCCCAGACAACTTCTCAACTGGTTCTTTATCTCTAGCCCAGCTAGTCCTTGTATTCAACCTTGGAGAACTACTACCTTTCCTATTACTTCTCTCTGATGAGAATGCAGGTACAGATTTTCTGAGTCCATCAAAGGGATCAATATCTTCATATACTCTTCCATTTGGAGTTGAAAAACTATCATTTTTGGTGCTTCTAGAACTACTAAATTTACTAATTTCTTCCAATGGGTCCGTAAAGTGGCCTGTGGGCGAATCCATTGGGACTGAAGCTGATTCAAATACTTTGAAAGGGTCTTCAGCTGCAGTGGAGGTTGTTCTAGATACACTGGCAGTTGGTCCTGACGACAAACCGATATCAGGGGCGTGCCTGTTAATAACAATATGTAAAAATGATTATGAATTATGATACATCAATCAATGACATAATAAACAACATCCCTCAATCAGTCATCAAAGATAATTCATTCTACTTATCTCACAAAATAACTCTAAAGAGATTACAGATTCAAAGTAAATGTTAAGACAAAATTTTCACAGAAAACATTTTGAAATTGATGTAGGCTGTATTTCACAAAAAGGACTAAAGACCTTTTAATTTAACACATTCTCCTTTTAAAAGTATTACAAATGCATCTCAATATTTGATATCATATTGATACGAACCAGCCCATTAAGGTGTACAGGAGAGATAAAAACAGGGGGACTTGGGCTGCTAAAAGGGCTGCTAAAACAGAAGTTGGCCCAGTTGCTAATACAGACCCAAATATGGAAGAGATTGACCTAAATGCCCTCTAACGGATTGCCCTCTAACGGATTGCAAGAAAGGCGAGCAAGTTGGTTACGCGAAGGTGGTTAAAGAGGAGAACAGCAGGCGTGGGGAGGGCATCTGGAAAATCGACTGGAAAAGGATCTTGGGAGAGATTGAGACCTCTCGAAAGTCTCACATTATCAATCATTTACCTTTCCTTGTTTTAATGCAATTCTGAGTTTCTTGTATTCATTTACCGTTGTCAAACCTTGCTGCTTTCTAATTGTTTCAGTAGTCGTTAGTTTTCCATTAATATACAGAAAACTCCAGAAAGTGTTCTTTCTGGGCCAATTTCCTTGTCTTCTGTTCTGTTACTGTTGCTTTTCTGATCAGGTCCCTATCACATATCTTCATCTCATTCATTTACACTTAGAGTATTCCTATTTGTCTTATCCATTTTACTCGCATTCATCTACACTGCAGCTATTTAAAAACATATTTTTCATTCACAAAATAAAATAGAAAAGGGAGAAAGAAATGGGAAGTCTTTGTTCCACGTTGCATATGCATTTTTAATATTAAAATTAAATTACCATCTATGTTTCTAGCATGGATGTATTATACATCTAAACAACAAACCAGAAATTAAAAACAGATAGGAATTTGTCCTCGACAGAACAAAATTATGAAAGTTCCAGCATACAAACTAAGGAGATTGTTTGGACTTGAAGTTAAAAGGAAAAGGAACATTTAGTTGATATGCATTTTTTACCACAACAATGTCACATTTATCCCAAATTAGTTGGGGTCGGCAGTCCATAAAACCATATGAAATAAGAACAAATTAAGAAAAAAATTAATAAGAAAAATAATACATATATGTATAATAAATAAATAAAAGCATAGCAAAAAATCAAAATTTTATATTTTTTCAGAGAGAGAATAAGAAGAAGGAAATGTTAATAGCACATATTCTAAACCCCCCCCCCCCCCCCAACTCTTCCCCTCCAAATAAAAAAACAATGCTAATAACTTTGCTTCATTCCTTCCTAAGACAAACCGCAAACATACATATTTCTCACTCCATTAAGTCTTGTTTCAATACTTTGCCGCAAGAAAGTTTCGGCCGACCTCTTCGTTTCTTTATGACATGCTCTCAATAAAAAAAACTTCTATTCTTGTCAAAGCATCTAAAACCATGTTAATCTATGCTCTCACATCTTTTCAATGCCACCACTATTTCTCCAACTTTTCATAGAATATCTTTATTTCTTATCTTATACGTCTTTGTATGACTACACATCCACCTTAATATCCACACATCTTATTTCCACCTTTTTTTTTAGTTTTACCTTAGAACAAAAAATGAATAAAGAATGGTTATAAATACATTTCTTCCATTAATGTTAATCAAGTACAATCACGGGTTCACAAATTCAAATTAAAAATTATCCTTTTTCCCCTCTTTCAGTCCAATTCTACAGGGCCAAAGACTATCACAAGAATGGATCATCGCTATACCTTCCTTCTTTCCTTCTACAACATCAAATCCAAATAATAGTGAAGAAAAGTATAACTAAAGTTATTGAACCTTACTTTCAAGCTGTGCTATGCCCACTTAAATATCTACCAGATAGATTACACAAAACACTGATATCACATGAACAATAACTTAAGACTGTAATTACAAAATGCAGAAATCCAATGTGTTTGAAACATCCATGATATACAGTAGTGAGCTCCAAGAAAAAGAAGAAAAAACTAGAATCTTCACTCCCAAACAAACAGTTTGCAATACATTGATACATTAAATACATAGTAGAGCATAGCCCCCTGCCAAAACAGTGAAAAGACCACCACCACAACCTCCAAGTCAGCCCTATAGGCATATTCCAGAATAGTTCCCTCCAAGTTCCAAACAGCTAAGATCAACCTTAGACGGGCAAAAAGGTTCAAAACTCAAACAAGAACAATATGTTCTTTTGATGATTTGGGTGAATTAAATCTGGGATTTCTGATCCCATGTTTGGTAAATAGCGGTGGCAGACATTTACATTCAAGGGAACAAAGTATTAGAATGTGTCGATGGTCACCAGGGAGAAATTCCGTTAACGTCCTTAGACGATCTAGTATAGATACATAGACAATTTAAATTTCAGGAAGATTATTGTCAATTATTTGTTCTCTCAATGTAAATTCAAATACAATTATTTTATCATTGATTATTCGAAAATCACCTGACTATCTAAAGGAGCTCATTACAAATCAATATTTGTAAAAAGCATCATTCCCTTCCAATCAACATGTAATTTAGGACATGTTACATCCAAACATATCTGATAATGTAAAGAGTGCAGAATTTTAAACTCATTGTAGCCTTTCTGGATTTTCCCCCTGCGAATTTAATATAGTTACTTCTATCATTTCTCACTGACATATCCAGCATAAAAACTTTAACAGGTTTTCCCACAGATAACGAAATCTCAGGTCTCTCCGACCCAAAATGGCTTCCGTATATGGTAAAGAGCTATAAAAGCATACATATACTTGCGCATTGAGTAAAAACATGAATGCCACTACTGAACAATGATGACAAATGCAAAAGAATCCCAGTCAAAAAAAAAAAAAAAAAAAAAAAAAAAACCCAATGTTAACATATATATACCTGTCACGAGATGGCTTACTGCTTCGGAATCCAGCTAGTAAATCATCAAAGTCAGGAACACCTTTATTATCCTTCTCCGATCTCTTCCCACCCGAACTCTTCGATTCCCTACCAAACCCACCAAGAAGATCATCAAATGCGCCAACACCACCTTCCGGAGTCGCCGACGACGCAAAAACATCATTGTATTTAACCTTAGCGGTCGTGCTCTTCAAGCCAGGAACGCCGTCGAAAATGTCGTCGTCATAGACCGGTTTGTCGTACACCGGCGGCGGCGAATTTGCGGACCTGGAACCGAGATCACCGTCGGCCCTACTATACGCGGAATCCAAATTGAACGGCGCATCAGCTCCGCGACGTTCGGATCCGCCGCCGGCGAACAGATCCCCGAAACCGTCGGCATCGTGGTTCTTGCGGGTACCGGAGGATCCGAATATGGAATCCGCATGGAGGGAATTGGATCGCGATCCGAAATCGAATTTGAGATTGGAAGATCCCTTGGGTGGAGGAGCCATTGGAGCGGATTTTCCCTGTGGTTTGAGGCCAAAATCGGAAGCGAAGAGGCCATCGAAATCGTTCATGGCTGGGTGGCGATTGCGATGAATTTGGGTAGAGATTTGGAGAATTGAGAAGTGAAAAGAGGGAAAATTGAAAGAAGAAGAAGAAGGAGTAGGGATCTGGTGTGTGAGGGTGGATAAGGCATGCGGTGAGGTCTTTGAGAGAATCTGTCTCAGCCTTGTTGGAGAATCTGCATAAACCTTGTTTTAATTTTTAACTTTGTCAGTTACTTTTAATAATTAGTAATTTTTTTCATTTATATAATTGACGGGATATTCATTTAAATAATTGATGGGATAAATGCGTATCATGATAGGTTCTTTTTTAGCAAAAATGATAAACTTAAATAAAAGAGAAAAATAAATTAAATGATGCAATTTTTTGATCTCTTTTCATTCATAATAAATCTTTAAATAAAGATTACAACTGAAGCATAAACACTAAACATATAATAGAAAGTAAATACCCAACTAAACAAAATGAAAAATAACTACCCAATTAAAGAATATGGAGAATAACTACCCAACTAAACAATACAGAAAACATGGAGATCATAGATTTGTATCATTCCCCTCTCCATCAAGATTAACCTTGTCCCCAAGGTTCTTGATGTGCCCAAGATTGGAGAAGGTCATTTGATGTTGAGTCAGATTGATTATCATCAAGGAGTAAAGGAGTGGAAGAGTTTTTGCACTTATGGCCACGAGAGAAGTGTTCATCGCAATTAAAACAGAGCCCTTTGTTCTCGTATGACTTTCATTTCTTCTATGGTTAATCGTCGAACACCTGATGGGGGATTTGATGGTGAAGTGGATACAAATGAGAGGTCAGAGAGTTTATCTTCTTGGAGTTTGGCGAGACCCTGGGCTTGAAAGATGGTTGTTGGTTGGAGAGCTTGTACCTCTTTTCGGATTGTTGGTTTAAGACCAGAGATAAAGTTGTGAAGTAGGAACTCTGATGGGAGGTTGAAAATGCGATTTGCTAAGGACTTATATGCAGTGATGTAGGCTGGAACAGTAGTCGTCTGTTGGAGTTTTGCAAGTGATCTCATGTGATCAGCGTAGGGAGAATCACCAAAACGGGCTTCAAGTGCCATAATGAAGTCGTGTCACTCATGGAAGGGGTGGTTGGAGTGCATCCACTAGAACCAAGCAAGGGCTAGTCCGTCCATGTGAAACGAGGCAATCTGGAGTTTTGTTGTTGTGGACTATGGTGAAAGTCGAAGAACTGTGTAGCTTTGAAGAGCACGCCGAAAGGATTTATTCCATCAAAGCGTGGGAAGTCAAGTTTGAAGGGTCTAGGTTGAAGGACAGGTGGGAAATGTGGAGGTGGTGGTGGTGGCAGCGGCGGAGGTGGAGGTGGAAATGGAGTTGGTTTATTGGTTGTTGGGGTGATGTGCATGAGTTGATCAATACGGCCTTTTAAAGTGGTAAGGGTAGTCTGAGCCTCATTAAGGCGGTGAATGGTCTGATTGGATTGCTTAGTAAGGTCGGAAATTTGTGTGGAAATTTTGGTAGATGTTTCACGAAGTTGGTTGATTTGGGAAAGAGCTTGGGTAGAGTTTTCAAAAAAATTGTTGATTTATGTGGCATGGATTTCTTGGGTTTCTTCAAGTTTTCTGAAGCGTGTTCCTTCAGCCATGGATGAGGAGAGTGAACGCAACGAGAGCACCAAATGATAGGTTCCTTTTTAGCAAAAAGGATAAGCTTAAGGAAAAGAGAAAAATAAATTAAATGATGCAATTTTCTGATATCTTTTCATTCAAAATAAGTCTTTAAATAAAGATTACAACTGAAGCATAAACACTAAAGACATAATAGAAAGTAACTACCCAACTAAACAAAATGGAAAATAACTACCCAACTAAAGAATATGAAGAATAACTACCCAACTAAAGAATACAGAAAACGTGGAGATCATGGGTTTGTATCAGTAACAATGTAATAATTAGGGTTGTCAATATGGGTTGACCTGCGCCTGACTCGACCCGACCCACTAAAAATAGGGTGGAGCGGGTTAGCCCGTCATTAAATATAAGATGAAAAAGCCAAAAATAAGGTGGAGCGGGTTAGCCCGCCATTAAATATAAGTTGAAAACGCCAAAAATAAGGTGGAGCGAGTCAACCCACCAATCCACAAATTAAAAAATTAATTAAAGTTCAAAAATAAGTTATATTTTATGAATTTTTTTAATATTATTTTATTTTATTTCACACTTCTCTTATATTTTTCCACTCTCAATGTTAAATGTATATTAATATTCAGTTAAATATTCTTGCAACTCATTTGTCTGCATATATAGATAACATTTGCCATAAATAAAATTCTTATTCTTTATTTTTTTCTAGATTACTAAGAAAAAAAAATTGAATCACAAAAACTTAATGACTAATGAAATACTATTTAATTGTAAAAATAATTATAACTTGCGGGTCAACCTGCCCCGAGACGGGTTAAACCCGTTTTGACCCACTTTTAGATATGACGAGTTAAAGTGCGTTGATAGGTTGAAAACTTCAACCCAACTCGTCCTATTTTGGCGGATTAAGGGGTTGACTCGTCAGGCTTAACACATATTGTCACATCTAATAATAATAGAAAATATAACTTTCCTCGCGTTGAATAGGGTGTAAATAGGCTAGGTTAGGCTGAGCTTTAACTTAAATAGGCCAAGCCTATGTAAAAAAAATTGGGTTTGGCCTAGCCTGTTAGCTTGTGTAGGCCCTAAATTACAAGTCTAGGCTGACCTATATTTAAAAAATAAAAACCTTTTTCACCAAAAATAAATAAATAAATAAAAACCTTAACCTAGGCCTATTAGCCTGTTTAAGCCTATTAAATATTCAACAATTAAAATAATAACTAAAATAATATTACTTCATTATTCAAATTTATTAAAATAATAATTTTATTTATTTTATTTAAAATAAATAATATGATATAGGCCGGCCTATAGGTTTATAGGTCCGATATGTACAAAAAAGCTATGACCTATTTCTAAATAGGTTTTTTTAAAAACATAGACATGTTCTATTTTACTATTTGTAATAGGTTAAGTCTGGCCTAATATAGATTAGGTCGAAGTCTGGCCTAATATAGGTTAGGACGTAGGCTGGCCTAATATAGGCTAGGCCGTAGACCGACCTAACCCATTTACACCTTACCGAATAAAGAAAAACTCTCCTGCACATCTATTGACAAACATGTTTGTCTCTCTTTTTTTTCTATTATGGGCCCCACACTAACTTGTATGTGCATGAGACAAAATGATAGTTATATTCGGGATTTTAACTAAAATCGAAAGGAGGATAAAAAATCATAAAACTTAAAATTGTAACGTAAAAACATAATAGTATTTGGAATTTTGATAAAACCATTTCGATTAAAAAAATTTGTAAAATAGTAAAAATGCGGATTTAAATTGGAATTTTTAACAAACTTTTCTCTCGTAATATTTAATTTTTATGTGTTTTATGATTAAATTATTAGAATTATTATTTAAAATATATAATTTTGTTCATATCTAGTAGAACATTATTAAACAATAGTGTTAAAAGTTGTATATTGATCATTCATCAAATTTAAAATTTATGATAAAAAAATCAAATTTAATATACATCTTCCTCTAAGCTGAATTATTTGACAACTATGATTGAGCAGATATTGATATTATTATTATTATTATTATTATTATTATTATTATTATTATTATTATTATTATTATTATTATTATTTGTTTGAACATTTCGAATCAATCTCCATAGTATCTAATTTTGTTGAGAGATTATGCCCAACATGGCGATCAAATCGTTATACATACTGCCCAAATTACATGATATACATGGTAAGTGATAGTCTACTTGTGTTGAACAAGTAGTATTATTCAGATAAACACAATAGTCTACTTTTGTTTGCGTCCATCATATATTTTTGCCACACCAAAAAAAGCCATCAAGATCAAATATTAAAAATGGCTCATTTAGGACGATCCGAAAATCTTTGGCGAACCATCGTTACCAACAAAACCATTTTTCACCCATGAGAAAAAAGAGAGGTGGTTGGGGGAATATCATTTTCACAAACAGTATGAAAGGAAATCAAATTCATTACTTTGGTGATTTTAGGTGACTTCTAATCTTTAGGTTTTATGAGTAATCAAGATTTATATCATATTTTTTTAGGTTTATATTTTAGGGTATTAAAATTCTTGATAAGTTGTGACATATTTATTGACAAATACTTTCTACAGTAAATATTTAAAATACATATAATATAATATAACTAAAAATCAATGAATATTTCACAAATAATTAATGAAGACATAGACGCTTAGAGTAATCGGAGATGATTAAGTAGCGAAATATATATATATATATATATATATATATAGAGAGGGGCAGATCATTTACACCGGTGTCAAATTTGAAGTTTACACCAAATATAACAATTGACCTGCATCTAATGGAGTCGTTAGATCAAAAAAAATCAACGACTCTGATTTGTAAGCTATATATATATATATATATATATATATATATATATATATATATATATATATATATACGTTTACATTTCTGAAGCAATCAAATACTTGTCATATATATATGAAAGGTACAAAGGATGAAAGCATTAAATGTGAAAAACTTAACCAAATTTAAACACCAGAAAGGATTTCACCTACATATAAGTGGGATCAATGGAAAAGATTGAAAGTATAACATGGTATATATATATTTATATATATATATGTGTATATATATATATATATATATATATATATATATATATATATATATATATATATACCGAAATAGTATCCTTCCAAATCTGAACCTTGTGATGACGATGGACGATGGTACGCAAGATTTGTTCCAACATAACTTTCCTTTGTTACATTTTTTATTTTATTTTTTTGATAACATCCTTTGTTACATATTTTAATGGCACAACGTGCTACCCTAACCAAAAGTCACATCAATAAAAAGAAATTAAAAAGATTTCTTTTTTCTCTTCTCTTAATGGCAAAGGCATTTAATAGTTGCAACCAAAAGTCACATCAAAAAAAAAAAAAAGTTAAAAAGGTTTTTTTTTTTCACTCTCTTAATGGCAAAGGCATTTAATAATGAGTTTTATTAATCTCATTTAACATAAGATAGTTATATTACGTTGTAGAGAGAAAATAGGTGAATCCCACCATTAAAAGAATGCGAAAATCAAAAAAAAATGGGATACGTAAAATCGAATAATAGTGAAAATAAGAGATGTATTTATATACTTTATTGTAAAAGGAGACAAAATATTTCTACCTAATAATAATTGTGTAAAAATATTTTTCTATTAGAGATATATAACTAATTAACTGTTTGATATTCAGTTCGGAGCCATATTTTCGCTTATCATATAACACCTTACACCCAATACACACAACCAACATACACACTCATCATAACCACCCATACTCAAAACAAAACACTCAATACATTTTTATTACTAATGCACATACTCATCCTAATCTCTTGAACTCATTAATTATTGGGCTGCTATCAGTTGACATCACTTTCAGGAACATTGGCATCAAGTCTATCTCCCCAGTCTGAATTAGTCGCTTGTCCCGAGGCCTGCCAAATCATACCAAGTTTTCTGATTGTATTAGTTTATTTTATGTTTAGAAGAGTTAATATTTAAAATGCTAAGAACTTGATTATCAAAAAAAAAAAAAAAAAGCTAAGAACTTCTGGCTGAAAAGCTGTTTTGGTGGAAATATTAAGCAAAACCAAACATGTGCCAATTCAGCAACCATCTGCTTTTCTAAGTTCCTGATGAATATCTAGCTCTCAGACCAAGCCAAATGACCTTGTGCACTATAAAGTTCTCATAATATAGATAGTTATCACAGCATTACATAATCCTTTTCTTTCTAGTTTTGCAAAGATAGAAAAACCTTTTCTTTCTAGATTTGCAAAGATAGAAAACCCAAAAAAAAAAAACTAAGCAAAGATCTATTTTATCCCCAACATATGCTAATCTCCCTTAACTCCAGTAATTATGAGCAATGTATACTAAAACAAGACACTTACAGTTTCATTTGGAACAACAGCATATCTATCTGATAGGGAGGCCGAGGATTTCCCTGTTCAAGGAAAAAAATAATCCAGAATCATGCTAAATTATTCAAGATAAAAAAAAAAAAAAACGATTCTAAATTACACTATCAAATGGTATATATCAGTAATGGCAAAGGAAAAGGAACACATCACAAATAAGCCAATCAGAGCACCTGATAATGGATAAGCTTTTGAGAATTCAATATGCTGCCCACAAGATCCATCAACCCTGAAGGCCTCAATAATCATTGGAACATTCCTATAAATCCCGAAAAAATCACATTATTACTAAAGCCTTGAAATGAAATGCACCTATTACCTAAGACTATTTTCGGTTAGTGAGTAGACCAGCAACTTTATCTCTTATGCTTAAATGAACAAACAAAGTCATATAGTTCCACCATGTTGCAATAACAATTAACAACCGACTTTTTGCAGCACAAAAAAAGAAAAGAAAAAGCACTTCAAACCTATATTCTGATAGCCAAGATTGAAAAGATTAAATTTGATATAAAAGAATAGGATGCCTAGATGGCTCAACCATTATAACAAATCAAGCTTCTTCTACCAGTTAACGAAAGTAATTTTTCATGTACCATAGCCTTTTCCTTTCCTAATTCCTTACAAGCCCATTTTTTAGTCACAGTTTAACCACATACTTCAAGAGTAGTAAAGCCACCCAAGACCACAATCACGAGAGCGACTTCATGACCAAGATCCTTGATCCATATTCTACAAGATATATAAGCCCGTTTGCTAGAAAAAGTAGCTTTTATCTCTTACTTGTTTTAGAAGTGTTTTTTAAAAAAGTTAAAGTTATTTATATTTTTATAAAAATATTTAGTTTTTGAAAAAAAATATTTGGCTTTTGACTTCTGCTTTTTTTAGAAGTTAAGATTTTTAGCTTCTAAAAAAAACAGGTTTTTGACTTTTTTTGTGACTTCTGCTTTTTTAAAAACAGGCATTTAAACGAACTTAAAATGAGAAATGTTTTTTTTTTTTTGAAAAAAAAAAAAGTCATCCAAACGGACTCATATCAGAAGGGACGACCAAATTGATGATGTTAAAAATTAGAATGAAGCAATTAATTTGTTCACAAAAAAAGGCATTTTTTTAATCAATAAGTTAACGTTACTGCTAACACATGAATAGCTTAATTCGACCAAATAAAACAAAATATCCTAAGTGACAACAGCAAAATTTGAAAGAGATAAAGCATTAAAGTGGTGTTGAATGTGTAATTGATAAATCAAACACAACACACACACACACACGTGTGTGCATTTGTAAATATTTTGGATGTAACTTGCACATGAAATTACCGGTCAACGGTTTCTCCATGCCCAAGTTGTCCATTTGCGCCTCTTCCCCAAGAATATACATTTTCGTTTTCAGTAACAGCAATCGTGTGTCTCCACCCACATGAGATCTGAACTACTTTCTTCCGACCGAAACAAAATTGTGCAAAAATAAAAAATAGTGAGTCATCATTATACACGGTCAGTATTTTCCAAAAGAAAGAAAAGGGAAGATGGGTGTTGCAGTTTCAAGTACCTGATCATGTGGAAATTTCACTTGCTCAGGGGAGGAACGATCACAATTGTCACCAACTCCTATCTGTCCAAACTACAATTGAAGGAGAAACAGGTTACAATTACTAAACAGATGTAAATATCAATAAAGATATAAACAATTTAACTCAATGATTATGAGCATTAGTCATAGGTAACTTGATTTGTATTTCAAATATGTTTTTATCTTAAATTTTGTGTAATCTATTTTTTATATAACAAATACTATGGCCTAACACTCATTGAGTTCGATCGGCCTTTAATTGACAACATATATGGAGAAACTCCAACGCCCTTGCTGGCTTTATCAATGGAGGCACGGTGCCCCTCTCCTCTGGTGCATGTATGCCTAGAGGTTTGATTATACCAATTAGGGGTGACAATTTTCAACACAACCACGAAAATTCATGTTCATGTTGACCCTTCTCAAATTCGTATCATGTTCGTGTTGACAAAAACTGACACGAAAAAATTCATGGCATGTCGCGTGTCAACTTGCAACCCGAACTTGACCCGCATTAATATTCTTACAGGGCATTTGTGCAGTATCAACCTGCATAATAAGTAACACACTTTTGGGTTGACAGGTTATTCGTATCATGTCAACCCGTATAATAAAAAATACACTTTGAGATTGCGGGTTATTCGTATCGTGTCATGTC
The DNA here is from genome assembly GCA_032173675.1 of Gastrolobium villosum. NCBI lineage: Eukaryota > Viridiplantae > Streptophyta > Magnoliopsida > Fabales > Fabaceae > Gastrolobium > Gastrolobium villosum. The sequence continues at coordinate 475,420 of JAVKPL010014527.1, forward strand.
AAATCGCAAAATAAGCGGGTCATACTTGTGTAGAAGGTTTTAACTCGATTTCAAATTCGTGTGTCTTGTTCGTGTTGAGTGTATTCGTGTTCAAGACGTGTCAGCCGAATTGCCACCCTTATGAATACCAACTCAAACTTTTGTCACTAATGCATATCCAATCATTTTATTAGAGCATGGCTTAGAAGTGTTCTTGTCGAATAGCACATCAGTCTGACCATATGTGACGATCTTGCTCTTGTTGGCTAGACACCTTCATAGCCAAACTTGGCCTTTGCTAAACAGCCTTATAAAGAACCATTTCGACCCAAAACCTTAATACGTTGGGTGAGGCTATATGTGATGATCTTGCTCTTGTTGGCTAGACACCTTCATATCCAAACTTGGCCTTTGCTAAACAGCCTTGTAAAGAACCATCTCAACCTAAAACCTTAATACGTTGGGTGAGGCTACCATCACGCAAAAATGAAAGGGGCTGAGGATCGAACTCATGACCACTTGGTCACTCCAGCTCTGATACCATGTGAAGAACTATTTCAATCCAAAACCTAAAGGCGTCGGGTGAGGCTACATTAATAATTTTATATTTCTCTAACAAGCCTCTAGTTTAGTTTGAAGGAGGGTTATAAAGATAGGAACAATTTGGTTCCATGATTCTAGGGCTTAATTTTAGGTAGACTATTTTGTATTTTAAATATATTTTTCATCTTATCATTATCATGTGTGATCTTTTTGCTTTTACAATAAATCATATGGCTGCCTGAGTCATTGATTTGAGTTCGTCAAGCCTTCATTCAAAATGTCTTCAAATAATATTTAGTATATTTTTCTCAGTGAATGCATTCATGTGAATTCTTTAGCCAACCATCAAATCATTTCCTCTGCGTTGTGTTCATAAGTATTTCATGCTATTATGATACAAAAAAATATCATGAAAATAGGAGAAGAACAAAAAGTACTTCCAACCTTATTCCAACCCCAGCCAAAAAGTAGTCCACTAGACGTGAGTGCCATACTATGCCTCCACCCACCTGATACCTGAAAGAAGTGCAAAAAAAAAAGGATCCAGCGTTCCAGAATGAAACTCAGGCATGAGAGGACCTACTAAAGAAGAAGAGTAAAGGGAAGAATTTGGACCTTTAACTAGATTAAATTTCTAGTAAGTTATCAACATCAACAACAACACCTTTATCCCAAACTAGTTGGGGTCGGTTGTAGATAAACCCAAAAAGGGACCAAATTTCTAGTAAGTTATAAACAATAAAAATGACACGACATATAAATGAGATTAATTACCACCAACTCAGCTTGAACTTAAAGGATCACCTGAGAAATGAACTCATCACTCAAGGCTTGAACCTTGTGAGGCACAAGATGGTCCTCGAAATGTCCATGTCCTAGCTGGCCATATTTTCCCCATCCATTTGTGTATAATTCACCAGAAGATGAAACAGATATTGTGTGCCGCCAGCCGCAAGCAACCATGACCATCTTGTCACCCTGCAAAACCGACAGTTAGCTGGAAGGAAATGCTGCTTCATATATGTAATAGTAAGTTTAACATTTTCAGAAATCAAAAACAATATATATAATCTCTTAATATCTTTTTCCAAATTATAATCTGATAAGGTAAGTTTATACAAGTTTGAGAACATACATCAACAGTCACTTTCTCAGGGATCAAGCGATCATTTCTGTCTCCCAATCCCAAGTTTCCATATCGGCCCCAACCCCATCCATACAAGTCGCCGTCTTCAGTGATTGCTACACTATGTTCAGCACCAGCAGCAACCATTTTGATAGGTACTCCCTAGAATAGTATAAAAATTCATAATGTTTCCAAATAGTTGACGGAGCAATTTGTTTGATGCATACAACTTTTTATTGTCCAATTAATTTATACAATGACATAAGTCAAGATATTAACTCTTTCTTGACAAGAGAGCTATTGCTGCTGTTGTTTTTGTTGATGTTATCTGTGTTTTCTCTTTCATTTGTTTAAACTGGGGGTACTTCAAAACTGTAAAAGATGCTTTTAATGAAGATTAGTAGATGGGTTGGTCAATTTCCATAGTATTCGATTCGACCTTTATGAATGTGGTTCCAAGTTTCCCCTTCTCTAAATATAGAAAAATAAAAAAAGTCTTGCCACTAACCTAATGGTCCCTGCAATTTTTTGAACATCAAAAAGAGCAAACACAGTAAAGTTTCTTCAAACAATAGTCAAGACTCAAGACATTTAAAGGACATTCTACTCCTAGTTTTGCACACATTCATGAAATAGATATTATTTTTTATAAATTTTTCACACTAGATATCATTAAGCGCACCAATCAGCTAGAATGTTTAGGTCAGCACCTATGAGAACCGCTCAATGCTTTCTAGCTTTAAAGAAAGTAAATAACAAATCAACAGCAATTAAACCTGATTACTAAAGTAAACTGTTGAATCCATCTTTTTGTGTGCTGATAAACGGGTGACATAGCATTATTCATTATAGACAATCTAGATTCAGCTCTGAAAAGAGTACCTGAAATGTTTGAATTTTTTGTGGCACAGGAGAGTCCTCTGTGGTACCAAGTCCAAGTTGACCATTTTGATTACGCCCCCAACTTTAATCATGACAGGAAAAGAATTCAACAATAGTTTAACATAACAAGGTGCAGATAACATGTAAAGACTAAGCATTGAGAAATTTATTTGATACAGTCTAACTAATGCTGGAAATGGGAACAAAAAAAAAGGCAAAGGAACAGCAGTTCTCTGCCATGTAACGAAGACACAAACAGTTAAATAGGTCACACAGGAAATGAGAATAAAACACCAATTTCTTATTTACCACCTAAAAATAGGGTTTATGTTGCAAACAACAAACATAAAACTGATTTTTAGCCTTCCAGAATAAAACAAGGATTTCTATATGTATTGCTACATCTAAAATGGAATGTTAATTAGACGGTGCCGTCAGGTTATACAAGAGTTCAAACAAAATTAGATGAATGTACCATGGGCAAGGCAGCAGAGCCAATCCATAAAGAGAGAATTTGGGTAGGACATGCTTTAACAGTTACTTAAGAAAACTACAACAACTCAAGAAGAGTGTGCCCCAAAAATCAAATGGACATTACAAAGCAACCTCATACTGCTCCAATCAATATCAAGGATCCTCTTCAAACATTCTCTCAGTAAACAGAGAAGAGGAAAAGAAAAGAGAAGGGAACGAAAGCAAAAAGATGGGGCCAAAGAATCAGCTTGTGCTACAAAATGACTCCCTGTGATTGCACTATGAGCTTCTATATATACTCAATCAAACAACTCAACCTTAATGGACTAGCAATTAGTACTAGGAAAAAAAGGTTAGGACAGACCAAAAAAAAATATTAAAATTCGGGCAATTAAGAACTACAAACCTCAGCACCTCGTTTTCCATGGTAACCGCTAAACAATGACTATCCCCACAAGCAATTTGCTTTATCCTTAAACCCTGTAATGCTGTAATGAGATGAGGAATAAGCAAGTCCCTATGATCACCATGACCCAACCTCCCAAAGTCACCCCTGGAAAACCATAATATGATCCGCTTAAAAAATATATCACAGTCACCAATATGAAAGACAAACCATACTTCAAAAGACTACTTCTGATATGAAAAAAAAGTTTCAGAAAGGGCCTGGTGATTGAAAACAATACAAAACATGATATATGCCCAACAGTTGATAACTCATTATCTGTGATGAGCTTTCATACAATAACATAAAATGTCCAGTTTCTTCCTATGACCAAAATCAAGTTTGCTGCTGTTCAACTTTCATACACACAAATTATTGAGTCCCAAATCAAACTTTCACACACAAATCTTCAAGATGCAATGAATTAACATTTTTATATAAATATCACTGATAAAGGCAAACAAACTAATTATCTAACTAAACAAGCTATTACTTACTTGAAGCTGAATCTAATACTAAATCAGAACACATATAAGCTTGTATGGTCCCATTGTAAATTAAATGCAAAATGAGATTCCAATCATGACAAGCAAAAAGTAAAAATTAAAAATAAAAAGGTTAAGATGGAGAGCAACCATCCCCAACTATATACATCCCTGCCGGACTCAGAACGTGCCATTGTATGATCAGCTCCACAAGTAACAGATACTATGTTTTGGCCATCCAATGCACTCAGTTTTGTAGGTAACAGTCGATCATCAGAATCACCATGGCCTAACTGTCCATCCTCTCCCCTTCCCCATGAGCAAACAACATTTCCAGCTGTCAAAACATCAAAATTAAAAATGAATAAAAAAAATTCAGAAGTCTCAAAAAACTTGCAATATAATTTCATCAACCTTTTCAGAACTCAAATGTAATGTTTCATTCAGTACATAGTAATCCTAAACAAAACAGAAATGAGACACTGATTGGTGCTTACTAAGAAGTGCCACAGTGTGGCTGGCACCAGCAGATACGAGAAGAACACGAGGAGCTGCAGCAGTGACTTCACACGACCCTTCAACTTCCATCTCCATTCTCTATACTGCGTTTCCCTGCTTAATTTCTTAGTGAAAAAAATACTCGAGCGTGCTTCTCTTATAGCACGAAAGAGAGACAACGACATAAGCATTGAAAAAATCGAAACCCCAGAGATACAAACTGTTTGGACAAACAAATGAGTCATAGTATTCAAGTTGATCATTTAAGAAACTAAAAATACAATTATTATTATTATTTTATTGTAATTTGAATTGTACTATATAGAAGAAAAAAACAATATAATTTTTAATTTCTTACTAAAGAATGTGAACAAAAAAAAAACCATTCATTTATTTTAAAATGTATAACTTACTCAAAAAAAAAAAAAAAGTCAATGTATCTACTCGAGAGGGGAGACTGACCATTTTGAAACGTTTTATCAAATTATTTAACAGACTGCAACGTGAACAGTAAAAATTTCCGGAATGTCACGTGGCATAATTTGCTACACCGTACAGGAATTATGTTTGCAAACATAATTCGCTACACCGTGCAGCAAATTATGTTTGCAAACATAATTCGCTACACGGTGTAGCGAATTATACCGCTTAGCATTCCGGAAACTTTTATTGTTCGCATGGCAGGTAAATAATTTGGTGAAGCGTAATAAAATGACCACTATTCCACTTCCGAGGTGGCAAAATGGACGATCCAGTTGATCTATTTGGCGAATTAACCTACTAACCCGAACTTATTTTACATTGACTTGCCTCCATCCGTCTGTACCCGTCGAAAACTAAGCTCAATTTGCCCCAATCCACTTTTGACATGGGTTAAAAAATTTAACCGATCTCATCCCATTTAACAATTGAGACTGGTTGATCTATCGAACCGTGCCGAACCCATTTTACCACGTGCTGCAGTAGTACTGGTTTTATTGCAAATTACGTGTTATAATTTATTTATTTTTTTGCAAAACACACGTGTAATAATTTTACATGTCATTGATTGTGACATGTGCAGAGCACAGAGCTTCTGCTTACAGGTGGAAGCAACTTAGCGAAGACTACGGCAAGATTGAAAAGGATTGGTTGAGTTGGTGATGCAGGAACAACTGAATTCAATTGAGTGCAGGATCTGCCATTTAACAACCATGAATTTGACTAAGAGTCCCTTTGTTCAAGCTTCTCAAAAATAAATAATTTTTATCTCTTCTTTATTGTAAAACTATTTTTTATAAAAATTAAAGTTATTTATAATTTTATAAAAAAAATTAGTTTTTGAAAAAAATGTTTAGCTTTTGACTTCCATTTTTTTTAGAAGTTAAAATTTTACTTTATGAAAAAAGTTAGTTTTTGAAATTTTTTTTGTGACTTCTCCCTTTTTTTTAAACAGATATTCAAAAGAACTAAAAATGAGAACTGCTTTTTTTTTCTTTGAAAAAAAAAACAACTTTTGTACGGAAAAAAACTCATCTAAACGAACCCTAGTAATTTAATTGGTGCATAGAAATTGAACTATATAAGAGTTTATATTTGATTCTCTTACATATTATTTTTTAGAAAATTTAAAATCTTAGTCTGAACTTATTCGAAATTCAGATTAGTTCATAGAAAATTTATGAAATTATCCGGTTAAACTAAAAAAATAAAAATAAAAATATAAAAAATCATGAATTTGATGTCTGCTGTAATGTAGCCCTAGGTCTAGGCGTGTAGACTGTGTCGTAGTAGTACATATATATAGATTATCTATTATGCATCTATCTAACATTTCACGTGATATTACTGTTTTTAATTTCGTACTTAAGATTGGTGGTAGGAATAATTATTAATATTTACAAATTTTGAGCGTTAATGTTGATATTTGTATTACTATCTTAAATATATCTCTAGAAATTGTACTTTTATTAAAGTTATGTCGATTTTATATTGAAAATTATTACTTTCCCTTCGTATAAGGTAATTTCTCTCCTATTCTTTCTCTTTTCACCTCCATCTTTTTCTTTTTCTTTTTCTTTTTCTTTTTTCCTTGTAATCTCGGTCTAGGCGTGTAGAGTGTAGACTGTGTCGTAGTAGTACATATATATAGATTAGCTACTATGCATCTATCTAACATTTCACGTGGTATTATTGTTTTTATCTCGTAGTTAAGATTGGTGGTAGGAATAATTAATAATATTTACAAATTTTGAGCGTAAATGTTGATATTTGTATTACTATCTTAAATATATTTCTAGAATGTGTACTTTTATTAAAATTGTGTTAATTTTATATTAGAAAATATAGTAAACAACTTTTTTCAAAAATAAAATCCCTAAACAACATGATTGCCTCAAAAAATTCTTTTTAGACGTGGACAATCAAAAAATTTTTATCAAATTGATCCCTAAAATACAAAAAATAAATCAAGATTTGATTTGTGATTTAAATTTAAAAAAAATAATTTTTTATTATAAAAAAGATTGGTTTGTGATTCAATTAAAAGTAACAATTATTATAAGGGAAAAAAATAAAGATTTGATTTGTATTTTCAAAAATCAATTTGAAAAATCTTTTTCATCATCTTAAGGATCAATTTGATCCTTTTTTATTGCCAAAGAATAAAAAAGATTTCGTGGATATTAAAAAAGTCAAAAAAAGGTGTTTACTCTATAAAATATTACTTTCCTTCTTTTAGATAGTTTTTTTAGTATTCTTTCACTCCAAATTTCACATCCCATCTTTCTTTCTTTTTTCTTTTTCTTTTCATTTTTTCCTTAGTTCTAGGCGTGTAGACTGTGTAGTAGTAGTACATATATGTAGAATTGTAGATTATCTACTATGCATCTATCTAACATTTCACGTGGTATTATTGTTTTTATTTCGTACTTAAGATTGGTGGTAGGAATAATTAATAATATTTACAAATTTTGAGCGTTAATGTTGATATTTGTATTACTATCTTAAATATATCTCTAGAATTTGTACTTTTATTAAAGTTATGTTAATTTTGTTTATCAAAAAAAAAATTAAGTTAATTTTATACTAGAAAATATTACTCTCCTTTTAGATAAGATAATCTCTCTGTTATTCTTTCTCTCCAATTTTCATTCATCTTTCTTTTTTTCTTTTTTTTTTCCTTGTAATATAGGTCTAGGCGTGCAGACTGTGTCGTAGTAGTACATATAATAGATTATCTACTATTCGTCTATCTAACTTTTTACGTGATATGACTGTTTTTATTTCGTACTTAAGATTGGTGGTAGGAATAATTAACAATATTTACAAAATTTGAGCATTAATGTTGATATTTGTATTTCTATCTTAAATATATCTCTAGAATTTGTACTTTTATTAAAGTTATGTTAATTTTATATTGGGAAATATTACTCTCTTTTTACATAACATAACTTCTCTCATATTCTTTCATTTCAATTTTTGCACTTCACCTATCTTTTATGGTGGAATCCATCCATTTTCTCTCTATAACATAAAATAATTATTTTATATGAAAAGAGAGTAATAAAGTCATTTTATTTTGTATGATAATAATTTTGTATCTTAAAATTTTACCTTAATTAAAATGAAAAATTAATCAACCTCGTGTATCACACTCCTTGTACTAGCTTTTGAACTTTTGGGCCCACTATACTCTACCCCTCCTCGCTATTCCTTTCTCAAATTTTTTTTTTGTCTTATCTGTACTTCTCTTTTCTTTTTTTATTAATAATGAATTTAATGATTATTCAATGAAGATATCATTTCAATATTAAAAATATATATTTTTATAATTTTAATTTATTATGAAGTTATATTTGTTTTTACTATTATAACATTTTTTCTCCTAATTCAAAAATGATGTTATTTTACACTAAATAACTTTACCATTATAAAAATGGGTAAAATATATGTCATTTTAAAGAATGTAAAATTGTGTCATTTTAAGAGAGAAAGAGATAAATAAAGGAGGAGAGAGAGTTGACAAAAAATAAAGATGTGGGTCCCACCTCTTTGTGAGAATAAAAAGATATAAGTGTGTCATTTAAAATGATAAACACTTTTCCCTATAAAAATTGGAGAAACATTAAAACCACTAATAATTTAGGGTTTATTTTTTCTAAAGTTACTTTAGATAATTTTATCTAATGTTCATCAAAACGATATCATTTTAGGACGAAAATCATGGTGTTTTTATAATTTTATTTAATTGAAATTAAGACATACATATATTATATGTTATACATTTAAAAGATTACATATTTTACTCAAAATACAAAATTAATCAAACTCATGGATAACACCCGTGCTGTGGGAATAATTGGATAATGTATTGGACCATTGGGGTTTGAGAGTGTCATGAATTTATATAGGAGGCTCATCTATTCATAAGCCCAATAGGAGACAATTCAAATATAAATAAGATATAGTTAAGGAAGGATATACATCGGATATCAGTCCTAATAAGACAGCATATTAAATGGGCTTGGGGCGTCATCAGAAAAATTGAAAGTTCAGAATCCATTACCCACTGTTAAATTCTATAAATAAGAGATAAAGTCTATAGGTACGTCACGCTCTCTCTTACTGGTATACTGTTATTGTGCGCACACACTCCTCTAGCAAAGTCGTTTATTATTTATTTTTCTGTATACAGTGATCTGCTTGACTTAAGGGCATCTAACTCATATATACATTAAAGAGGACACTTAGATCCAAAAGCAACAAACTAGTTCATTGAACTAGACATCTCTATCTCTTAGACATAACACAAAAATTAAAGAATCATTATTGTTTATCAACCCAAAATGTATATCTTGTAGCATAAACACACACAATGCCCTCCTATACCGTTGAATCCCTTCACTTTGAATGGCTACTTTAATGCCTATTTGGATGGACTTTTATTCCTAAAAAAGTTACCTTTTTAAAAATAAAAGTTCTTTTGAGAATGTTTAGATGTTTGGATAGCAACTTTTTAAAAAAGCAAAATTTAAAATAAAAGTTAAAATACTGATTTTTTTTATAGTCTATAGTTTGTTGCTTTTGAAAAAAATAGAAATTAAAAGATAATATAAGTTTTTTTTTGAAAAAAAGATAATATAAAGTTTTAAAGTACAATTTTAACCTTATTCTATCATATCTATTTTATCGCTCCTTTTCCCACGATCATGCTATTTTATCTCTCATTTATAGTAATTTTATATATAAAAAGTATTTTTTTATTTTAACATCCAAACAACTTTTTTTATGTAAAAATGATTTTCACATCATACATTCAAATGTAAAATAACTTTACCTTTAAAAAAAGTTATTTTAAAAAAAATAATACATAAAAAATTATTTTTTTAAAAGGTCATCCAAAATCTTCTCGTAAGTAATGATTATGTTCCACATTAGGAGCTTTGCTTTGGCGCTTCCTACGTACGTGACTCGTAAATTTTTTTGAATTGTGTGTATCGGATATATGTTTAACATGAACACGTTCGGACTTGCAGTTAATTTTTTCCGACACATGATCAATGCTCGGACACCTTTTTTTTTAGTCTTAATTTTATTAACTAAAAATAAAAAAAATATTTACAAATCAATTTTTTTCTGTTATAAAATTTGACATGAAAAATTAATAATGTACTATTTTTTTATATTTATGTTATGAAATTTGAATATTTGATTGGTTATGTGACTTATTATGAACTGTTATATGGATTAAATATAAATTATATTATATATTAAAAATATTATTTAATATCAAAATGTGTCCCAACATGTCGAAATATGTCATTTTTTAGAATTAATATGTTGGCGTGTCATGTCGTGTGTCGTGTCCCGTATCAATATCCGTGAACATTAAATGAGTCGAAGAAAAGAGATAAAATAAAAAATTTGAAGATAGAGAAAATCATTCTTTTTCCAAGTGCCACATACTTAATGGAAGAAACATTACGCCGGGATCACCATAAATTTTTATTATAAGTTAAGAGGAGAAAGAATAATGTGTGGTCACTATTTTTTATTTCAAAAAAGATGACTAATTTAAGCGAGTATATATACAAATATTATATAATTATATAATCCTGGATATCCTATCCAAAAAAAAATCAAATAATAATAGCATAAATCAACACCCACTTCCTTATTTGCAACTGGTATTCGTTTCGTCGCAACTTGGACTTGTATACCGACTCTATTTTACTAACCATCCTTTTTTGATTTTACATCATATTTTTACATTTTCCTAAAAGGTTGAATTTTTTTTTTCCATTAAAAAAAGACCAAGACCAAAAAAGAGGATGCAGAGAGATAGGAGAGAATGGCTGAATAATGGGTGAAGCGAGCATTCCATTATTATTATTTTTTGGAAGCCAAGCTCCAATTCGAACCGCTAAGTGAGGTTCTTGAGCATCATTAGATTTATGATTTTATAAGAGTTATATTGTTTGAAAAGTCATTGTGTAATGTTATAGAGGTTCATTTTGCGTGTCTTAGTTTTTTTTTTCTTCAAAAAGTGTGGGTCCCACAAAATGTTGTGTATGTAGGAAATTTTTTTGTGTCAGGTTGCATGATAAATATAAACCCCTTACATTTATTACCATGATACTTTAGTGAGCCCCCTCCACAATAACGTTAATGAGTTCCCCAAGGACCAAAGCAAATTTTCCAATAATAACACCAATGGAACAATCTCCAATAAAATATGAAAAAGCCTCCACGCTATATTCCTTGATCAGTTCTTTATCATGTTACGAAACAATATAATTTGAGTGGTTTCAAACATTATTGATTGTTTCCTTTGAAAGAGACCGATGATTGAATAATGTTGCTAAAATACATGTAACACATTAAGAGTAGAGTCTGATCATCCCACAAAGTTGAACACAATTATATAAACGATGGAATTCATGTGGAAGTTGGTATGCACTGAAGCTGTGCCCGCAATGAAAAAAAGCGAATTAATTGGAGGCATGATGCTAAAGAAATAAATTAAGTCATTGTTTTGGAGTTTGGAGGAGAAGGTAAGAAAGAGGATGCAAGGTGAAGGAAGGGAAAGAAAAATTATGGTACGAGAGAAAAATAAAAGATTAATAAGATATTTTTATAATTGTATGTATTAAAAAAATTAATATAATTATTATATTTTATAAATAAATTAAAATTTTTTAAAAATTATTTATGTACTTTTCACACAACTAAAAAAGATCATATCTTTTTACAAATTTTTTCTGTTGCAAACAATGAAAATTTCATCGAAAAATACTTTTTGCATGAAATTTTTTCATCAAAATACACTTTGTCCAAAGGAGAAAAAATTCTGTCGAAAAATAAAGCACTAACATATTATTTATTTAATGAATTTCATCGAAAATTATGTTGAAAATTTTCACACAGATTAATGACGTGGATTGGTTTTATGTGTTTTTTTAATAAATTCTCAGCGAAAAAAATATTCCGTTGACATTTTCGACAGAATTTAATTTCCATCAAAAATTTTGATTAAAATGATTTTTTAAATATCTTTTACGGAAACAAAATTCATTGAAAGTTTCATCAGATAAAAATTTCTCTCTAAATTATTGACATAAATGTTTCCATCGAAACTTTCGACAACATTTAGATTCCATCCAAAATTTTGATGGAATTTTTTTTTTTGTCAAAAGTTTTCGTTAGTGATTACGACTAAACCTTGTTCCGTTTCTAATTCCATCTCTATTTTCAACGAATTTTTTTTTCATCTCTATTTTTTACGGAATATTTTTGGTCAATAAATTATATTGATATTTGAGACTTTTCTAGTAATGTCACATTTAAAAATAGTCCAAATTTATGTAATTTTCACATTTTAATGCTAAGGACAAATAAATTATTTCAAATATTTTCTACCTCAAACCCCCAATTTGGGGGGACCTTGATTTTAAGGATGAGAATGGTTTTTAAGGATTTACGAAAATCTCCAATTCTCTTCCCCTATTTTTTTTAAACTCACAAACAAAGGAAAGATACAAATAAACCCTCCCCTTCCTTAACTTTCAGTCCTAAGAGTGACTCGAAACAAGCCATAAGACTTTGTTTGCGAGTTTGGAAGCGAAGAAAGAGTAGGGGAAGGGAGGGATGAATATTCTCTTTCCTTAGTTGGGAGTTAAAAATATGGCAAGAGAAAAAAATGGAGTATTAATGAGATATTTTTATCATTATATACATTTTTTAAAAATTAATATAATTATTAAAATTATAATCAAAATTAAATTTTAAATTTATAAAAAAGAATCTATTCATGTATTTTTTCACACTAATCAAAAAATAATATTTTAACCTCAACAAATAATATTTGGGTATCAAAAAATAAAAAAATTTCTCGGTTGGGGGAACGAAATCTAGTGATACGTTGCAAACGAGAGCAAGGTGACTTGAGAAGGTTGAATGGGGATACCTACGGGTTATACCAAAAAAATAAAAAAATAAAAAAATATTTTGGTATCAAAAAATAAAAATAAAAATATTTTCAACGAAAATTTACGTTACAAATAACAAAAATTTCGTCGAAAACTAATTTTTCGAGGAAATTTTTCCATTGAAAAGTACTTTTCGTCAAAAGACGATGAAAATTTTATCTGTCAAAATTCTTGTTTTTTCGTCAAAAAATAAGGCATTAACATAATATTTATTTAATGAATTCCATCAAAAAATTTAGCGTGAATTGATAACATAAGGTGAGGTTTGACGCGGAACGATGACTTTTTGTTTTTGAATTTTTTGACTGAAAAACAATTTCCATCGAAAACTTTCATGCGGATTGATAACATGTCTTCTTTGAAATTTTTGATAAAAAAAATCCCATCAAAATTTTTAATGGAATTTAGTTTCCATAAAAAGTTTTGACAAAAATGATTGCTTAAATATTTTCACTAAAAAAAAAATTCCTTCAAAAAATTTTACGAAAATATTTTATGTCCAAAATTTTCAACTGAAAAGTTTTTTGTCCAAAATTCTCGAAAGGAAACGTGTTTCGTCGAAAATTTTAACTGAAATATTTTGCATCAAAATTTTGGACATAAATGTTTCCGTCGAAAGTTTTCACGAAATTTAAATTTTGCCAAGATATTTATCAAAAACAATTTCCCGTCAAGAAATTCTATCAGTGATTATGACTGAATCTTATTCCATATCTAATTTCGCCTTGAGTTTCGACGAAAGTTTTTGTTGTCTCTTTTTTGGCGAAATTTGATTTTCGTTAAAAATTTCAATATTAATTTTGACAGAATATTTTTCGTTGATAAATTCTGTCGGTATTTAAAACTTTCTAGTGTTGTCATATTTAAAAAAGTGATTCACACTTATGTAATTTTTATGTTTTAATACTAAGGATAGATAAGTAATTTTTGATATTTTTCACCTCAAATCTCCGAAATTGGGAGAACTTTAATTTTAAGGATAATAAGGGTTTTGAAAGATTTTACAGAAATTATCAATTTTCTTCCCCATTTTTTTAACTCACAAACAGTAAAAGGTATAAATAAAGAAAAAATGATTTGTCCATTAAAAGGATGTAAGTTGTGTCCTTTTAGTTTTTTACTGTAAGTACTATCGATATTACATAATTATAATATGAAAAGGTTTTTTCTCTCTCCTCTGTCACATCAACTGATGTGGAAAGTGAAAAAAGTAATTTTTCACATTATAACTATGTACTAGCGATAGTACATAGAGTAAAAAAATTAAAAGGACATAACTTATTTCCTTTAAAAAGACACACACTAAACCCATATATAAAACCATCCTCTTTTTTTTCTTTTCTTTCTTAAAAATGAATCCCAAGAGAAAATTAAAATTAGCTGGCCTATCCACCAAAAAAGAAATAACTGGGCCCAGGTCTACTGAAATTTGGAGAGAATTTAAATTTGTTAGTGCTAATGTGAGGATAAAATTGGAAAAAAAGAAAAATAGCAGGGATAAAAAGAAAAAGAAAAAATTTATGTTGTGAGAGGAAGCACCAAATTATTGAGTGGTCTTAGAGCATAGAAAATATTTCATGAAATTTGTTTCAATCTTGTGTGATGAATGGGCCACAAAGCCCCCAATCCAAAAAGCAAGCTAAAAAGTAGCTAGAGTGGTGATACTTAAATTTATTAGGTAGTGTTTGGTAAAAGATTTATTTTGGTATGATGAGAAAGTGTAAGTGAATATTGGAAAATATCACGTTTGGTTCAGGATTTTGAAAAAAATACTAGGCAAATTGGATAGATGGGAAAATGACTTTTGTGTTGATTTTTTTGATGAAATTCACCGTTACATAATACCAATTGAGATGTGATATTTTGAGATAACTGAGGAAGTGAAAAAATAGGTGCGGAGTTTTTCCCGAACATAGATTTTACAAATTTAAATAAATTTCCCTAGTAATATTTCAGTCAATCAAACAACTTTTTTTACATTTTTCTATCAAACTCACTTTCCAACTTTTCCCTAATAATTACATTATCCTCGTATTCAAAATTTCTTTCCTCAACCAAACTCCCCCTTAATTACTTGATACTTAACTCTAAATTTCTATGGACTCAATATCCTAAATTTATTGTGTGATGAGAATGGAAGTACATCTTTTCATGTGACATGAGGCCATTTGAGAGGTCATCAACCATTGAGAAACAACCAAGGGTGATGGGAGAATTTATTAGAATAAAGCATGAAAAAATAATCATCAATAATCTCATGTCACATTAAATAGTTTATTCTTGATGAGAATTACTAAAGTTTACCTTTGGATGATTTTAATTTTAATGACTTCGTCTTTAACATAATGATTTATGAGAGAAATATATAAGTTTTGTTGACTTTTATATTTTCTTGTTACATATTTTTTAATTATTTTATTTTATATTATTTTTGTTTATAGGATATATAAAAGAGGGATTAAAAAGTTTATCAAAAAAAACGGAGGGGTTAAAAAAAGTTTGGAGATAAAATTCAGAACTTTATACTATAGTATAAGTGTCACTTTACAAAAACTGCACTCTTATGAGGTTTGTTAAGTGTCTCAATTAGATAAGTATCAACTGCCGTTACGGGGATTGCGATCATCAAAATTGCTTCACGTGGCATAATTCAATTGATTCATATATATTTAATTTAAATTCAACAAAAATTAAAAATTAAAATAAAATTAGTATTGCTCTCCATTGAAAAAATTATTTCCACTTAACCAATGTATGTGACCCTATGGCTCTAGATTGGTCATTTAACAACCATTGCAGTTAGTTGAGATGTTGTTCTATTGATCTCTTGAAATTGTACGATATAGTGTCATATAACTGGATCATACAAAATAAAAGAAAATAAAAAAAAAAACTTATTACATTGACTTTATCAAATCGTTAAACTCTGATCTTCAGAATCCGCTTAAAAAAATAAAACCACAAAACTTTGATGTGTCCCCTAATGAAACGCAAACGCGTTTCCCAATGACAGTGACTGAACTAGACAACCGACCCAGTCAAGAGTCAAGTCAAGACTCAATACCATACACTCTCTCTCCTAATTTCTTTATTTATTTATTATTATTGTCTCTCTCTCTATCTCTTGATTTCACGCGGCATTTGGAGTCCACTTTGATCACCCATTCACCAATCACCAGTGTACATATGTATATGCATATATGGACGAGACGACGACTCTGGAGTATTTGTGGGACCTTACTCAAAAATAGTGATTGAAAGAGTATATTAGTTACAATTAGTTACAACAGCTTTCTGTTATAAAGATTCAGTTCTAACTGATCTTTGTTTCTGTTAGAGTGATACAGTTGTAACTAATTGATCCTATCATTAGTGAACTGTTATACCACAGCTATATATATACTGTGATGTATCAATACCTTGAATAATAAGTTTTTCATATTCTACTGATAATTAGATCAGCTTTCTATTCCTTCTTCTCTTTCTTCTTATCTTCACTTTGGTCTGATACCTTTCATGGTATCAGAGCTCGTTTCTGATCCATGGAGAATCACACCCTTCCGCATGTTTCAACGCAGTCGTCTTCGTTGCACACTGCAACACAGCCTTCATTGCATACTTTCTCAAACCCAGTATCGATTAAGCTTGATGAAGAAAATTTTCTGCCTTGGAAGCAACAAGCTTCAGCCACAATCAAAGGTTTCAAATTACAAAGATTCATCTCAGCAGATGCAGATTCTTCAAGAACCGAATATGGAGCTGATCTTTGGGAGCAACAAGATCAATTGCTCGTTTCTTGGTTATTAGCTTCAATGTCTGATTCTCTACATACAAGAGCTGTTGGTTGTAACACTTCACGCGAAATTTGGCAGAAACTCGAAGAATTCTTTGCTTCTCAAACTAGAGCAAGGATTAAACAACTGAAGGTACAACTCAAAAGCATAAAGAAAGATGGTTCTATTTCAAAGTATCTTCTTCAACTAAAGAAAATTGTAGATTCACTGGCAGCAACAGGAGCACCTGTATCCACAGAAGACCATATTGATGCTATACTCGACGGTTTAGGTGAGGATTATGATCCTTTTATAATTTCAGTTACTTCAAGGACTGATGCCTATACTGTTAGCGAAATAGAATCTTTACTCATGGCACAAGAAGAACGCATTGAAAAGCACAGAAAAACAGAAATCAGTTCTGTTCAGGCAAACTTGACACAAATGCAGATCAAGAAACCACCGCAATTCAATTCTACAAGAGGAACTTTCTTTAATAGAGGACGTGGTCAATACTACAGAGGAGGCAGAAATTTCAGAGGTGGAAGATTTAATCAGAATTATCAAGGATCCAATAATTTCCAAAACTCAAACAGACCTCAATGTCAGGTCTGTGGAAAGTTTGGACATATAGCCTGGGAATGTCATCATCGGTTTACAGAAAGCCTTCCTAATCCATACAGTCAGAACCAAACGAATGCTTCTAGTGCATCTTTTCATAAACCTCAAGCTCATGTGGCTGTAACTGATTCCAGTGCTTTTTCTCATCGTGATGATACTTCTGACTATTGCTCAATGTTCGATCCAACTTGGTATCCTGACTCAGGAGCAACAAATCATTTCACACCAGATTCATCAAATCTGATTACAAAGACAGCATATAGAGGAAATGAATCAGTCAAAATAGGTAATGGAACAGGTATGAAAATCCAGCTTATTGGTCACTCAATACTTAAATCTCCTTCTCATTCCTTTACCCTATCGAATCTTTTACATGTTCCTGGCTTATCCAAAAATTTGTTAAGTGTCTCTCAGTTTGCTAAAGATCACAATGTATTCTTTGAATTCCATTCTAACAATTGTTTTGTTAAATCTCAGGTCACCAAGGAGATACTTCTCCAAGGGACAATTAAAAATGGCCTGTATGCCTTTGAAGATGCCAAAGTGATCAAGAAACCCCTTCTTGCTGCACTTAATACAGAAATTATCTCTAATTCTGTTAATACTAGTCATAGTTCTTCTTGTAATTCTGTCTTGGGCTTATGGCACAGTCGACTAGGACATGCTTCACTTAAAACTGTGAAAGCTGTTCTTTCTCATTGTAAAATTCCCTTTCAAAATAAAGTTGACATTGCACCTTGTTGTGCCTGTTGTATGGGAAAGATGCATCAACTCCCTTTTTCTATGTCTTCTACAGTCTATTCACAGCCTCTTGAATTGATTTTTTCTGATATATGGGGTCCAGCACCTATGGACAGCATATATGGTTCAAGATATTATATATGCTTTGTTGATGCTTTTAGTCGTTTTACCTGGATTTATCCATTAAAGGCCAGGTCTCAAACCTTTTCTGTCTTCTTTCAGTTCAAAAGCATGGTCGAATTACAGTTAAATGCAAAAATTAAAGCTGTTCAAACAGACAATGGGAAGGAATATCTAAAACTCACTTCCTTCTTACAAAATCATGGCATTTTACATAGACTAACTTGTCCTTATGTTCACCAGCAGAATGGTACTCCTGAGAGAAAACATAGACATATTGTGGATACTGGTCTTACACTGTTGGCAGCATCTGGTATTCCTCTCAAACATTGGGAAGATGCTTTCCTGTCTGCTACCTTTGTCATAAATCGGCTGCCTTCATCCACATTATCAAATAAATCTCCTTTTCAAATTCTTTTCAATAAGTTCCCTGATTATTCTTTCTTGAGAGCTTTTGGATGTGCTTGCTATCCTTATCTTCGACCTTACAACAAAAATAAATTCAACTATAGGTCAGAACCTTGTACTTTTCTTGGTTATAGTGTTAATCACAAAGGCTATAAATGCCTCACTGCATCTGGCCGAATCATTATGACTATACATGTTGTTTTTGATGAAAATCACTTCCCATTTAAGACTCCTAAACTTTCTCCTCTACCACTCTCATCTAAGTCATCTTGTGTGCCTCTTACACCTTATATACCTACTGTGTCTCACCCATTGAGTGTTACTAATAATCCTGCATTTTCTACTTGTACTATTAACCCTACTCCTGCTTCTTTTCCTGTTATTACTAATGATATTTGCAGGTCTCCTATCACTGGTGTGGACTCCTCACCACTGAATGCAAATGATCCTGGCTATCTTCCTGCATCTCAGTCACATTCACCTGCTGTCTCTCAATCAAATCCACCTGCTGTTTGCTCTCCTACTCCTCGAGAACTTCATCACAATGATCATCCCATGATCACTCGAGCCAAGGCTGGTGTCTTTAAACCCAAAGCCTTTTCTGTCTCATTGGAACCTACTACTGCACAACAGGCTATGTCTCAACCACATTGGTTACAAGCCATGAAGGATGAATATCAAGCTCTTCTTCGTAACAACACTTGGTGCCTTGTTTCTCTTCCACCAGACAGGTCACCCATTGGTTGCAAATGGGTCTTCAAAACCAAGTACAATCCTGATGGCAGTGTATCCAAATACAAAGCTCGCCTGGTTGCCAAAGGCTTTCATCAACAGGAAGGATTCGATTATGCTGAGACCTTTAGTCCAGTTGTTAAACCTACTACCATACGAGTGGTTCTCACATTAGCTCTTTCACGCAGCTGGCCTATCCATCAACTTGATGTGAATAACGCATTCCTCAATGGTGATTTAACAGAGGAAGTATACATGCAACAACCACCTGGATTTGATGGTGGTGATAAAAGTCTAGTGTGTAGATTGACTAAAGCTCTCTACGGCCTCAAACAAGCACCTCGTGCTTGGTTTGACAAGCTTAGTTCCACTCTTCTTCGACTTGGTTTTGCTTCTGCTAAATGTGACAATTCACTGTTTGTGTCTTTCACTCCTACTGCAACAACTTTTATACTGGTTTATGTAGATGATATCCTAATCACAGGGTCTGATTCTGTTGCTATCTCTTCTCTCATTACAACTCTGAATACTGCTTTTGCTCTTAAAGACTTGGGCAAGCTTCATTACTTCTTGGGAATTGAAGCTCATACCTCATCTACTGGTGTCTTACACTTGACACAGTCCAAATACATCTCTGATCTCCTAATAAGAGCAAAAATGTCCGATGCCAAGCCTATGCCCTCTCCCATGATCTCTGGACAAAAGCTTTCGTCTACAGTTGGTTCTACTTTCCATGATCCAGTTCTATATAGATCAGTTGTTGGGGCTCTTCAGTATGCTACAATTACTCGTCCTGACATTACCTTCTCAGTTAACAAGGTATGCCAATTTATGCACAACCCTCTTGATACACATTGGAAGACTGTTAAAAGGATACTTCGATATCTGAGTGGTACTCCATCCTTTGGACTCTCCATCAAACCGTCTTCCAACCTTCATCTCTCTGCATTTTGTGATTCAGATTGGGGTTCCGACCCAGATGATCGTCGTTCTACATCTGGGTTTTGTGTCTATCTTGGAGGAAATCTAGTTTCTTGGTCTTCCAAGAAGCAACCAGTGGTTAGTCGTTCTAGCACAGAGGCAGAATACAGATGTCTTGCCTCCACCATCACTGAAGTTATGTGGCTTCGTTCTTTGTTATCTGAACTTCGTGTATCTTTGCTCAAGGTTCCTACCATTTACTGTGACAACTTAAGTGCTGTTCTTCTCACAGCTAATCCGTTATTTCACTCTAGAACAAAGCATTTTGAACTTGATCTTCACTTTGTTCGTGAAAAAGTGCTCCACAAAATCGTTTCTGTCTCGCATGTTCCAGCCACTCATCAGATTGCAGATGGTCTCACCAAAGCCATATCTAACAGTTCATTCTTAGAATTCAGGACCAAGCTTCGTGTCTCTGATTCATCGACCACTGTGCTTGAGGGGGGATGAAAGAGTATATTAGTTACAATTAGTTACAACAGCTTTCTGTTATAAAGATTCAGTTCTAACTGATCTTTGTTTCTGTTAGAGTGATACAGTTGTAACTAATTGATCCTATCATTAGTGAACTGTTATACCACAGCTATATATATACTGTGATGTATCAATACCTTGAATAATAAGTTTTTCATATTCTACTGATAATTAGATCAGCTTTCTATTCCTTCTTCTCTTTCTTCTTATCTTCACTTTGGTCTGATACCTTTCAGTGATTAAAAAACTCATCCCCTGAATCCCTTTGCCAAAACTTTGTTTGGCTTTAACATTTATACGTTCGGGATATTCTCCCTGA
Source organism: Gastrolobium villosum (assembly GCA_032173675.1). NCBI lineage: Eukaryota > Viridiplantae > Streptophyta > Magnoliopsida > Fabales > Fabaceae > Gastrolobium > Gastrolobium villosum. The sequence goes on from JAVKPL010014527.1 coordinate 496,489, forward strand.
AAGACATATGCTATATGAAAATAAAATTAAGCATGCATCCCATAATAATAATAAAAAAATGTGTTAACGTATAGGTTATTGTATATATGCTGGCTTTTTAACATGTATGATGCAACCTTTTTTGTAATATTAATTTAGTGTAATTTATGTTATATTTTTAAAATAATGTAAACCGTAAATTTGTAAAAAATCTTAAGCATGCACCACCCCAAAAATAATAAAAAAATGTGTTAACATATAGGTTATTGTATATAACTCCACATTAATTGTTCATCCAACCTTTTTTGTATATATTCAACACATCACAGTGTAATTTGGATGTTATATTTTTAAACGGTTTTATACCTATCTGTGCTAAGAGAATTTTTTCCTACGACCCGAGTCTTTAATATCATGTAAAGAATCTTGGGATACACCACCCCAAAAGCTAGTTCAAAGGATGGGAGTACACAAGGCCTTATAAACTTCACATTAGTTGTTCATCCAACTAATGTGAGACTATATATGTATATCTCAACAAATGTCGGAAGTCGTATTTAAGTTTTTGTTGTAAAGTAGTAATTTTGTATAAAATTATTTTGTCTCACATACATATATCTAAAGCCGTGACCACAACTTATTTTAAGTTGATAAGACGTGGATTTTTCGTTATTATAAGCCATGAAATTATCCTAAAGTTATTTTTGACGTTCACGACTTATATTTACCACAATGTCTTATGATTTTATACAATTCAGATTATTTAAAAAAATAAAAAATAAAATTACACTCCGAATAAAAAAGTTTTACGCGTTAATATAAAAAAAAAACATAAATACATTATTCAAAGCGTGGCGGTAGTAAGCAAATTCAAGTTTGTTTCATTCAAACTTTATATATTGTCCCTCTCTAGTCTCAACAAGACTTCAACGCAGAAAACAAAAAGCGATTATTTCATGGCTGCCAACGAAGCTTCACCGTAAGTACTCACTCTTCCCTTACGACTAATTTTCAATCAAAATCAAAAAAATTCAAAACCTTAGAACTTTCGGCTAAAATTCCAAGTAACATAGTAACGCTAATTAGCTTGTGTTCTTTGGAACGATGATTTTTTCGTACGTGGCAGGTTTGAGAGCAGCGAGATGCTTGCAACATTTTTGGGGGCGACGCCGCTGTTGTCGGAGTCATGGAGGCTGTGCGGCCAGGCCAACACCACCGCCACCGCAATCAGGAGTTTTGTGACCGAGCGAATCGGCGGCGTCGTGTACGTTGCTTTTTCCGGCGTCCAAATGGCCGGCGGGTCGGATTCGAGTTGGAGAAACTTGGTGGCTTTGGATAGCATCGGTGGCGTGCCACTGTTTTCGTCTCGCCGGAACAAGGAAGGGGAGGAGCCGGTGATGGTGCACGCTGGGATGTTAAATCTCTTTTTGTCCTTTTTCAACTCATTCCAAAACCAGGTTTGTTTCCAATTCATCCTTTTATATATAATATAGTAGAGGAGGGATATTCTTACTATCAAAATCTTCTATTACTATTTTATTACCTATCCAATCATCGTTGGATTAACCTTTTCACTTTTTTAAAAAAAAATTTAGCATTTGATTCAATGGTGATAAGATATGTAGTAAGTTAGTAGTATAAAATTTTGGTTGTTAGAATATATTTCCTCTATAATATATGGGTTTTATAAACTGAAATGTGTTTATTATATGGGAAAATGTTGCATAAGAATACGATTCTCATATTGTGGTCATTCGATTTGCGTGCAAAACTTTTCTTTTTCTTTTTTTCTTTTTAATAAATGTGGGGCCCACCATTAGTTGAGTCACAACATGAGAATTCAATTCTCATGTAACATAAGAAAATCAAATCCCTTATTATATTGCAAGAATTTCTTCAACATTTTTTTAGTATTTTTGGAAATATATAATTAAAAAAAATTAGAAATAATTTTTTAACTATATACTACTAAGAGTATATGGTTAAAAGAAATAATTTTAATATTATAAGGAGTATATAATTAAAAAATGGTTGCAAAAATTTCTGTAACATGAGATAAAAGACCCTTTATAAATCTCTTCTACCATAGACATAATTATGGGTGAGCCCACTCACTTATAAAAAATGAAATTCCATGGATATGTAAGAAAGAGAGATACTCTCCAACAATATCAGAGTAGTTTTTCCTATAATTATATATAAGTTCATTTTTTCATTTTTACTTTATAAATTAGGTCGCGTGTCTTATTGTTTTTGGTATTATTAGGAATTTTCTTTTGATGCTCGTATCAAACTAAAAGTTTGATATCAAAATTTTAGTAACTTTAATGGTTATAATTTACTAAGTCATATTTATTAATTAACTTTTTATTTTCAATTAATTGAAACTGTTATATTGATATAAATTAACAGTTAAGATTTGATGTTAAATGATAGTGTCAAATAATACTGTCCTTATATATATGAGGAAAATATTTCTGCAGCCACTTTAGATAAGGTTGTCTATAGCTACCATTTTTTCACTAAGTACGACCAGTCGTACATTTAAAGTGCATCTTCTCTCTCCGCCTCGTCAGCTGACAGTGTTTGAGGAGAGAGAAAAAATAACAACTTTATTTTTATACCTAAGTACGATCGGTCGTACTTAGTGAAAAAACGGTAGCTGTAGATAACCTTATCTAAAGTAGCTGTATAAATATTTTTTTTTCTCTCTCTCTCTATATATATATATATATATATATATATATATATATATAAGGTTTATTATTTGTCATGTCAAATGACCTAACATTCCGTCCTATCTAGGGGTGTTAATGAGTCGGGCTTTGGTCTTAAAAGATTAAGCTTGTATTTATATCTGTCAGTTTAGCCTAGTTTGTTACTTATTATGAATATAATTATCGATATGTGGTCTGACTTATTTACAAAAAATAAAAGCCTAGCTTAGCCTGTTAAAAAAAATAAACAATTTTTTTTTATGCAAACAGAATATACGATCAACAACACTAATAATTCCACAAAGATTAATAAATTCAATGTATATCCAAACAATATAATATAGAACAAAATCCTTCAAAAAATCTATTTACCCAATAAAATGAGGTGAAATTAGTTGAGAAAAATAGGGTTATTATAAGTAGTATAAAAAATATAAAATAAAAATAAAAGTTAGTATACTAGGCCAAGTTGAGAGGCTCTACAGCCAAACTTTTGAATTAGAACCTAAGACCTTTTTATTAATGAGCTTTTATACAAGTCAAAATTTGCTTCAAACAAAATTTGCTTCAAACAACCAATTTTAGACATAAAAGCTAAGGCCTTCACGAGTCAGGCCAAAAACCCCCGAAAGGGCCCTGGTTCATTTACCACCCCTAGTCCTATCATCTAAAAACTACGTCATTTTGGGTGGAAGGAAAAAAATTGTGTCATTCGCGTTTAAAATTTCCATCTTATTTATTATAATCTATTTATGTATTTATATTTCATTAAGGGTGTGCATAACAACCTTCCTGGAATGAGTTTCTTTTTTAATTTCTATTCACGAGAACAAAAATAGATAGAAAACTCGTTTGGTAAAATCAAATATTTTTTTATTCCCGGGATGTACCGATTTAATTTTTGTGCAGGGTAACAAAAAAAAAACAGAATAAAGAAATTTATGTTCTTTTGTTCTTGGGTGCAAAATGAGAAACATTTGTCTCTCTCAATCACACTCAACCACTACCATCATCACCACCACCATTATCGTGACATGACAACCACCACCATCGTTGCTGCCATTGTCACCACCACCTTCACTACCACTGCCACCACCATTACCATCAACGTCACCACCATCATCGCCACCAACCACAACCGCCATCATTGCAACCACCACAATCACCGCCACAGCCACTATGGTCACCACCACCACCACCGCCACCATCATTATGCCATCACAACCGCACCCACACCACCACTACAACCACCATCACCAACCACTACCACGATCGTCGCAGCCACTGTCGTCACTACCACCACCACCACAATGTCATCACCATCACCACCTCCATCATACCACCATGTCGCCGTGGCCACCACCACCATCTTCACAGCCACTTCCATCACCACCATCATCATCATGCCACCACTGCCGCCACCACCATTACCATCATCATGCCACCACCATCGCCATCGTTTCTACCACCACGTCACTACCGTTGCTGCCACCACCACCATCACATCATATAAAAAGGAAAATGATGATTCAAAATTTTTTATGCTTAATAGGAATTATTTTTTATTGTGTTATTTGTTGTGTTATCAAACACAACTTTCATTCTCGAAATAACATGTTATGAAATATTTTTTTTATCTGAAATTGTTCCAAGGCACAAAATCATAAAAGAATTGTTTCTTTTCAGAAATAGTGCCAAGAAACGTAATGATTGTCATGCACATTCTAAAAGTGATAAAATAGGTAACTTTAAATACTCCATAAAGTAATTGAGTTGGACAAACAAAATTGAAAAAATGGAAATTTTGAACGTGAACAACACAATTTTTTCTACCCAAAATGACTTAGTTTTTAGGTGACAGTATTTCTCATATTGTAGGAGATAATTTTATCTCTGGAATATTGCAATCTCCATCCCAAAAACTAGCTCGAAGGGTGAAAGTGCTCATGACCGTATAAATCCCACACTAATTGCCTATGCCAACAACGTGGGATCCCCAACATTGCCACCTCTTTCAAGACCAATGTTCACGACGGCTTTCACTCTATTGACATTGATCCGGAGGTAGCCCTTTCCCCTTTTGGGGAGGCTTCACTCACCTACTAGTATTTAGTGTCATGACACCTTAATCTGGTCTATAGGTAGCTCTTTCTGTGGCCTCAACTCTCAATGTAAGCACCAATTTAAGAAACATTGAGATCACTATCTCAAAAGTTAACTCAAAGGATTATAGTACAAGGCATTGTAAACCCCACACTAATTGCCTATGCAATAAATGTGTGATCTCCAACATCTCCTATGCACACATAATTGCATAATACTATGGGAGAAATGTGTGTCATTTTAAAGGATGTAAAGTTGTGTCATTTTAAGTGAGAGAAAGAGATAGATAAAGGAGGATAGAGAATGGACAAAAAAATATAAAGGTGTGGGTCTCACCTCTTTGTGAGGGTGAAAGGATATAAGTTGTGTCATTTAAAAGAAGAAACATTTTTTCCCTACTATTGCTAGTCGCCGTATTTGTTTAATTTTTGTGTAGGGTTTTTTTCTGGGATTTTTGGATTTAGTTTTGAGTGGAGGGATGGTTGTTGACACAGCAATTTTTTTGACCGATGAAGTTAGTGGGACGTGCTAGGTGCTGCTTTCTTTTGAATTTGATACTAATAAATTGATGAATGCTTCGAAAGTGGATTATAATAAAATCCGAAAAAAGAAGAAGGTTGAAAGTGATTTTGGATAAATTTACTTTATTATAATCATAACTGAAAAGAGACGAAAATTAGCATATTAATTTAATGAAATTGATATGTCGTGAAGTTTGTGAATATAGGATAAAAAGCTTGTTAAATAACACCAATCATTACAACTGAGATTTGAGATGATCTTAGAGCAAAATGTACATTGATTATTGAAAAGAAAATCAAAAGAAGAAGAAATCATTGCATATTCATGTTTTGTTTTATATGAAAAAAAAAATTTTAACATTAATTTAAATCAACACGCCGTTATAATCATAAGTATCCTATACTACTTCCAAGGATCGACCTTTATCAAATGTCATTAAAGTAACTTATTAATTACATTATTTTAATTTGTTATATATGCTACAATAATTCCTACCTGAGCCACCTCAAAGTATATACTGTTTTATACTTCTACAAAATCCTTGGAAATCTGCAAACTAGAACATGACAAAAACATATACAAGCTCATCACTAAAACTAAAATTATTGCGTTCAAGTTGTCACTTTGTTCTATTTTACAGCAAATTTGCTTTAAACCCAAAAGTTGCTTTCCGTGTCAAAAAGGAAAGAACATTTTTGCAGTGTGAACAATCCAGGATTCAACACGCTCATATTCTCAGTAATGGGTACCCTATGGCCCTTTGCTGTTAAATATTATCAGAAAGTGGTCCAAGATTCCATTTTGAAATGGATGACTTTTACTTTTGGTAACAGTTGCCCCCATCATCAAGTGATAATGCCATAAACAAAGAAGAAAGTATTATCAATTTTCATAGTAAATAATATAAATTAAAACTTCCATTATTCCTCGTTCAATCCCTTCATCATTATTATATTATGCCGGCTGCTGATATAAAAAAATAAATTATTATGAGCAATTTGTCATCACCCCCACTAGTTGACTTGTTAAATGAGACCTACAAAAAATTGGGTTTTATAATTCTCATGTAACATGAGAATTAAAATCTCATGTTATAGAAATAAAAAGCATGTAGGACCCTTATGTTAGAAAAAATTATGTGTAGGACCTACATCAGCACGGAATTCGAAGGGTGTGTAGGAAGATTTCAATTTTTATGTTAAATGAGAATTATAAAACCCGAAAAAAATTATATCATCCGGTAGCAATTTATTCGTTATTTTCTTTTCCTTTCGGGGGCAAAAGAAAGAAAGGCGTTTATTTTAGTGATCATGATGATCCGTCAATATAGCTTTACCTGATGGGATTTGATATGACTTTTTTTAATGGTACATGGATTTAAACTGTAAAACATTATACACGTGAAAAATTGCCTCTCTGAAACGTGTCTTAGTGTATTTGGGTAGGTTAAATCCAACTTTTCGTACAATATTCTGGTTGTTTAGACTTAAACATCACAGCACAGTAAGATGAATCCCCTTCATATCAACTTATTATAAGGTTACTGGCCTTTCAGGTCAATAAAACTGCAAGTTGCATCAGTCCTTGTTTCCTTTTTTGAAAATAAAGTCCTTGTTACTGATTTGGAAGCAAGATTACAAGACTCTAGTTGGCACTCTACCTTGGCCAAATAAACAAAAAGAGAATTGATAAGGTCAATTTTGACAGTAACCTTTAGACACGAAGAGAAATGAAATATTTAATATCATGCAAGAGGGCTGAATTGTTTCGTGCTCTTTTCATAATATTAATTTTTTCTTTCCCTTTTTATTCATGAAGGGCCGGCTTGGCTCAGCGGTAAGCTTGCTTGCCGTGGTATGTCAGGTCGCGGGTTAACATTAATTTTTTCTTTTCCTTACGAAGTTTTATCCCTATTATTTTCCCACTTTTTCAATTTTACCCTCTTATCACCTAAAAAATGGTGGTCACGGTTCACTCTAAATAATCTTGAAGAGAAGAGAGTTTAATTTTCAAAATAACGCCAAAAGACCGTAACTTTAAGTCGTACCAAGTCATGCTAATTAGATCACTACCCTTTTAGACAGCAGATGAAATTAAAATCCCAAATTTTTTATTCATTATTTTACAAGTTTTATTTTTTTGTGGGTTACTGAAATTTGTTTCCCTGAAATCTTATTCTTAGCTAACTGTTGAAAATTAATGTTGCCTTTCAGATGTTGGGAATAGTGGGAAATACGGACACTAAATCAATTGTAATCACTGGCCATTCCATTGGAGGAGCCACTGCTTCTCTGTGTACTCTTTGGCTTCTGTCCTACCTCCAATCAATCTCTTCCACTGTGTCAGTATTGTGCATCACTTTTGGCTCTCCATTGCTTGGGAATGAATCCTTTTCCCAAGCCATTTCCAAAGAAAGATGGGGTGGCAACTTCTGCCATGTGGTTTCAAAGCATGACATAATGCCAAGGTTGCTCTTTGCCCCCATTACCCCTCTCACTGCTCAGCTAAATTTCCTGCTTCAGTTTTGGCACTTGTCCATGACTTCACCAGAATTTGGCAAGCTTGCAGTTCAAATATCTGACAAAGAGAAAGCTGAATTGTTCACGGCTGTAATGGATTACTTAGAAGCAGCAACACAAGATGGAGAAGCCTCAGTGCCAATTTTGTTTCACCCTTTTGGGAACTACGTTTTTGTTTCAGAAGAAGGAGCAGTATGTGTGGATAGTCCAGCCACAGTTATAAAAATGATGCATTTGATGCTTGCAACAAGTTCTCCAGCTAGTAGTATTGAAGACCATCTAAAGTATGGAGATTATGTTAATAAAGTGTCTTTGCAATTCTTGAATCAGAGAAACTTCAAGCAAAGGAACATTCCTGACTCAAGCTATGAAGCAGGCCTTCAATTGGCCATCCAATCATCCGGGATAGCAAACCAGGTAATTGCAATATCTTGATACCAAAATTCCAAGTACAGCGACCATTTTGCCACGTTTGGACAAAAAAATTACCAGACTGCCACGCTAACAGTAAATTTTGCCAAAATGACACGCGGCATAATTCGCTACATAGTGTAGCGAATTATGCATGCAAGTAATTCGCTACACAATGTAGCGAAATATGCCACGTCCGAACAAAAAATGCCACATGTCAAATTTTGAATCTCAAAATTTGACACGTGGCATTTTTGGTTCAAGGCATCCTGACGTGGCATATTTCGCTACACTTTGTAGCTAATTACTTGCATACATAATTCGCTACACTGTGTAGCGAATTATGCCGCGTGGCATTTTGGCAAAATTTATTGTTAACGTGGCAGTCTGGTAATTTTTTTGTCCAAACGTGGCATTTCGGTAAGTGTCCCATTTTTTCATTGCATGCAAATTGGCTACACATGAATCATGATTCATAGTTCCAATGGGAAGAAGGTGATTTCACTGAACAGATTACTGTGATGTAACCAACAGGAATCAGCTATCATACCAGCCAAGGAATGTCTAAAGACAGCAAGGAGAATGGGTCCTTCACCAAATCTCAATGCTGCTAGCTTAGCAGTTACCTTGTCTAAGGTTGTACCTTATAGAGCCCAAATAGAATGGTACAAAAGTTGGTGTGATGAGCAAGATGAACAAATGGGGTATTACGACTCATTCAAAAGCAGGGGCTCTTCAAGAAGGGAAATGAAAGTTAACATCAATCGTCACAAACTTGCCAGATTTTGGGACAACGTGATTGAAATGATGGAAAGAAATGAGTTGCCTCACGATTTTGCAGAGCGAGCTAAGTGGATTTTTGCTTCAAAGTCCTATAAACTATTGGTTGAGCCACTAGATATTGCTGAATATTATGGGAAGGGGATGCATAGAACAAAGGGTCATTACATAACACATGGTAGAGAAAGAAGATATGAGGTTTTTGATAGGTGGTGGAAAGATGGAAGGGTTACTACTGGTGAAGAAAACAAGGAGAGGAGCAAGTATAGGAGCAAGTATGCAAGTTTGACCCAAGATTCATGCTTTTGGGCTAGGGTGGAAGAAGCAAGAGACTGGTTGGATGGTGTTGGAAGTGAGAGAGACACCAACAATTTGGCTCTGTTGTGGGATAAAATTGAAAAATTTGAGAACTATGCCATGAAATTAATTGAAGATAAGGAAGTGTCCAATGATGTTCTCGCTAAGAATTCGAGTTACAGTATATGGGTGGAGGATTTAAGAGAGTTAAGAAAACTGAAGGCAAAGGTGCAGAGGTTTCCTCAGCAGTTTACCCGATTTTTAGATGGGGAAGTAGTTCCTTAGTATGTAGTTTGGAATCAATAATCTTAACCCATTGTAAGCATAAGAACCCCTCATTTTGCAAAATAGCTTGTTTTGCTGAGCGGCAGGTTATATTTACAAACTCTTACAAATTATACTATATTCTCCCGGGAGAATACAAACTTTTGCAAACTATACTATGTTCTCCCGGGAGAAAATAGTGTAATTTGTAAAAAAAATTCAAAAAATTTGTAAACAAAATGTAAAACTTACATAATTAGGTGAAAGAAATGAAATGAGGTAATCTTTGTATAAAAAAATGTATAATTACTTCTCCTTAGTGTGATCATGATTCGTGAACATGTGAGTTGTTCATAACTTCATATCATTGATCAAGCTTTTCAAGCCAACTTGATCTTCTTAGATTTGTATTCACTCACAAAAGTAAATAAATTATGGTTCAGTGTTATGTTTTTAATGTTTTATTATCTCTTACTCACACATAAAAAGAGGTCTATATTCTCTCTCTCTTCTCTTCAAATGGCATGCAAGAGATAAAGTTATCTTATACAACATAGAAACATTAATCTCATAAATTATAGGGTTTTATAAGAGTTATGTTGTAGGAAAAGTGACTGTGTTATGTTATAGAGATTCGTTTTGCGTGCCGGAGTTTTTTTTGCTGCGGGCCCCACAAAATATTGTGTGTGTAGGAAAGTTTGTGTGGTCATGTTAAATGATAAACCCTAAATTATATCTACACTCTTTCTAAAGTTGCAAAATCTCAATAATTATCATTTAAATTTAGTGAGTAAAGACAAATCTTAATAAAATTTAACAGCTTTTACACATTTGTTTTGACGCTGGAAAGTTATAAAACTATAATTTTGAAAATTGAAATTAAAATAAAGTGTAATTCTTATTATTGAAGATTTTGATTTTATTTACATTTTTGTCAATTTAAATTTCTCAACATTAATATTGGGTTATATTTCTCCTATGTTGCATAAGAAAAATAAATGTTCAGCAGACACAAAAGAGGGGTGGGTCCCACATCTATTTTTTATCTTTCCTTTTACTTGTGGTCCCACTTGTAATTTTGTTTTTACTACATGAAATAACATTTTTCCTACAACATAAGAAAATTATTTCCTATTAATCTTTTTTACATCCCGCTATTTACATTTGGTAAGTCTTATTTATCCTTCCTTTGCCCGTATTTGTACGTCGCCCTTATAATTGAAATCGTGTAATCATTTATTATGTTAAAAATACTTTTATGATATAATATAATACAATTTGCAGAACTAATGCGCTCAAGATGAAGAATAGAGAAAATGTAAGAGTTTTGATGATAACAAACAAAGCATGAAAAGAAGACTTCAAAGCATTATAACTAGCAATAATCAAAAATGAGTCTAAGAAGACAACCATTCAAGGCAATATATGTGAAGTCCACCAAGACATTTGACAAAGCTCAAAGGAGATCAAGATTCAACCTACAAAGGAAGAACCTAACTCCAAAAACTCACAAGTAGTATATTTATAGGACTTAGACTTATACTTAAATGCAGTTGATTAAAATTGCATAAATAAGCTCAAAGTGAACATGGTTTTCAAATAGCATAGTTCATAGTTTTTACATTTTAGAAAATAATTTGAAAAACCAATAGAAAATGTTCTTAACATATTTTAGAACCTTGAAATATTTTTTCAAGTCAAGAAGATGCTTTTGGAATGGGTTGGAGACATTAAAATCCAAGTTAGAACCATTTTGGATTGCATATTTTACCTTTCACAAGAAGGGATTCAAATCCCTCCTGATTAGCATTCCAATCCTTCTCTGTTAGAGGAAGGAATTCGAATCTTTTAATGAAGGATTCGAATCCCACACAAAAATGATTCGAATCCTTACTAGCTTACGCCTTGTAACGACTAGTAACTACTATTTTGTGAGAGAAACTCATATATACTCGTTTATTTCATCTCTAATTGATTTTGATCACTATTCAATTGATTATTAAGCTTTGATTGACTGATTCCAGTGCACTTACTCTTCTTACATTCATTTTATTCATCATCTTGATCATATATCACCTTGAGCTTTATTCGTGAAATTTTATCACTACAGTTTGAGCTTCAACTTGTATCATTTTACTTTAAGAGTACTTAGCTATTGTCAAACACTTTCTCTTGTATTCTTGAATTAAGAAGGGAGTGGACCCTTTGTACTTAGAGATTATCAAATTCCTAAGAAAATTTGTAGTGAAGTGTAAAGGCATCCAAGAGCCCAAAGTATTGGAAGATTGTATCGATTGGTCAAACACTCTTGAAGCTTGACCAAGCATCAGTCTAGACGTAGGGCACAAGTGGCGTTAACCGAACCAGGATACATCTTGTTTGAAATTTCTCTAACCCTCAACTCTTTAATTTATCTCTAAATTACATTACTTGATTGTGTTTGCTTGTTTAATAGCTTATATATTGATCATACACTAGCATCCTCACTTAGAATTATTTGTGTTAAATCAATAGATTGAATTTTTTTTTAAAAAATATCAAAGGAAGCATTTTGTGAAAAGTTTTTATAAAACTCAATTCACCCATCTTGAGTTTTGAAGTCACTTGTCTAACATAATTAAATTGTAAGATATAATTATTTGGTAAAAACATGATTTTTTATATTTTATTTAAAATTATTACTTTTAATTTTTCAAAAAATTAAATAAAAAAAGAGTGGGTCCCACAATCTCTATTTTATAACATAATCTAACAACTTTTTACAACATTATACTTCTATTTCCATGTATTTAATGTTAGCGAAAATGTTTATGAGACAAAGTTGTCTATTATAGTTTACCAAACAAAAAAAAAAAAGGTATTTTGATAATTTTTCTTCTATGTTGCAACATGAAATTTCTCAAAATTCTCTTCATTTTTTCCCAACCCCTAAAATGTTTCAAGAGATGAGTAAACACTAAATCTTTGGTAGACATGATAGCATAGCAAGACATGATAGCTATCGTATCTTATGGCTCATTTTATATTGTTCGCATCATGATAAACTACCTTAATAGTGATAACAGGATTTTGAAAGAAATTCTCCTTGCAATATTAACCCTTTGCCTCCTTGATCATGATAGTCAGTTCTGCCCCCGCCATTACCACTATTACCATCATAACCCCCAACGACCACCGGCCAACATAAGCACCATTGCTTCTGCCACTATTGTTACCATTATTGTCGGTTGCCACCAACTATCAATTAACACCATTGTTGTTGCTACCAAGGTAGTTAAAAACTAGATTTTAAGTAAAAACAGAAGGAAGATAAAAATCATAAAACATAAAATCATAATGTAAAAAAGATCGTAAAAACATTAAAATGCTTGAAATATTGGTAAAAATATTTTGATAAAAAAGGGATTTATTATTGTTATGTTGCATAAAATATAATTTATCTCCTTCACACATAAATTCAAGATGAGTTTCACTTTACTTTTTCTCTCTCTTTCCATAAAAATGGACCCCACCTACACCAATGAGTGTGTAGGAGATAATACATATCTTCTACAATATAAGAAAACTATTACAAAAAAAACACATAAGAACACAATGATAAAAGATTTTAACTACCATGATTGCCACAACCATAAGGTGCATGTTTGAGATAAAATTCCATTAACTTTTACCAAATAACTTATCTTTAACTTTCTCCAAATTATATATGTAAAAATTGAAAATAAATTTAAAACTTAATCTTAAAAAATTATTTGGCCAAGATATAAATTTTTATATTTTATTTAAAATTATTACTTTTATATTTTCAAAAAATTAAAATAAAAAATAATCAAAAGAAAAAAATTCAAAAATAAAAAAATTATAAGCATATTATAGAAAATATTATTCTTTTTTATATCATGTAAATGGATAAAATATTAATTTATTATACCTTATTATTTTCTAGTCTCAGCTAAAGCCGAGAGACCGTGACCGCAACTTATTTTAATTTGATAAGCCGTGGATTTTTCGTTATTATAAGCCACGAAATTATCGCAAAATTATTATCCTAAAGTTATTTTTGATGTTCACGAGTTATATTTACCACAATCTCGTTGGTAAAATTTATGATTTTTTACAATCCAGATTATTTAAAAATAAAAAAATAAAATAAAATTACACTCCGAATAAAAAAGTTTCACGCGTTAAAAAAAAAAAAACTTAAATACATTATTCAAAGCGTGGCCATAGTAAGCAAATTCAAGTTGTTTCGTTCAAAGCTTATTATATATTCAACATTCTCCCTCTCTAGTCTCCACAAGACTTCAACGTAGGAAACAAAAAGCGATTATTCCATGGCTCCCAACGAAGCTTCACCGTAAGTACTCACTCTTCCCTTACGACTAATTTTCAATCAAAATCAAAGAAATTCAAAACCTTAGAACTTTCGGCGAAAATTCCAAGTGTTATAGTAACGCGAATTAGCTTGTGTTCTTTGGAACGATGATTTTTCCATACGTGGCAGGTTTGAGAGCAGCGAGATGCTTGCAACATTTTTGGGGTCGACGCCGCTGTTGTCGGAGTCATGGAGGCTGTGCGGTCAGGCCAACACCACCGCCACCGCCATCAGGAGTTTTGTGACGGAGCGAATCGGCGGCGTCGTGTACGTTGCTTTTTCCGGCGTCCAAATGGCCGGCGGGTCGGATCCGAGTTGGAGAAACTTGGTGGCTTTGGATAGCATCGGTGGCGTGCCACTGTTTTCGTCTCGCCGGAACAAGAAAGGGGAGGAGCCGGTGATGGTGCACTCTGGGATGCTAAATCTCTTTTTGTCCTTTTTCAACTCATTCCAAAACCAGGTTGGTTTCCAATTCATCCTTTTTGTTTGTGATTTTAAATGAAAGATATATTATTTTTAATGAAATTAGGTTGTTTTAGTGTATTTTATATTCTTTCCCTTCTATTTTTTTTTTATTTCTAATTTTATAAACAAAAGAAAATGATAAAATATATTAAATGAGTAGTTTGTTAAAAATGAGCTAAAATTATGTCATTTAAACAGCAAACACTAAATTCATATATATCATGAGTTCATTTTTTTATGTGGTGAAGTTATTTACATCGAGCCCAAATGTTCTCGAGTAGAAATTAAGCTATTTGTGTAATTATAACTTATTATAAGTTTATAATAATCTTTATAATATAATTTTTTAATATTTTAACTCAAAATAGTGTCGTTTTGAGAATGAATAGGGATAACTTATCTATATTCTCTATAAAAATATTAAAGTCATATATAATGTATGAGATTAGTATTTGTTGTTTTAAAATAGATGGAATTGTATCATTATAAGAAAGAAAGAGATACACAATGAAAAAATTATGAAGAAAGAAAGTGAGATTTTTTTTTAATTAGATATTAAATAAAAAAATTAATTTTAACTAACATGATTATGATTATAAGGACAAGTATTTTACCCAATATCGTTTTCATTTTTTCTTTCTAAATTAGGTTGTGACTCTTGTTGTTTTTGGTATTATAAGGAATTTCCTTGAATTATATATATATGCTATCATCTTCTCATGTGCATGATTTATATACCATATGTAGCACTCAGCGTGTGTAAATATGAGCATATATTACACGGAGTGGTATATTTATCACCAAATAAGTTTAGTATTACTTATTCCCTCTTTTATAACCATGGAGTGAAATCTAATCAACAAGTGTCATTCAATATATTTTTTTTTAGTAAATTATCTTTTATGTCCTTAATAAATATCACGAGACTCTATTTAATATCTTAAAAAAAATAATCGACTCGTGCTCCCTTTAAAATTTAAAATAGATCCATATTGTATCTCAAAAAATAAAAAAGACCCATATTAATTTTTTATGAAATTAATGTGAGTCTTCTTTGAATTTCAGAGAAGACTGATCGAGCATATTTGAATTTCAGGGAAATCACAAGTTGATTTTTTTTTCCTAAGGGACTAAAATGGGCCCCATAATTTTTATTGAGGACATATAAAAATATTTTTTTTTTTCTCTCTTCAATCAATTCCCCCCTCTCTCTCTCACATTTCTCTTTTCATCATGTTTTATAGATCATTATCCAACTGATATAAAAAAAGTATTACGAAGTGATAAATTTAATTCGTGATAAGAATAATTTACCGCATATTTCTACTGTTATAAAAACCAAAATATAGGAATAAGGTGTTCATATACGAATTTAATTTACCTTATCTGATACTGAACTGAATTGAAAGAAGAGACTAGTAAAGGATACATATACATGAATGTATAATTCTATAATAATATCGGTATTGCTTGGTGGCCGTATTTGTTTAATTTTTGTGTAGGATGTTTTTCTGGGATTTTTGGATTTAGTTTTGAGTGGAGGGATGGTTGTTGACATAGCAATTTTTTTGACTGATGAAGTTAGTGGGACGTGCTAGGTGCTAATTTCTGCTGAATTTGATACTAATAAATTGAAGAAAACTTCGACAGTGAATTATAATAAAATCCGGAAAAAGAAAAAGGTTGAAAGTGATTCTGCATAAATTTACTTTATTAAAATCATAACTGAAAAGAGACGAAAATTAACATATTAATTTAATGAAATTGATATGTCGTGAAGTTTGTAAATATAGGATACAAAAGCTTGTTAAATAACACCCATCATTACCACTGAGATTTGAGATGATCTTAGAGCAAAATGTGTATTGATTATTGAAAAGAAAATCAAAAGAAGAAGGAATAATCGCATATTCATGTTTTGTTTTATATGAATAAAAAATTTAAACATTAATTTTTCATCAACATCCCGTTATTATGTCAAGTGTCCGATACTACTTCTAAGGATACACTTTTATCAAATGTCATTAAAGTAACTTATTAATTACATTATTTTAATGTTATATATGCTACAATAATTCCTACCTGAGCCACCTCAAAGTATATACCGTTTTATACTTTTACAAAATCCTTGGAAATCTTCAAACTAGAACATGACAAAAACATATACAAGCTCATCACTAAAACTAAAATTATTGCGTTCAAGTTGTCACTTTATAATATTTTAGGGTTGCTTTAAACCAAAAGTTGCTTTCCGTGTGAACAATTTTTGCAGTGTGAACAATCCCCGGATTCAACACGCTCATATTCTCAGTAATGGGTGGCCCTACCAAAGCTATCATTTTATTGGACATACTACCAACCAAGCCACCTTGATTTGTGCCCAAAACTTCTTGTTAGATATTATCAGAAATGGTCCAAGATTCCAATTTGAAATGGTTGACTTTTACTTTAGTTAACAGTTGCCTCCATCATCAAGCAGATAATGCCACAAACAAAGATGAAAGTAAGATCCATTTTCATAGGAAATAACATAAATTAAAACTTCCTTAATTCTTCGTTCAATGCCTTCATCATTATTTTATGATGCCGGCTGTTGATATAAAAAAAAAAAAAAAAAGCAATTTGTCATCACCCCCCACTAGTTGGCTAGTTAAATGAAACCCTAAAATAATAATTTTTAAATCATCTTGTAGGCTGGTAGCATTTTATTCGTTATTTTCTTTTCCTTTCCCGGGGGGGGGGGCGGCAAAAGAAAGACTTTTTGACCGTTATGACCCTTATTTAATAATTAATTATTAATTTGACCCTCATTTGAAACTAATACGAAAATTCAATCCCTCCCAAAAACATAACACCAATTTGCCCCTATTTTACCGTTGACTACGAAGCCTACCCGGGTACACAACTAAGTACCCGGGTATTTTTTGAATTTTCTAGCCTACCCGGGTAGATAAGTATGTACCCGGGTAGATTTCTACATTTCTGAAAATCCTTTGAATTACTTACCCGGGTACATAGGTGTGTACCCGGGTAAGTGTCATTATCATCACTAACTAAAGATTTCTCCCGTTGATACTTAACACCAACGACCGATCATTGAAGATTTATATGTGATGATTAATGTCAAAGCAATTTGTCTATTACTTACATATACCCACAGACACCAATCATACGAAGAGAAATCATAAAAATCAGACTGCCAGATATATATATTCTCTGAGCCAGGAAACACAGGGGAAGGTGTTGGACAAAAGACTCACTTATTCCTCAGCAGTGTCACAGATCTTATCCATTTATGTAAAACATTGAAACATAAACTTTTTGAATCTAGCACAAGTTGAGTTCCAATATATGTTTCTATGAATGAATAATTGATACATAGACTAACTCAGCTTTCATACAGATTTGTTATCCTGACACGATCGCCATTCAACAATATAAAATACTTTGGGACCATAGGGTATCATAGATTTTAAACAAATATTCTTGCTAACAAATTGTAAAATACTTCACGTGCCCTTTGATCCCTTTCCGAGACGATATCTCCTGAATCAATGTTATCTTCTGGAAACCACCAATAGGTTGCTATATATACCAGGAAAACAGACACCATCAACCCTTCTTCTTAGAGCTAGCTAGGTATGATTTATATTTTATAGTTCACCTTTTATCCCCCACATTATAGAAGTGACAACTTTCGCAGACCAAGTTTACCCAATAGAAGTGGCACTTACCCGGGTACACACCTATGTACCCGGGTAAGTAATTCAAAGGATTTTCAGAAATGTAAAAATCTACCCGGGTACACACCTACTTATCCGGGTAGGTTAGAAAATTCAAAAAATATCCGGGTACGTAGTTGTGTACCCGGGTAGGCTTCGTGGTCAACGGTCAAACAGGGGCAGATTGGTGTTATGTTTTTGGGAGGGGTTAAATTTTCGTATTAGTTTCAAATGAGGGTCAAATTAGTAATTAATTATTAAATAAGGGCCATAAGGGTCAAAAAAACCGCAAAAGAAAGGAAGGGGATTATTTTAGTGATATGATGATCCTTCAATATCGCTTTAACTGATGGGATTTGCAATGACATTTTTTTTAATGGTACATGGATTTGAAAAATGATAATTTATTTAAGAGAAAAAAATTTATTCTCTAAAAGGACATAATATTGCATCCTTAAAAAATATACACATTTAACCCTTTATTTAAATTATAAAGTATTATCCACGTGATAAATTGCCTCTCTGAAACGTGTTTTAGTTATTTGGCCATTTGGGTAGGTTAAATTGAACTTTTCTTACAATAATCTTGTTGTCTCAGACTTAAACATCACAGCACAATAAGATGAATCCCCTTGATATCAACTTATTATAGGGTACTGGCCTTTCAGGTCAGCAAAACTGCAAGTTGCATTAGTCCTTGTCTAATGGGAGCAAGATTACAAGACTCTAGTGGGCACTCTTCCTTGCCAAAATGAACACGACCACTTTGACAGTAACCTTTTCACATGAAGAGAAAAGTTTCATTTTCAAATTTACGCCAAAAGACCGTAACTTTAAGTCGTACCAAGTCTTTCTGATTAGATCACTCCCACTTTATGGAGTTTTTTTTTTTGGTACATCAGAACAGATGAAATCAATTTTTTTCCCCATTATATTAAGAGTAAGGATATTTTAACTACCAAAAATTCTTACTACTAACTTACTACCCATCACATCACTATTGGATCAAAGAGAGAATGTTAAAAAGTTTTTGAAGAGAGAGAAAATATTAATCCAATGGTGATTAGATAGATAGTAAGTTGGTAGTGAAAAATTATGGCAGTGAGAATATCCTCCACTTATATTAAAAGCGAAAAACTAATATTATATAACATGATCTAAAGTTTTTTACCCATTAGTTTCCTCACCATCATTTTTTATTTTTTATTTTTATTATATGTATGGGACCCACATACATTTTTGTATGAGTAGGAAAAATTGTTTAGATTATGTTACATAATACTAGTTATACCCATATTAATTTATTTTTTCTTATTTTTTGGGTTCTTGAAATTTGTTTCCCAGAAATCTTATTCTTAACTAACTGTTGAAGATTAATGTTGCCATTCAGATGTTGGGAATAGTGGGAAATACGGACACTAAATCAATTGTAATCACTGGCCATTCCATTGGAGGAGCCACTGCTTCTCTGTGTACTCTTTGGCTTCTCTCTTACCTCCAATCAATCTCTTCCTCTGTGTCAGTGTTGTGCATCACTTTTGGCTCTCCATTGCTTGGGAATGAATCCTTTTCCCAAGCCATTTCCAAAGAAAGATGGGGTGGCAATTTCTGCCATGTGGTTTCAAAGCATGACATAATGCCAAGGTTGCTCTTTGCCCCCATTACCCCTCTCACTGCTCAGCTAAATTTCCTGCTTCAGTTTTGGCACTTGTCCATGACTTCACCAGTCTTTGGCAAGCTTGCAGTTCAAATATCCGACAAAGAGAAAGCTGAATTGTTCACGGCTGTAATGGATTACTTAGAAGCAGCAACACAATATGGAGAAGCCTCAGTGCCAATTCTGTTTCACCCTTTTGGGAACTACTTTTTTGTTTCAGAAGAAGGAGCAGTATGTGTGGATAGTCCAGCCACAGTTATAAAAATGATGCATTTGATGCTTGCAACAAGTTGTCCAGCTCGTAGTATTGAAGACCATCTAAAGTATGGAGATTATGTTAATAAAGTATCTTTGCAATTCTTGAATCAGAGAAACTTCAAGCAAAGGAACATTCCTGACTCAAGCTATGAAGCAGGCCTTGAATTGGCCATCCAATCATCCGGGATAGCAAACCAGGTAATTGCAATATCTTGATACCAAAATTCCAAGGACTGTGACCATTTTACCTAGTTTGAAAAAAAAAAAAAAATTACCAGACTGCTACGCCAACAGTAAATTTTGCCAAAATGTCACGCGGCATAATTCGCTACACAGTGTAGCGAATTATGCATGCAAGTAATTCGCTACACAATGTAGCGAAATATGCCACGTCCGAACCAAAAATGCCACATGTCAAATTTTGAGAAATTCGCTAGCATATGTAGCGAATTTCTCAAAATTTGACATGTGGCATTTTTGGTTCTGTGCATCCTAACGTGGCATATTTCGCTACACTGTGTAGCGAATTACTTGCGTACATAATTTGCTACACCGTATAGCGAATTATGCCGCGTGGAATTTTGGCAAAATTTACTGTTGGCGTGGCAGTCTGGTAATTTTTTTGTCCAAATGTGACACTTTGGTCACCGTCCCATTTTTTCATTGCATGCAAATTGGCTACACATGAATCATGATTCATAGTTCCAATGGGAAGAAGGTGATTTCACTGAACAAATTACTGTGATGTAACCAACAGGAATCAGCTATCATACCAGCCAAGGAATGTCTAAAGACAGCAAGAAGAATGGGTCCTTCACCAAATCTCAATGCTGCTAGCTTAGCAGTTACCTTGTCTAAGGTTGTACCTTATAGAGCCCAAATAGAATGGTACAAAAGTTGGTGTGATGAGCAAGATGAACAAATGGGGTATTACGATTCATTCAAAAGCAGGGGCTCTTCAAGGAGGGAAATGAAAGTTAACATCAATCGTGTCAAACTTGCCAGGTTTTGGGACAACGTGATTGAAATGTTGGAAAGAAATGAGTTGCCTCACGATTTTGACAAGCGAGCTAAGTGGGTTAATGCTTCACAGTTCTATAAACTATTGGTTGAGCCACTAGATATTGCTGAATATTATGGGAAGGGAATGCATAGAACAAAGGGTCATCATTACATAGCACATGGTAGACAGAGAAGATATGAGGTTTTTGATAGGTGGTGGAAGGATAGAAGAGTTACTAATGGTGAAGAAAACAAGGAGAGGAGCAAGTATGCAAGTTTGACCCAAGATTCATGCTTTTGGGCTAGGGTGGAAGAAGCAAGGGACTGGTTGGATAGTGTTGGAAGTGAGAGAGACATTAACAAGTTGGCTTTGTTGTGGGATAAAATTGAAAAATTTGAGAACTATGCTATGAAACTAGTTGAAGATAAGGAAGTGTCCAATGATGTTCTTGCCAAGAATTCAAGTTACAGTATATGGGTGGAGAATTTAAGAGAATTAAGAAAACTAAAGGAAAAGGTGCAGAGGTTTCCTCAGCAGTTTACCCGTTTTTTAGATGGGGAAGTAGTTCCTTAGTACGTAGTTTGGAATCAATAATCTTAACCCATTGTAAGCATAAGAACTGCTCATTTTGCAAAATGGCTTTTTTTGCTTGTGAGTCATGTCTTTTATAGTAACTCATTGTAATTTGTGCGCATCTATCATTTCTTTAAGATATTATTACTTGCTAAGATGCTTCCTACTAGTATTCAAGAAATACCACACCTAAGACATTAGGATTGATTAGTATTGAGGGGTTTAAGTAATTTGTATTAGACTATGTGTTTATATAAAAAAAAAAAAAACACCACACCTCACCTCACCTCACTTAATAAAATCAAAATGTAAAACTTATAATTAGATGATAGAAATGAGGTGATCTTTGTATAAAAATGTGTTTAATTACTTCTCCATAGTGTGATCTTTTGTGTGATAATGATTCATGAACTTGTGAGTTGTTGATAACTTTAAAATATGTTTGAGTTGTTTGGTGAACATTATATAAAATAGGGTAAGTTATTCATGTTATCTTATCCACATCCTCATAAACTATTCCTAGAGAGAACAACATGACATAGGAAGAAATTATTCTTACAATATTAATTTTTTGATATCGCTATTGTCATCATTATCATCTTCACCAGCCAGAATTACCACCATAATTGCCACCATCGCCACCAACTATCAATTAATAATGTTATTATCACCACTATAATGATGTTTCTATTTGAGAGAAAATATTATTAACTTTTATCAAACAAAAAAATCTCTAATCTCATCCAAATATTGTTACATGTATAAAAGTTAAAAATAAACTTAAAACCTATTATTTTAAAAACTATTCGGTAAAGATAAATTTTTATTTAGAATTTTTTATATTTTATTTTAAATTATTACTTTTTTGTTTAAAAAAAATTAAAATAAAAAATATTTTATAAAAAATCAAAAGAAATTTTTTTAAAAAATCAATTTAAAAAATCATATAAAACCATATTATAAAAAGAAAATTTTGTTTTTTATATTATATCTCGACGGTATCTAATTATATGCGTAAGATAGCAACTTATTACGTACGATTCACTACTCTTAGTATCTAATATTCATTCTTATCTCATCATTTCGAGTTGAAAATTCCTTACTGCTAGCTAACATCAACAATAAAAAAATTCCAGACTAGTAAAAATCGAATTATTGGATTAATATTTTTTTTTTTAAATTTTTGTTTAGCATTCTCTATTTTTACTACCAAAATTTTCTACTACTAATTCATTACTTATTTAATAATTATTAAATTAATATTTTTTCTCTTTTTAATTTTTTTTTTAGTATTTTCTGTTTTTATCTATCCAATTGGTGATACCAATTTGATAGATAATAAGTCGGTAATAAGAATATAATGCGTTGTTTGCATTATGAATGTCGAACTGTTTTTGTGCATAGCTTTTGGTCTGGTAAGGTAACATTCAACCAAGATTGAAGATTCCAATCCAAGGGGGGGAAGAAATTAAAAAGCTGAAAAAGCTAAAAGAGATTCATTGACGCTAACGCTTACGCTGGGAATCCATGAATCTGTGGATTCCTGGTGTATGATAAAGGAGCAGAACCCTTTACTCATTTCCAAAATTCGATGGGGAATTTATTTGTGAAGAAGCCAAAGGTAACCGAGGTCGATCGTGCAATTCTCAACCTCAAGACCCAGAGACGCAAGCTTGCTCAATACCAGCAAAAGGTACCATTTTCACATCTTTATAATTATTATTATATATATATATATTAATCTTAGATAAAGGATATTTGAATTTGTGCCATAAGATTTTCCACTTCCGTTCTTTCAGATAATCTCGATCACATGTGTTTGGATCATAAAATAACCAGTCTCTAGTTGGAGTTTATTATTACATTTGTTGTGGCAAATGGATTATAATACTAATTGTGAATCAAGGAGAGTTTATATGTGGAAATGGTTATGTGAATTTGCTGCTTCGTTGCTGAGATTTATTTGAGGTGCAGGTTACTTTTTTGTAATTGACTCTGGAGCTGGACGCATTCATGTTTGCCTAGGGTCCTGACATTTAAATTTGAATTGGTGAAATTAGTAGCTAAGCATTTATGGGATATCCCAAGTTAACAATAATGAGGAACTATTACTGAAGGTGTAATGAATGAAAATATAGAATACTTTGGCTTCAATTTTGTTGCTGAAATCTCCCATCAGGAGATGATTTTGTGTTCTGTCTGTTTAAAAATGACCTGGGCTTTGGTTGTTGAGAGTTGAGACAACGGGGTAGATATGATGATTAGTCTTAAACAAGAGTTCTAAGTTCTAACCCGTAATGTTGATTAAGTTATGAAGAAAAGAGCATGGGGCTCTTGGAATCATTTGAGAGAACATCTTTTATGGCTTGAATGAATATACCCTTAATATGGCTAATTTAATAGGACTGCACAGAGTGGAACCAGAAGATATTTTTTGGGGTTGCAGAACATGAGTTTCACTCATTTATTTATTTTTCTGATAATTTTAGTATAACTTTCCTACAGTAACAGTTTGTCAACAGCTTAGGGGGTGAAGTCGCCTCCATAGCCCTTTATGTAGTTCTGCCTGACTGTGTGAAGAGTGGAAGGGTGGTGATGATTCTGGTCCAGCATGCAAATTTTTTCCTTAGAACTGTGATTTAGATGAAAATCCTTCTTCCTAATTTAGTTCTGAGCTTTGTGCATTGTAAGTGGTAGAAGAATAGAAACTGTCGTATCTTAGTATGGGACTGAAAATGATGCTTGGGTTCCTTGACATCTCTGCCGTATCTGGAGTGTGTGCTCTTTACCAAATGGTTTTTTCTTTGAGGGGAAGGAGGTTGTTAAATACCCTCAGGATGGGCCTGGAAGGTTTACATGAGAAGAAATGAGAAGAGCAAGCAGGGAACAGTTATTTCAGTTAGTTGGTTGAGTAGTTATACAGGGGGCTGTTAATGGTAGTTAAATAGGAGCGGAGGTGTACAGAAGAAGTTAGTTAGATAATTCTTTACTGAACCGAGCCTTTGAGGCTTAGTTGTGAAGGGCAACCCTTGTAAGGAGTTCTCTCCTTGTTTGTCATCCTAATTCAATAACAGAAGGCCATTTTCAATCTAATCTTACTCTCCTCTTGATCTGCGTTCTTCTATATCATTCCCCATTATCTTGTTTTTCTTCCCTCAAATTCTATCTAGGGCTTTGCTTGTTAGATCTTTTTCATCATTTCCTCCCTTTCCCCTTTTCTTAAAAAGGGTTGAAGATCTTTGAATTTTTAAAACTGTCACTTATTACTCTTTTCCTTGTATTGCCGCTGGCCTTGACTTAAGTAAAACCAGCTCACCACTTAGGCAAGGTACAGCAAACTTTTAACGTGATTGGTACATGCAAGTTTTTCATCATGAGTGTGTGATGGCAGAGGTCATGATATTTCATTCTATTCATAAATGCACGTAAAACATATGTTACCTCTGCATTTTTTGTACCTTTTCTATCTTTTTGTGATAAAAGAATAAATTTTATTAGAAAGAAGAGGAGGGATAAGCTACCCTCCAATCAAACAAGTAAAGGAAGAATTAAACAAAAGTAAACTCATTTTATCAAAAAATAAAATTAAAAAATGTATACTCAATAATGCAACAGGTCTTTTGAATCCTGCTGCATACCTGAAAGAGAGACTCCCTTTAAAACAAACATAGGAAAAATACCATTAGCTCATAACAGCTTTGTCATGTAACTGCTCTGAAGAGATGGTTATATCCTTAAAATTATGAGCTTGGCACTCCAAGAAAATACACTAGAGAAATGCAAAAACCGCAGAGTCTTAACCTCCTTATTCCTGCCAAAGCCTCTGAATTAATTGATAAAAACTGCTCTCCAAACTAGGGAAATATTCCAAACAAAATTTTCCGGATAAAAGTGTTGTTGGACAATGCTAGAGTAGATGAGCTCAAGTTTCCAAGCTAGACCATCATATAACACTTATTAAGGGAAAGTGCTTTAGACTGTCTATGAACCTGCAGCATATCATTAGCATGTTTTGTATCTTAATATGTCTAAAAGCACAATTTTAATCAAAATGGTGGTGTAGTGGGATGTGATGGGATATGTGATTGTGCATTTTATTACATTTCATTTTTCAGCAGTCTCCATTTGGAATCTTTTTTCATCCGTCGTCTCCTACTCCATGGTAAGTAAAAGTAAGTATTTTGTCTTTCAGGCACTTGCATAAAATTTGCTGGCAAATAAAGTTGTATAGAATGCAGAATGCTAAGAAGTTTAATAATAAGCTTAGTCATTTGAATCAGTCTTCATTTTTTGATCTTCTGTAATTGAATGAATTAATGACTTACAACTGAACCAGTTCAGGATCTTTTGGAGTTGTCTTAACTGTTGGGTCAATGTCAATAACATTTTAGTCAGAATAAGTATTATGCTGTACTTTATTGGATAAGTTACCCTATTTCATTTTTGTGATTCTCTTTTTCCAGCTTGATGCTGTCATCGAAGCAGAAAAGCAAGCTGCTAGAGACTTGATTCGTGAAAAGAAGAAGGATAGGGCCCTGTTAGCATTAAAGAAAAAAAAGACACAAGAAGAATTGCTGAAGAAAGTTGATGCCTGGCTTATCAATGTTGAGCAACAAGTAATTTTTTTCTTATTTAAATTATATTCTCTCTGTCTATGGTGCCAATTCAACCTTCCCCCACTTATTTCATTTACCTAAGTGATAGCATGTTATGTAGTTATAAAGAGTGTCAATGACTTATCGATTGCTGCTGTTGGATCTAGCCTCAATGACTTCTTAACATGATTGTACACGTAAAACAAATATATGATCTCATTCCTTTGGTTTAGTTAGCAGATATTGAACTGGCAAGCAAGCAGAAGGCTGTATATGATAGTTTGGAGGCTGGTAATGCTGCAATGAAAGCCATACAGAATGAGATAAACATTGAGGATGTTCAGAAACTTATGGATGATACTGCCGAAGCTAAAGCTTATCAAGATGTGAGTTTTACTTGACTCTTGTCCTTATTCTTACAGCTTTTGGAAACTGATTTCCATGTCTAGATTGGTTGCATTGGAGTTATACTGGTTTGATGTAGCTTTATGTTATGTTTGGCTGTTCATATATGCTGCTACTTTTTTTCTTCATTTTTTTTTTAAATTTCCATCTCTTGATTTCGTTCTGTTTGTATTTGATGTTTACTGATGGATGCCATAATTTTGTTGAATTTGAAGGAAATTAATGCAATACTAGGGGAGAAGTTATCAGCAGAAGACGAGGAGGAGATTTTAGCAGAATTTGATAACTTGGAAACTCAGGTATATGTATTTTATTTTATTTTTAAATAAAATAAAATCAATAAATCTGTCACTTCCCCCTTTCTGTATCTCTTGGCTGGAGGAAAGCATATATATTAACCGAGGTTGATGGAGCTTCTTCTTTTGTACATCAAATGTGGTTTGGTTTTATTATATGAGGAATTAGTTTCAAATATTAATTTTAGCATCTATTGATGAATTTACATGTCTACTGCAATTAGCTGCATAATAGTACTGGTTGCTTGTTTTTTGTTTATTTTGGTACAAAACTGGCTGCTAGTTTCTTATGGCTGCCAGTTATAGAATTCAATTGTGTTTCTTTCTATTAGCAAAGTTTTGAGCCAGTGATTCATTGCATAGAAAATTGATTCAAAATTAGGTATAAAGGAAATAATCACATAAATCATGCCTAGCAAAAAATTCTTTCTTGATCAAAGTACTTCTTACTTTAGGCACGGTCTACCATAGGCACTCAAATTATTATTTAACATGTTTATTTTTATGGGGGCCATGATAGGAATGAACCTATCTTTAAAGTGTTTTTTACATATGTCAAATAATAATGAGTGCATCAGAGATGTGCCTAAGAATTACTTTTGTTCAAACAAAGATGTATCAATGTGCAATAAATAGGGATCAAGCCCCTAGAATTGTTAATGTATGATAACCGGTTTGTATTATTGTCTTCAGCTTACTGTCCAAGATCTTCCTGAAGTTCCTACATCGGTGTCTGAAGAAATCAACGAGAAATTAGACCTTCCTGATGTCCCAACCGGAGTACCAGGTGAAAAAGTTGCTGAAGTATCTGTCAAAACAAAAGGTATCTCTCCCTCTTTCCTCTGTCTTCCCTCCACCCCAAAAATGAAGGAATAGTAAAAATTGGCTAACTGCTAATGATTGATGATGCAACAGTTATGGAGGAACCGCTGCCAGCTTGAAGAACACTGCAATCTTAGACGGAGCATCTCCATGTCTGCCTGTGTCGTTACAATTTCTGTTTCAAATTTTATGCAGTTTCTGGAGTTTATTTGGACTTTAGCATCATTTGATTTGTACAGTTATGCATATATGATACATCAATTCTAACATGAATCATATATTGAAAAAAACCATATATCTTATGTTTTACACTTTCGCATGTGCACATTAGATATCTAAATGTGAAAATTTAGTCAATTATAAAATTGGCCAAGAATATCCATGTAACACTTGGTTGATATGGTTGTCTTCTGTTCCTTCCTTCTCTTTCCTTGTGGTGGAAGACTTGAAGTTCTTCAGTCACATTGGAAGAAAAATATTCTAGTGATATTGCCTCTAGGATTTGAACTTGTTTGCAGAGTTGACGCACAGCATACTCGGGTAATATTAATGTTTTTCGTGGTTTTAAAAGAGCAACGTACATTTTGCAAAGATACCAAATATAACAAGTTCACCCTTGCCGTAGTTTCTTTGTTTTAGTTCATAAGAAACTAATTTTTGCTTTAGTAATTGCTATTTTTATATATATATATATATATATATATATATATATATATATCAACTCTAATTTACCTTCTTGAGATGAGTTGATGGTATCCTTATAATTTTAACTTTTGAACAGTTTATAAGACTAATCCTGAATTGAGGCTCAGT
The DNA here is from genome assembly GCA_032173675.1 of Gastrolobium villosum. Taxonomy (NCBI): domain Eukaryota; kingdom Viridiplantae; phylum Streptophyta; class Magnoliopsida; order Fabales; family Fabaceae; genus Gastrolobium; species Gastrolobium villosum. Next base: position 525,065 of record JAVKPL010014527.1, read on the forward strand.
TACGGTTAAAGTTTTTCATTTTTCCCAAAAATTTATTTGATGGGAATCGATTACAAATTCTTTCTCTATGGACTTAGCTTGTATTATTTATTTATTTTTGGTAAAATAGCTTGTATTATTATATGAGCTACACCCGGCTATAATGTTCTATAAAGTATAAAGGAAGGACTACAGAATAATCTTGAGGAGGACATTGGACAATGCAGAGGTTGCAAACTATGGTTGGAAATTTTATAATGTTTAATTATTATTTATTAATAAAATGAATGTGTCTTAATTTAATTCGTAATCACTTAATTACAGAAAATATTTTGTAAAAGAATTCATTCAACTTAAAGATTTAAATTGATAAATAAATACTACATTAATAATTTTATATTTATGTAAAATTCACTCATTTAAGAATTGATAGTTATTATAAATTTGTCCCTTCACAAATTTTTTGAATCATTTATATTCTTAAAGTTTTTTTTATCACCTATTTCTCTGACTTAATTTTTTTTTATCCCTTACCATATTAAGTTGGAGTAAGTGATAAAAAACATTAAGTAAAAAATGTAAATGATTCAAAATTTTGAAGATGGAATAAATATTTATGAAAAAACTCAGGTTTTTTTTTTTTTAAGTTATACTGCGTAGCCCACGTGCTGCTGTCGCGAGTTAGAATTGAGGATGGGAAAATAAGTTGAGTCTTGAAGAAGGAAACATAGAGACTGTGGAGCTTAGTCTGATACTGCTCATGATGCTGTTATGTGGATCAATCCGGTGAGAGGCGCTGCACCTTTAATTGCCTCTGAAGATGCCAAAGGATTCAGTGTTAACACCTTCCCTAACACCAAATAAAAAGTTTTGCCACGCACACGTACAAATTAATGTTTAATTAAAAAAAATTAAAAAGGAATTTTTTTTTTTTCAAAAAAGAAAACTACATTAGTTGACGCACTAATATTTTAACCTGTAAATTGGACTTTGGGATTAATATAAAAGAATTAGTGTTTCTTATATGGTAAAGATACGCATATAAAAGTATCCAGTACTCATATTTTTGTTTTTTTACTTTTCTTCATATGTCCCACATGAATTTCACATAGAAGATAAATTTATGTCCTCCCACACACTCGCGGACCTAGGTGCTCTCTCATGTCCTCAAGTGCGGACATAAGATTTTGATTTTTAGTTTTTTTTTTTATTGTACTCAGGTAGATCATTATTTGTTTCTTGATTCAATATTTATAATAGGAGTAAATATCATTTTAAATTCCTAACCAAAAATATGGTGGTGATGGTGCAGATGGCAAAAATTGGTGATGGTGAGGAGGTGGCTAAGAAATTCAAAGTGGATTAATTTAGTTAAAATTGTGGTGGTGGCACAAATTCAAAATAGACCTACATTGGCGATGGTCAAAAAGGTAAAATGAGTCAACTTTAAATGGTGGTGGTGGTGACCAAGTGACTATTTTTTTTATAATGGACTAAAGTGGGGACCAAATTTTTTGTTAGGGATCAAAAAGGATATTTATTCGTATATTAGTTAACAACGTACAGAGATGATTAAAATAACGTAGCAAGACAAATTGAGTAGAGAGAAAACTTATTCTTCCACCCATGTCAGATACTCATTCCGATGATTTCTTCGTCCTTTGTTACGACATAAAAATCTTTTCTTAAGTCCGCCACTGCTCCCACATGAAAAACAATAAACTCTAATATGAATCATGTGCTATGTAAATATCATTTGTGATTTTGAGTGAGTGGTCTTGCGGATCACATTTTTGGCTCTAAGTCAAACCATGGAAGATGATGTGCCTTAGTGGAGAAGCCGTATTAGTGGCATTTGAAGATGATGTGCTCTCACCACAATTTGGATCCGGTTTTCCACTTTTCCTCCAACCATTTTCTTTCATGGATTTGTTTCTCACGTAAAGCTCTCGATCTATATGGATGGAGGCCTACACAACTTCATAAAACTTAAAGCTCATTTGCCAGTTAACTATAATGGCTGGCTTATGTTTTCCATTCCAAAAGATAAGCTATGTTTCTTTTAGTAAATAAAGTGAGGGGTTTATATATCAGGTTTTACGAGAAATATTGTAGGAAAAGTGATTATATAATGTTATAGAGATTCGTTTTGCATGTCTTAGATTTTTTCTTCTTCTTTTTTGTTTCAAAAAGTGTGGGCCCCACAAAATGTGTGCGTATAAAACTTTTTAGTGTCATGTTAAATGATGAATGCAAATCTTTTATATATCTTATGTCAATTTATAACAAAATTTTCTGCAACAAGAGACAATAAAGAAAAGAGAGAAAGTCAAATGAGAAAAGACAAAAAAAAAAAAAAAATTATGAATCCCACAACTTTATTGTCAATGTTACATAAACTTTCTTGGTGCAGTAACATAAGATAGGATTTGGACCCTCTCATGTAGAAAAGTGATGGTCATATTATTTTATCATAACCACTCATTTTCACTCATTAATGATGAGATAAGAGTGATAAAAGTGTATAAATCCCGTAAAGTAATGATTCTGCTTTGTTCAGTCCATTTCCCGTTACCCTATTTTCTTTCCTTTTATTTTCTAAGGATAAGCTAATGTTTCTTTTATGTTCATTATGTTTCACGTTAACCTATTTTCTTCCTTTTTATTTTCTCTCATTCAAACCAAAATTTATCATTATATTCACCGAACCTGTAAAGTTGCTTACCTACAGCCAAGCCTCCAATCTGAACTCCCACATGTAGCAACTTTTATAAGCTCTTCGATACGAAAAAAAGTTTGTATAAAAAATGGTTTATTTGAAAATGTATGAAAAATTAGCTAATTTATGGTAAGAAATAAGAATATACTTTTTGTCCTTTAACTTTATTCTACATCTCATTTGAGTTTCAAATCTTTTAAAATCCACCAAATTCTATCTAATGGTCAGCAATTCAAGTATGATGAGGTTCAATATTGTTTGATAACAGACTAAGTTAAAATTATATACTTGGGATAATCTGTAATTCATGAACTCCATATTTTGGATCCACTTATCATAGCTGATTTGATGGTTATTCTCTTGGGCTTCCGCAGTCATGAGTGGAAAATTGGTACATATAGCTAGGATTATTTGAAGGGTTTTATAAGAGTTATATTGTAGGAAAAATGATTGTGCAATGTTATAAAGATTCGTTTTGCGTGCCGAAGTTTTTTTTTCTTTTTTCTTTTGTTTCAAACCAAAATTTGTCCCCACAAAATATTGTGTGTGTAGGAAAATTTTTTATGTCATGTGAGATGATAGATGTAAACCCCTTATTTGAAAATGAATGAGAAATAAGGCAATTTATGACAAGAATATACTTTTGTCCTTTAACTTTATTCAAGACTTCATTTAAGTTTCAAATATTTTAAATATACCAAATTTAAGTGTGGAGTCCAATTTTGATTGATAATGGACTAAGTTTAGATTATATAAGTTTGAAGATCTATAAACTTAATATTGTATGATTTGGCATCAAAATATAATGTCCACCTCATATATTATAGTTGGGACAGAATCCGTTTACAAATTTTTTGGAATTTTTTTACAAATTACACTATGTTCTCCCGGAAGAACATAGTGAAGGGAGAACATAGTGTAGTTTATAAGAGTTTGTAAACAAAAAAGTTTGTAAATATAACATGTCCCATTATAGTTTATGTAACTTAATTCATTAGTGATAATTTTCCGGTGCTTGGCCGATCACTCATGATACATTATGCTAGCATGAATGCCAAATTGGTACATATAACTAGGATTTATTAAATAAATAATTGATGGTACTAATTTGTTGAATCATGAAAATAAAATGAAAATAAAATGATATAATTGTAAAAATAAAATAAATTAAATTAAATTAAAGTTAAGGAATAAAACAAGATTTTTTATACTAAAAGTGTTAGCTAATATAATTAATTCAGCTGGAATTGATCTCAAAAGATCTATTACTTACCAAGTAATAGTAGCTCAGTTAGCGCATGAAAGCCAAGCAAGTGGGTATAGAAATATGTGTTCGATTTTCTCTAATATCATCTTTGGGAGAAGTTTAAAGACTTAATCCTAGACCCGCTTCAAACTCAGTATTAGTCCATAAAAAACCTATAGAATTACCCTAACGATACTCTAAAAAAAAAAAAAAACATTCGACTTTTCCTAAAATAATTTTGTGTTTAACCTTTTTTGTATGTTAAAATGAACTGTGATTTTTATATAGACTGTTTATTAAAAATGACATTAAATTACATTTATAATTTAAACAAATTAACTTCATAAACTTCATAAGACCGCCTTGGTGATTTTTCTAAATGTACCATACCAATATGGCGATGTGCTTTTAGATAGCTCCATAGACAAAATTGAAATTTCGATATCCGTTTATCAACAAAAAAAAAATGTCGATATCCTAACTATAATATTTTTCTTTGAAAAAAAAAACCTTAAACATTTGTTATAGACTAATTTAATTCAATTTTTAGCTATCCATATATGTGAAAAGCATATCATTTAATGGACAAATAAAAAAGTTCAAAAATAAAAAAGAAGTATAAAGCACAAAAAAAATTCTTTTTGTCTCCTAACTTTTTCTCTCTTTGTCCAATTTTTTTTTTATAAAATTAGCAAAATCGTCCCAATCACTATTTCTTAAAAAAAATAAAAAAAAAAAAAATCATAATTGGACATGCCAATTGCGTACTTATGTCTACATAGCATGCCAAGTCAACAAATTCCATTAATATTTCCAACAATGTTAGTGGTTAGCACAAATTTGGTTGGTTTTGGAAAAATATAAATGTGGAACAAAAATGAAATTTAAGTAAAGTTAAGGAGCAAAAAATATATTTTTCCTTTATTTATTTTGTGTGTGAAGGTTTTTTTTTGTTGGTATAACCCGGAGGTATCCCCATTCAACCTCCTCCAGTCACCTTCAAACCAAACCAAATTAATTTTTATAACTTTATTTTTTAAATTTTTAAATTTTTTCTTTTGGAACAGCGGGTGCATCGAGCCTCGCTACCGGAGGAAGGACTTTTAGACTAATCCCCCAACCGAGAAGGAGACATTTTTCAAAAAATCCTCTGGCCCCCCCATGCACAGATTTTAACAATGTTAGTGGTTAGGACAAATTTGGGTTGTTTTGGAAAAATATAAATGTGGAACAAAAATGAAATTTAAGGAGCAAAAAATATATTTTGTGTGTGAAGGTTTTACATAGCCCATTGTTATGCGTAAGCTGTTATGCAGTTGTAGAGAAACTTTACTTGAATAGTTGAGCTTCGGTTAATCTGTTAGTAATTGTAGGTGGATTTAGCTGTCCAATTTAGTTTGTTAATCAGTTTAGGACGTTGGAATAGTTGTTTTGTTGTAACTAGACTTTCAGCAGATTGCAGGTTTATCTGTCTGTATACAAGCATATGCTACATAGTGCAATAATCATTAGAATAATACATAGTGCAATAATCATTACATTCAAGACATGTTTTCTACCTTGTGCATAAAGAAATTATTATCATGCAATTTATATCAAAAGTAGAGCAAACTTCATTAGTATTTTTTATGTTTAGCTTTTACCACTTGTGTAACAACAAACAGAGTGATACAACTATAGCAGGGAAGCTATACTTCACAACAAAACAACCGAAAAAAAAAAATTCATTATACATTCTAAGACAAAGATTACCTCCATCTTTGATCTTAAGAAAGCAGCAACATAAAACCCAACAGCAAGAAGTGTATGCTGTGACAACAGAAATTGCAACTCCAGCAACTAACAACAGCGGCAAACAAGCTCATTAACTTTTTGTTTATAATAATATGGGGAAACAGGAAACAAAAACCACATGGAGTCCCAAACCCACTAATATACTGGTGTTGTCTTCACCTGTCAAAAGAAACATTCAATCCTGGCTTAAAATTTTCTCAATTTGGAAACACTAAAAAGGGCATTGCAAAGTAACTGGCAATAAATATCAATCTTCCATAGAGTTTAATTACATGCATTTCAAATCTTTTTCTACAATCATAAATATCATAGACAAAGAAACATAATGCAAACGGGTAATTTTATAAGCAAAAGAAGAATATAAAGTAGCCATATCTAAATGATGTTACAATACATTATTATTGGAGAATAGCCAAATCTGATTCCAAACATTCTTGCATGTGCACCACATACAAACATTTTCCATCTCTAATAGTTTTCAGTATTCTGTTGATTTCTGCTTCTACTAAACGTAAATTTCCCATGTTTGTTAAGGTTATTGTAAACATAGATACTAAGCAATAATAGGCGTGATATCCATTAATCTATCTAACCCAATAAATATCTTTATAACTGTGGTAGTTATAGCAAACAATGAAGCAAGAAGGACATACCAAGATTGAGGGGAAATTTTGAAATACAAAAGAAGTTGACATGTCAGAGATATGACAAACCTTGATGAAGACTGAAGACTAAAGAATGGAAGTGCCAGGAAATCCTGTAAACACATTTGAGTAGGACTTTGTCAAATATGAAAAGTTATTGATGGGAGGCAGAGAAGGTACCCTTTCTCCTTTCTTCAAAAGTTCTTGCAAGTTAAGTCTTTGCAAGGTCAAAACAGCCCTTGACTCCTTCCAAATGAAGGCAAGGACACCATTTTGAAATACAAAGAGGGAACCAGGCTTTGATCCAGGGTATCTGAACCCATAACCATTTGCAATACCCTCAGCTCTAAAAGCATGCTTGATATTCAAAGAAAAGGAGTCCATATCAGTGTCCAAGGGAAAGGGTTCAGATGAAGGCTCATTGATATTCACTATAAACATCGCTGAACCATTAGGATGCAAGACATATTGAGTGCCTTCCAATATTTTTGTTGCAATAAGAAGCTGTTGTCCCTCAGACTCCTCATAAGAGAGTAGAAGAAAGAATAGAGCCTTTCCAGGTTTATCTTCTGAAGGTTTTCCAGGAGGCCAACCAAAAGTTCCTCCCCATAAACCAGCATAAACATGGTCCTCTCTCGGAACTCGCAAGGGCATCTTGTAAAGTGCAAACCAAGTGTCATGCATATTCGGCCATGCTCGATACGAAGATAATTTTACAGTTGAAGCCTTTAATGTTAGCCTTGTTTTGTCACTTGATCCAAGAAATTCTTCAAGCCGCGCATGCTTTATCACAGGGCTTGAAGTAAGCTTCTTGAAAATAGCATGATTGTCATTAACCGATCTAGATCTTCCAAGTATCTGTTTAAAGCTACCCCAGAAATATCCACCAAGGCTTTTTCTCTTGATGTGTTGTGTGCGCCCATCCTCTTTGTGTGAAGAATCAGACAAAGCCATTGAACAGTCAAAACTCTTGCTTATGTCATCCATTTTTAATTGCATAGGACCAATTTCCTCTTGAGAATTTTCCTTCTTGTCAATCTGACTACTACCAAGCTTGTACATTTGACTAAGAAGGGACCTTCTTTCCCTTAAGAGCACCAAATCTTTCTGATAGCCATCACCATCCCTTAATCTAGGAAACAATGGTCCAATTCCCATAGTAGGATCCTCTTGTCGAATTTGGCTAGTAGTGACCTCAAGTAACTTCCTTCTATCACTAAAAGCCAACTTGCTGAAGGGAACCATTCCCTCATTATTTCCAAAAACCCCTTGTAACCTAGAATGTTCACTGTTTGACCTACAAACCTTTCTTGACAACTCCACATCAGAATAAGGGGGCACAAAGCTTCTATTCTGCAACAAAGTACTACCACAATCTTGTTCGCCGGGTTCAACCTCAAGCAATAGAACATTGCAAGATTTATCTACGGACTTGACTGAGCCATGATAAACATAGTCCACTCCATCTTCCCTTCCATGGAGAAAAAAAGTAGTTGAACCATCAAAATCACCAATAACTTCAAATACAGGTGCCCATAGGATAGAACCATCTTGAATCCCTAGTGGACCAAGCTCCTGAGGAATTATCCTGCACCCAATAACTGAAACAAAACCAGGCATAACATAAACAAGGTTACCAAGCTCAGGATTCTGATAAACCCATATTCCAAGCAATGGTTGAACACTGAGAAGGAAACGACAAAGTGCCTTGTAAGATGACACACCCTCACGCCACTCAACAAGGTCTTTGAGGGGCACCATGGCCACCATGTCACATTGAGTGAGCCACACTTTTTCAGAAGCTGCAAGAGCATATAGACTCCTGCAGCAGAGACTGAGATTGCACACATCTCTGGGCAAGAGAAACCGTGACAACATGGCAAGTACATCTTCAGGTAGACAAAGAAGCAAGCTTGAATCACATGAATCATGTAACAACATAATGAACCTAACCCCACTAAAATTTGATGATAAAAAATTGAGCTTTCTAGGTCTAACAAACGTAAAATGACTTCAAACAAGTGAATTGGGTTGTCTCAGATATTGAAATTACCTTTCGATTCTGAAACGGTTGTAACGCGTTTGTTGCGGAAAAGAAAACTCTTATTAAGAGTTCGAATATGGTGTAAGAAAGCATAAGTGAAGTGAAGATTGGAGATTAAGGGGAAAGTAGCTAAGATTTAGAGGTTGGTCAAGTCAACCCACTCGAACTCAAAACAATTCCATAATTGAAGCCAGCACTGCCATTCATCTGTCACTTTGAATGTGACAAATTGACAATTGCTGAATTGCCAACTCACTTTGAACAGGATCATGGGTTGCGTCAAAAAAAAAAAAAATTCATCTTAGTTATTCTTTAATGGGTTTTATAATTCTTCACCAGAATTAGAATCTTATGTTTATGTTATAGATATAAAAATTATATGGGATTCATGTAGTAGAAAAAATTATACGTAAGATCTATGTCAATACGGAAATCGAGAAATGGGTAGGAAAATTTAAATTCTCATGTTGAATGAGAATTATAAAACCCTTATTTAATTAGTGGGAATGTTATTCTAATTTTACATATGTTAGGAAGAGAGAAAATTTTAATATGCTCCAGGATTATGACGGTCTTTCATTGAGAGAATGACACATGTATTTTTTATTTTATTTCTTTTTCTTCTCTCTCATCTTTCCTCAATCTCTCTTTCACTCTCTCTCTCCTCTACCCCACCCTATCCCTCATGCTCCTGGATCGCCAAATTTCATCTCTAGGAAGAGAAGTCAGGTGCGGTCATTATTAAAGAATAAAAAAAAAATTGGTGAAATTTTTGAAAGGAGATAATATGTGATAATTAACTCATAAAATGGGAGTAATATTTTTCTTAATTAATAATTTTCTTGTAAGTAATAAACTAAAATATAAGTATACGATTTAATTAAAAATTAATATTAAAAAAAAAACTTTAAAATATAAGTATACTTTCCCATTAATTAAATAAAATTACTGGTTAGTAAATATAGGAATTCCAATAAAAAATAAAATTTTAACCTATATTTATAAATTATTTTTTCTCGATAAATTGGGTTAAGCCGAACTCAGTCTTAAAAGATATTATTATTGATTATTTAACACACAGACACACAAATTCGTTTTTAAATAAACAAATTTATTAAAATTACAAATTCTATTCCTTTTTTTTTGGGGGGTCCATGGTTCAGAGGTTCAAAGCCGGCCCATAATCTATGTCTGTCCATAGAAGTGAAATCAGACCCAACAGTGACCTTCATATCAAGCCAACCCATTGTTCCTATAACTACGCAAATGAATAACTAAGATGAATTTTGTATTGGAAGAAAATTACCTCGAAGTAGAACAACTTCTGTTCATACGACTTAAAACATTTTCTTTTCTTTTCTTTTCTCTTTCCATTTTAGTCTGTTTGTTTCCCTTTTGTTACTTTCTATTCCACTTACTTGGAAACTGTTCTGCCTGTGGTAGATGTGAATTCTCATACAAATTGAGAAAATCAAATCCTTCTAAGAAAATTACCTCGAAGCACAACAACTTCTGTTCATACGACTTAAAACATTTTCTTTTCTCTTTCCATTTTAGTCTGTTTGTTTCCCTTTTGGTACTTTGTATTCCACTTACTTGGAAACCAATATGTCAAGTCTAAGGTAATCTATTTTATAGATTATAAATGGATGAAGTTTATGTCATGATCTATGTGCAAATATTTATATTTTATTGGGGAGTTACAAGTGAGAACTGACTCGGTCTACATGAAAAAGATTGCTTATTAACTCTTATCATAATCTTTGAAATTCCTGTTCCTTATTTGCATAGTCATGATTTTACGTTTACTTACCAGCTGTCAATTGAATTTTGTTGCAACGCGTCTTATGAACCTTTTTAATTATGCAGGGAAGCTTCAATTTCACGTTAGTATCTCATTTAATATTTCTAACCATATTAGCAATTAAGAAAGATTTAAGACAAAATAAACATAATATAACTGTGGGATAAAAATAAAACCTACAGCTAAAAAGTATTTTTTTAAAATAATAAACATAATAATAATCTTGTGCATTCATATCTAATTTATGATATGTCATTTATTTTAACGAAAATCAGAGTGTTTTCACACAAGCTTTGGATTTATTTTTATTTATTTTTGGAATTATATTTGGGCTATTAATTTCAAACATCCTGATTTTAGGAAGAGTTCCCAACTTCCCATGCAAGAGCAACACAGTTTTTTTTTTTTCACAAAAAAGTTATATCTTAAATGAATCAAATTGCATTTTTTTCTCATAATTTTTTTTATTAAGATTGTAATTTCTATTCATCAACGAAAACATATTCGTCACATTATACAAAAGAACAACTGTATATATATATATATATATATATATATATATATATATATATATTGTTGATACTATAAATATAATGAGATATAAGAATCTAATTTATTTCTGGGTTTGGTGTTTGTCATTTTAAATGACATAAGTTATGTCATTTTAGAAGAGAGATAGACACAGAAAAATAGAAATCATGGGAGAGAGAAAGTGGGTGGTTTTTTCTAATTTTAAAATTTTAAATACAATTTTTTTTAATCTCTTTTAAAATAAATATTTATGTCGTTTAAAATGATAAATATTTTTCCTTTTATTTTTAATATAGAAGATAAAAAAAAAAAAAAAAAAAAACATGTTTTGCACATTGTCTTCAATGCCCAAAAATCTTTGGGCCGAACATGATGCTATTTGTGATCGCGCATAATTTTTTTTTTTGAATTACATCCAGGTATCCGTGCATCCGATAGACATGAGATTAATTCCTCGCTTCGCTGCACAAAGCGGTAAAAATATTAATTCCTCGCTTCGCGTCAGCGCACAAAGCGATAAAAATCTGGTGACCACGGAATGTTTTTCATTCATAAGAGTTGGGGTTCGAACCCCAAAAACTTGCTTAAAGGACGGGATGCTGAACCATCACGCCCACCCATGTGGTTTCGCGCATAAAATTTTATCTGTTGCTTAAATTGGTTACAGGTAAGCTGAATAACAGGTTATGTTTATCAATTATCATAATAGATTGTTTTTTTTCTTCGATACTCCTTGAAAACTTGGGTGCCATTCATGCATGCTAGCTAAGCCATTGATTTTGTTGACATGACTGAGATCAATAACTTGTAAACTATTCAACAAGTTACTACTTACAATGTAGAGTTTTGAATTACAAAATTGGTCCATAGAAAAAAGAAAATTTCGTTTTAGGGAATAGTAGACAAATATTTCACTTCCCTCGTCTCTCATTCATTTGATTAGTTTGTCATGTGATTTTGAATATTCATTGGAAACCTAACTTTTTTATTCAAGTGACTAAAGTTCTTCCTTGTGACTTTTCAGTTGCAAGGATGGCACAAATTCCTCATTATTAAACAGTTTCTGAAAATTAAAGTTGAACAAGGGATCAATGTGTATAGAAAGGTACGGGGTTCACATCATATTGGAGGAAAATGCGAAAAAAGAGGTTAAAAAAAGAGATAAATGCTTTTTAAAAAATTAAACAGGCAATGTCAAGTTTATAAGTAGATGGATCCCACATTAAAGTGACGTTTATTATTTTATTTTATTTCGAGTCAAAGTGACATTTAGTTTCTTCGACTTGAATGACATGACCTTTAACATCCATTATTCATCACAAAATTTTATTTTAGATGACACGCTATACAATATCTCACGTAACTTTCGAATGTAACGGGTTATTATATGCTAAAGGGGTAGTCTATTTCGTACTTTATTAATATTTAATCCATTTTCAATCAAGGTTCCTATTTTGAAATGTTCAAGACAGGCCTATGGACTATGGTCCCAAATATTAATTTCACAATTCATGGAGGCAGATTCATCATCGTATTCATTTTTGATATTTGTTTTAGTATGTTTTTTTTTAAGTTATAAAAAAATATCTTAAAAATATCATAATAAAAAATCCTAGTTACTTTATGGTAATAATTTTAAGTCATTGAAATTAAATTAATATTCTTCTTAAAAATATAAATTATTATAGAGAATAATTTTTTTAATTTTATTTTCCACTTAAAACAGAAGTCATTATTTTTTTCTTTTAAACTTTAACCTTATATCTTAATATTTCTATATATAGTTACAAAAGTGTATTAATTAAATTCTTTGAGGTCTTATATATACAATTTTTTTATTTTCCCTAATTTTATCATAAATTATTATGGTATTATCAATTTAAATCATAATATAATTAGTATTAAAGATTAAACTAAAAATTTTAAAAAATTTAAAAAAATTTATACTAAAAATTAAAAAATATTATTCGAGACAAATTTAAAGTATATATTCTTAAAAAAATAAGGTTAAGTTTGAATAATCATTTTTTTACATTTATTTTAATTGACAATATTATAATAATAGGGATAAAATTAAAGAATAAAATGTTTGGATTGAATTTTTTAAGATAAAAGTAACATAAATTTTTTTAAAATCTATTTCAATTTATTTTATTTAAATATATATTTAAAATAATATGCTTTTAATTTTTTAAATAATATTTTAAATTTTGAAGATGATTTTAATAATTAATTTGAGATAATTTTAAATTTAATCTTCAATGTTTAATTGTTCTTAATAATAAGTATGGAGTGGAGAACACACATAAGCTACCCCTTTAACTACATAGAGGGGGGAAATATGTATAAAATCACAAGAATTTAAGTAATATATTTTTATAACTGAAATGGTTTCAAGTAAACTATATAGGATTGAGTGCTACAGCAAGTAACACGTGAGATAAAAATGAAACTTTCCCAAAAAATATTATCTAACCACCATTCTTAACTCAAAATAATATGAGCAACTACTTATATACCAAGAAATTGATTAAATTCAATTACATTTATGAAAAAGATACTACTTAGTATAAATAAATATTGGCAATCCCAACGAATTTACTTACATACTTGTTAAGGATTTAAAATAAATAGTATTAAATACAAAACAAAACTTATTACAGCACCTCATTATAAGGTTTTTCTGGTAATAAATAAACAACATCATATGCAATTGAAGTGGAACAAGTCTTTAAAACTTGATTCTAGAAGAAGTTATATTAACGCAAAAGCAAAACCTAATCAATCAGGTAAAGAACGATCTAACCAACGGTTAAGATTAAAGGTGTAAATCTCCATGTATAGCCGAGAAGCAGCGTAACACTTGAGCAGAGTCAGTTCGCCACTGTGATCCTCCAACAAAGATTCCTTTTCACAATGCCCAACAACATAGACTGTTCACAGAAAGAGAGAATAGAGACTCCGGCGATGAAGTTAACCGGCGACGGCGGTGGAGGTCGAAAGTTCCTGGTTGGTGTCAAGTTGGATTCTCGGAGCCGGGAACTGCTGACGTGGGCTCTCGTCAAAGTTGCCGAGCCCGGCGACCTCGTCATTGCGCTCCACGTCATCGACACCATTAACGGTAACTCTCTCTCTCGATTTTCTGTTGTTTATGGAACGTTCTAGAATGTAGACTATTTTTTTTTTTTGGTTGCAGACGCAGAGGATACAGGTTCAGCTTCGGTGCTCTCTGTTGTTAAGACTTTTGATTCTGTTTTGGCTGTGTACGAAGGCTTCTGCAACTTGAAGCAGGTTCAACCTATATATATATATCTTGCATTTCTTAGTTTTGTTTCGACGCCAAGAAAACGATAAATTAGTTTGTTATGAGTATTCTTAGGTCGTTGAGAACGCAACGGTTAAAAACGACTCAAGCTCTTCATGTTTGAATTAGGTTGATCTGAAGCTTAAAGTGTGTAGAGGTGCGTCACCACGGAAACTTGTAGTGCAGGAAGCGAAATCGCTTGGTGTTGCGACGGTGATTCTAGAAACTTCTAAGAGTTATCACCCAATCCGTTCATCTTTATATGTTGCCAAGTACTGTGCAAGGAAATTACCCAAGTGTATCTCTGTTTTAGCAGTTCACAATGGAAAAGTTGCATTCCACAGAGAAGCTACTGGAATGTGTAGTCTTCAAGGTTTTTATTATTTGCATTATTGTGTGTTTTTCTTCACTTTGGTTTAGGTCTAATAGTTGAATCTCTTATGTTTGCTGCCTTTATGAGTCGATGTGGATTTTTTTTTTAATTTTTTAACTTTGGAATGATACAAAAGGTTACTACTACCTTGGCAGGAAAGTTAAATGAAAGCCCAGCATTGTTAAACAAATATTTGTCTGTTAAAATGAAGAAAAACCTGAAGAATTGTGAATGTTGTACACGGGTATTAGCATTGCCGGAGGATTCTGCAACTAAGTTGAAGCCAGGGTTGATTGATGGTTTTGAAGAGGAAAATTCACTGGCTTTGGTTCCCATTCAAAAGCTTGATGATGATGATGATGATGATGATGATCCTAGTTATTCGATCGCGGTGGACAAATCAAACCAGTCAAGAGCTGGTTGGTCACTCCTTCGCCAGGTGTTTCTTCCCAACAAGCATATGCGGAAATCTTTAGTGAAAAATTCACCTTCTTTGCAAACGGCATTAAGACAACCCAGCAACCATTCTTCAGCTGTTGTCCATCCAGATCACAAACAGAATATTCACCGGAATTATGATTCCACCCTAGATGGGGAGAGTGGTATCATTTTGCCATTTGGATCTGATGATATTTTTCCTCCTCCCTCCCTTGGCCGTGATTTAAGTGAACTTCCTAAAGAATTGTTGGGTTTACAACAGAAGTACTCATCTTCAAGCAGATTATATAGTTTCCAGGAACTTGTATCTGCAACTGCTAACTTCTCACACGGTTTGTTTTCTTCACTCCACCTTTCTTTTCACTGTTTTTATTCCAGCCACTTGCTTGTAATAAATATGTTTTTTGTTACGGTTTCAGAAAATTTGGTTGGAACAGGTGGTTGTAGTCAGGTTTATAGAGGATGTCTTTCAGATGGCAAGGAATTGGCTGTAAAAAATTTGAAGTCATCTGAAGTTGTGATAAAAGAGTTTGTTCAGGAAATTGAGATCCTTACAACTTTGCATCACAAGAACATAATATCTCTATTTGGCTTTTGTGTTGAGGGCCATAATTTACTACTGGTTTATAATCTTTTATCAAGGGGAAGCCTAGAAGAAAACCTTTATGGTAGATATTTATTTGGCCTTTTCTGCTAGGGATTACGTAAATCTTTATTTTTTCCGATCTGTCTTTCTTACTTGTGTTTTCTGGCAAAGGCATCAGAAACGACTCTGGTGCATTTGGTTGGCAAGAGAGGTACAAGGTGGCTGTGGGTGTAGCTGAGGCATTGAACTATCTGCATAACTGCTGTACACCTGCTGTGATCCATAGGGATGTGAAATCTTCAAATATCCTTCTTTCAGATGATTTTGAGCCTCAGGTGCTTTGAATTTTTTTCCCCATGCTTAGTTGCATTCTGTTACTTTGTGAAATTTCTTCAAATTGATTTCATTTCTCCCTTTCTTGTGAGCCACGTGTCTATGTCTTCAGCTGTCGGATTTCGGACTGGCTAGTTGGAGTTCTTCTTCATCCCATAGTAGTTGTACTGATGTGGCTGGAACTTTTGGGTATGTAACATGGCCTCTTGTTCCTCCTTTGCCTTCTTTAACATTCGATTCGTGTGAATTGCTCTGAACATTTTTGTCTGGCAGATACCTAGCTCCTGAATACTTTATGCATGGTAGAGTGACTGAGAAAATTGATGTATATGCTTTTGGTGTTGTACTTCTTGAGCTTCTCTCTAGTAAGAAACCAATTAACAATGACTGTCCTACGGCCCAAAAGAGCCTTGTTATGTGGGTAAGTTTTGTGTGTTAATAATTTCAGCATCTACAATTGTCACAAAAAGACTTTATAAAATAAATGAATCATGTGCTGATATATAAACTAAACATCCTACGGCAAATGGATTGTAAGAATTGGAAGTAAATGTGGTTGATGACAATATCCAGGCAACACCAATTTTGAAGGGAGGGAAGCATTCCCAGTTGCTTGATCCAAGCCTAGGCAGCGATTACAACCATTGCCATATCGAAAGAATGATTTTGGCTGCTAGTCTTTGCATTAGACGAGCATCTAGATTGCGACCTCAAATCTGCATTGTAAGTCTTGCCTGTGCATATTTACTCCATTCTTTTTGTCCTGCATCCTTTAGATGTTGGTCATGTTTCATGATTGCAGATATTGAAACTCCTACGTGGTGATGAAGAAGTGAGAAGTTGGGCAGAACAAGAAGTTGGTGCATCACAGGAACTTGATGGATTTGATGAGGAACCAGTGCCATCTAATATTCAGTCTCATCTGAACCTTGCTTTGCTGGACTTGGAGGATGATACAGATTCTATCAGTAGCACTGAGCAGAATGTCTCCTTGGTGGACTACTTGAGTGGAAGATGGAGTCGCTCGTCAAGTTTTGACTAAGAATTTCATCATGGTACTATGTACTTGGAAGCAAATGCTCCTTTCATACCGTCCGTAAATATTATTTTGTTTTCTTAGGTTAGTTTTTCAAAATTATGAGGCACTGCAGATTGGGTCTTGGAAGACTGTTCCCAAAAGTTTAGGGGCTATGTATCAGTTCGTATTTCCATTGGATGGTTTTAATCTGAATCTTCGCATTATTTTCTAGTGGGCCAAATGTACATGAACTAGTAGACATTAGAAAAGTACGAAGAGTAAATATTCCTTAGTGATGTCAGCCTCTGTCTTCTTGCTCAAAATGTATTAGCGTCCATTGTCATCTCGTTCTCTATTAATCTTTCTAACTATAATTAAAAAAAAAAAATCCAACGCATAATGGATATGTCAAGGAATATAAATATATTTATCATTTTTTTTTTGGTAAACTTTATTAACTATTTAATGAAAAATATAATATTTTAAAAAAAATTAAAATATTAAATGTTTGTATTTTTTATTTAAATTAAATATATTTTTATTTCTTAACTTGTGTCTTAACAAAAGCTACTATAGAAAACCTATTATAAAACTAAGGATAAATTACCCTTTAATTTTCTTCA